>CM043114.1:61078873-61678873 GCA_023701765.1 Hylyphantes graminicola | reverse complement strand
CTCTTTATTGCATTTCGTAGTAAAGTTCGCAATTTGTCATTCAACTATTTATCAACAAAATTTGAAGGGGCTGGGGAGCCAGTCGGTTAAGCACTCGCTTAGCATGCGGATGGTCCCAGGTTCGGGTTCCGGGCATCGCCAAAAATAGCTGCCGACCTATAAACGGCCTGTGCAGCCAAAAATGTCCGACGAATAATACCCCGTGTAAGGGAGTGCACGTTAAATATCCTTCAAAGTCCTAACGATGCGTACGATGTCGCCCTTAACGGTTGCGTTGGGTGCCAATTCAGGTGTTGGCTCGTCACCTGACAGGGGTTCTAAAATACGACGCCCGTCGCCAATAGCCCTCGTGTAGCTGTAGTGCGACGATAATTCAAACCTAACCCAACCTAACAAAATTTGTGCAAAAAGTCTCCATATTAAATTTTTTTTTCAAATCAATACCGGATAAAACAAAATCACCAAAATCGCATAACATTATAATGGACTCCCCAAATACTAGCACTTTCTGGTAGCAACTGGCAGTGTAAATTCTGAAAAAAAAAAAAGTTGAACGTCTGTCCTTCGGAATTCGACAAATTGGGTCTCTTGTTGGGTCTCTGGTCAGTCTAATTGAAGGGTTTTGTGTTCAAGAACTAAAACATGCTAGAAAATTACTAGCCGTAGAATGAACCAAATATCATATTCATTCGGGAATACTGGAATTAAACTTTGAAATTTATTTAACTTAAAACGCAATATTTCAAACCAAAGCAAAGCACTAACAGTTCTTTCAAAATCCCGTGTTCTTCCACCTCCATATAGAAAAACAGCGACTTTCCTAAGTGAGTTAGTGCCCGAGCCGCCCCGAAAAACCCATTCTGTTTGCATAGTCGGTCACAAGTGTGACCTGTTTATGCGTCCTAGAGGGGCAACTGACGACACGCTATTCCACCAGGTCGTAAACACCTGACTTAGGGAGTCGTGGATAAAATTCCACTCGTTTCCGAGTCGCAAACTCCCTAAATGTCCCGACTCGATGTGGGAAAAACCGTCAATAATAGAGTAGTAGATCAGGCTAAAGCACAAGGGCATGGTGAAGTAGGTGACATTTGAATTTTGAAACATAGTGTGCAGGTTTGGATAATGCGAAGGGATCAAGATCTAAATATTGGTAAGAAACGAGAAATATACGTAACGTAATAAACGTAACGTAAATAAACGTAAAAACGTAAACACCTGACTTAGGAAGTCGTGGATAAAATTCCACTAGTTTCCGAGTCGTAAACCCCTTAAGGGGTCTAAGGAGTCTTAAAAATGTGCAAAGAAGGAACTACAAAGTATAGTTTGATCTGTCATGTAATTTTTTAACTGCTCAATATACAAGTATAATTTTTTTATATGTAATTCTACAAGATTTATTTATTATAAAACAAATTTTAAAATTTATGAAACTTTAGCCAAAACTAAAATAAATGATATTAAACATAAAGCTGTTTTAACACATTGTGATTAGGCTTGCGCGGCAAATTTTGAGGTCAAAATTGAAAAAATGACCAAGAAAATGACTTTATATTGTACAAATCTGTACAAACTAGGACTTATACCTAAATTCTCAGCTAAATTTTAATTAGAAATTATTTAAAAATAAATTTAAAATCAAAATTAAAAAAAATTATTAATTTTTTTAGAAAAAAGCTCTTAAAATAATTTCTTATTAAAATTGAGATGAGAATTTAGGTATAAGTCCTAGTTTGTACATATTTCTACAATATAAAGTCATTTTCTTGGTCATTTTTTCAATTTTGACCTCACAATTTGCCGCGCAAGCCTAATCACAATGTGTTCAAATAGCTTCATGTTTAATATCATTTATTTTAGTTTTGGCTAAAGTTTCATAAATTTTAAAATTTGTTTTATAATAAATAAATCTTGTAGAATTACATATAAAAAAATTATACTTGTATATTGAGTAGTTAAAAAATTACATGAGAGATCAAACTATACTTTGTAGTTCCTTCTTTGCACATTTTTAAGACTCCTTAGACCCCTTAAATGTCCCGACTCGATGTGGGTTAGGTTAGGTTTGCATTATCGTCGCACTAGAGCTACACGAGGGCTATTGGCGACGGGCGTCGTATTTTAGAACCACAGTCAGGTGAAGATTTAACACCTGAATGGCACCCAACGCAACCGTTCAGGGCGACATCGGTCTTGATGTGGGAAAACCTTCGATGATAGAGTCGGTAGTAGATCAGGCTAAAGCACAAGGGCACGGTGAAGTCGGTGACATTTGAATTTTGGAACATGGTGTGCAGGTTTGGATAATGCGAAGGGATCAAGATCTAAATATTGGTAAGAAACGAGAAATATATACGTAACGTAATAAACGTAACGTAAATAAACGTAAAAACGTAAACACCTGACTTAGGGAGTCGTGGATAAAATTCCACTCGTTTCCGAGTCGTAAACCCCTTAAATGTCCCGACTCGATGTGGGTTAGGTTCGGTTTGCAGTATCGTCGCACTAGAGCTACACGAGGGCTATTGGCGACGGGCGTCGTATTTTAGAACCACAGTCAGGTGACGATAGCCAACACCTGAATGGCACCCAACGCAACCGTTAAGGGCGACATCTGTCTCGATGTGAGAAAACCTTCGATGATAGAGTTAGTAGTAGATCAGGCTAAAGCACAAGGGCACGGTGAAGTCGGAGACATTTGAATTTTGAAACATGGTGTGCAGGTTTGGATAATGCGACGGGATCAAGATCTAAATATTGGTAAGAAACAAGAAATACACGCAACGTAATATAACGTAATAAACGTAACGTAAACAAACGTTAAAACGTAAACACCTGACTTAGGGAGTCGTGGATGAAATTCCACTCGATTAGGATGTAAATATTGGTAAGGAACGAGAAATATAAGTAACGTAATATAACATAATAACGTAACGTAAATAAACGGTAAAAACATAAATACCAGACTCAGGGAGTCGTGGATAAAATTCCACTCGTTTCCGAGTCGTAAACCCCCTAAATGTCCCGACTCGATATGGGAAAAACGTCGATGATAGAGTAGTAGATCAGGCTAAAGCACAAGGGCACGGTGAAGTCGGTGACATTTGAATTTTGAAACATGGTTGGTTGGTACACATATATTTTCGGGTTTGTGTGCTTGGCCGCAAGGACCCGCTTACAAACCATCGTCAAGTAGGACAACACAAGACACAAACATACACAAATGACAGATGCTGCCATCTGTCGCCACCTCCACAATTTAGGCATGTCCCTGAAGGGGAGGTGAAACTGGTGTGCAGGTTTGGGTAATGCGAAGGTATCAGGATCGAAATATTGGCAAGAAACGAGAAATTATTTGATGCAAAATTAAAAATTGACTGTGTATAGAACTAAACGCTCCCATCTAACGAAGGCACATACAAGTCACATGTATCAAACTTAAATAATATGAACTCACATATACAGGGTGGTTATAAAATAACGCTCGATATTCGGAGATATCTGTTGCTTGAGTGAATAATCCAAATGCTTCAAAAATTGAGACATTTACTACTCAAGAAGGGGGAAAACGAATGGAATCATAAAAAAAGATAGAATCTTAAAAAATAATCATAAAAAAGAATAATCATAAAAAACAAACTCGTCTCTTGACCAGGGTTCTAAGTTACGAGGCGTCGTCAATTATGGCCAATTACGGCCAACACAGCTAATAACGCCTCGTAATTTAGAACCCTGGTTAAAAGACGAGTTCCTTTTAAAAAAAAAAAGATTGGAATCATAAAACGAAACTCGTCGCTTGACCAAGGTTCTAAATTATGAGGCGTAGCCAATTATGGCTAATTACGGCCAACAGATCAAATTATGCCACGTAATTTAGAACCCTGGTCACGTGACGAGTTTGTTTTATATGATTCCATACTTTTTCCCACCTTCTTGAATAGTAAGTGTCTGAAAGTTTTTTGCATTTGGATTATTCATTCAAGCAACAGATAACTCCGAATATCGAGCGTTATTTTATAACCACCCTGTGTATAGCGTTGTAATAATGGCACATATAGTAGAACTCCAATTATTCGTAGCACACAATTGGAGCCTAACTTACAACCCTACTTAACACATTATCAGTGCCACCGACAGGATTTATTGGCCACTATACAACTTAGTTCGGGCCCCTAACTAATTAGTAGCTTTTCTAATTAATAATATTGACTAATTAATAAGTTAATTAACAATTATTATTATTATTATTATTAACAATTATATTAAATATAAAAATATCGATTAATTAAAATCCCAACCCAAAATAATGTAACATTATTTTGAGCTGGTGAGAACCTGTAGTTCTACTTCCGGTCATCATCAACCAAAACCAAAGTGTAAGGTTTCGTTTGTCAGTTTGAGTTATAGCTTTTTAAAATAGTTTTTTTTAATTCAACTTATATTAGGATAAATGTTGATTTCTTTTAGAAGCTATGGTGAAAGATAGATATTAAAAGTTTATGCTGCACTATGTATTTGAAAGATAATTTATATACCACACCCGATGACTACATAAAACAAGTTGATTTGTTACAGAATCTGTCACTTCCACCACTTCCACACAATATTTACGCTCAACAGGAAACACACTAACAGCACCTCAGAAATTCGCCAAACAGGTCTCGTAGCTAGTTCTAATTCAAACTTTTATAAGCCAAAATTAATTGTCTTTATTCTTCTTTTGAAGATTTGATAATTAATCTTTATCGTTTGCTATTTTTTAAGAGGACTCCCTTGGGAATTTCAATCTTGAAAATCGTAATGTTATTCCTATGGAAAACATTCGCAAGTCAATTACCGCCACAATTTTAATAAAAGGTTACTAGTGTTTTACATCATTGTAAAGAACGAAAGGAGTAGATTTTGTAAAATTAATTTGTTTTGTGAAAATCACATATTTAGTATTTTTAATAATCTTTTGAAGTCAGAACTTAATGCGTACTCCATTTTTTACTAACTTCAAAAAATTATAAAAAATACTAAATCTGTGATTTTCACAAAACAAATTAATTTTACAAAATCTACTCCTTTCGTTCTTTACAATGATACAAGAAACTAGTAACCTTTTATTAAAGTTGTGGCGGTAATTGACTTGCGAATGTTTTCCATAGGAATAACATTACGATTTTCAAGATTGAAATTCCCAAGGGAGTCCTCTTAAGTTAGAAGAATAATGGTGTATTTTTTAAATAAATATCTTTTCGAAGCCTCAAGTTTACATTTCGAAAAATAAATTAGTAAATGTTGCATTAAAAATAAAAGCGAAACTTTTCATATTTTTTATGCAAATTTAGAATTTTTTATGCAAATTTAGAATTTTTTATGCATCTTTCTTCATTCATATATAATGAACCTTCAAAATAACTTTATTGTGCAATTACAACAATCTAAATTGAATTATTACACAAAAATAAAAAAAATTCAAGAATTTTATTTTTATTTTAAATAAAGTTTCTCGAACGTTTGATGTCATGGCAACAGTGAAAATATTGAATAAAAATGGAATTTGCATCTTATTTCATTGTAGATTTTTTTTTAGTTATCTAAATTTTAAATAAACTTCTAATTAAAATATTTTAATGAAATTTGGAATGTAGCCTAAACTGATTTTTTGCTTCAAAATGACGTATCTCACTTGTTTGTGAGACTTTTGGTTCGTTCTGTGAAAGTGGGTGACAGACGGACAGACAGACGGACGGACGGACTGCATGATTATAAAACCTTCCACTTTTTACGTTATAAACGTAGTGTGGAAGCTAATAAAAGCAGTTACTGTTAGTAAAAAAGTTTATATATAAAACATAAAAACCTTTATACCCGGCATATTTGTTACTTTTTGTCTTTGTTGGTTGTTATGCCCAGTAATTTTTTTTTTGTTGGTCCAAAAAATTACTAAGTATGACATACAACAGAAACGAACATTAACACACAGGCTAATGCTATGTACACACTACGACAATACAAATTACAAGAAATTGCGCGCGCATGGAAATACCTATACAAATTGGTCAGGCATGCGCGCACTTACCTCGAATGGACCAAATTGCATATACATTACATACGCGTGCAATTTCTTGTCATTTTTATTGTCGTAGTGTGGACATAGCATAAGGAAATGTTTTCTCGTCATACTTCACATCATGCCACCCGGCGGCGCAACGGTAAGGATGCTATACCCTTTGGAGCTTCTGTATCCGAATCCCGATAAGGCATGGATGTTTGTGCGTGTCGAGTATATGCGGAGTACGTGCTGTTTAAATCTGTTGGGTCCGAAAGTCCAGTAGGTGGTCATTGCGCAGTTTCCTATGGGTGCAGGTCTCTTTAGAGTATTTCCCTCCCCTTCAGGGACATGTCTAAATTGTGGAGGTGGTACGCGATATATGGCAGCATCTGTCGTGTATGTATGTGTGTGTTGTGTCTGTCTTACTTGACGAAGGTTTATAAGCGGGTCTCTGACCAAGCACACAAGCCTAAAAATAAATGTTTACCAACCAACCAACCTCGTATCGTAGTAGTTGATTGTTTTTGGTTTTTACTTGTGCATTTTAGGTGTTTTTTCATGGTTTAAATAGGCACTTGAATATTGATTAGATATTTCTACAGCTTACATAATTGTTATATAGATAATACATAAAAAGGGAAGTCTAATGGCTATGTATTTTGAGTAAGCAATTTCTACGCCTCATTTTAATTTTCGATGTGATAATATATTCATGAATATTTCGGTTTTCATTTTCAATTTACAACACCGAGTTTTTCGAAGAACTAATATCAACCCATATTAAGATCTCCAAAAGTGAAATGCTTTCACTTTAAAATATCTTTTCAGTATTAGAACACTTTTTTAAAAAAAAATGCATTATAACCTCAAAATAAAGTTTGTGCCTACAAAATGAAACAGTAAAAGTGACGCATTGTCAAACATATGATTTTACACGATAATTCATATTATGGGCAGAAAAGTGGAGGATCAGTAATAGACCTTTTTATGTTAAATATATTAGAAGGTTAAAAGTCTATTAAGGAAAGCAAATCTTAAACTGACCAGTACAACAGTTGAGCCGATCCGGCGGCGCAGTGGTTAAGATGTTGGCCTTTGGAGCTGCTGGGTCCGGGTTCGAATCCCGTTGAAGCATGGATGTTTGTGTTTGTTGAGTATATGCGGTGTACGTGCTCGTTAAATCTGTTGAGTCCGAAAGTCCTGTGGGCGGTCATTGCGCAGTTTCCCACGGGTACAGGTCCCTGGAGAAAATTTCCCTCCCCTTCAGGGACATGTCTAAATTGTGGAGGTGGCGCGCGATAGATGGCAGCATCTGTCCCGTATGTGTGTGTCTTGTATTGTCCTACTTGACGATGTTTTATAAGCGGGTCCTTGCGACCAAGCACACAAGCCTGAAAATATATGTCTACCAACCAACCAACCAACAACAGTTGATAAATAGTTAAGACATAATTTTATTTTTACTTTTAATTTCCTAATAGGAAATGTAAGGGAATGAAAGTGTTGCAATGGGAGTTGGAAATCCGAAATGGAAATTCCACACGTTTTGGAAGTATCTGATTCTTTTTTTTAAAAAGAAGTTGATCTGTATTTTTCTGTAAGAAAACACTCTACAGCTGGAACTAAAATAGTTAAGGATTTCAAATTTAGTACACGAGTTCCACGCAATAATAAGCTTTTCGAAAAAATTACGCATGCGCAAGGGATAACTGCTATAGATCTTTTTAGAACGGTCAGGTTTAGTTATGTAATGATATGGAAAATAGAATATTCAGACATTATTATTGAGTGACTATCTTTTTGTTAACACACACTTTTTCGCATACAAGGGTGGATTATCAAAAAATTCTTAGATGAAAATTTTGTTATTAAATTACTGACTACCTAAAAGTTGTATCGGTTGGCATTATACAGGGTGAGGCAAACAAAAGTGGCCCCGGTCTAGAGATAAGAATACGACATAAATGTTGCCAAGTCTAAAACCAATACAAAAGCAGGTTTGCTAACTGAAGCTATTGATTGCTTCAATATTAAGCCCAAACAAACGCTTTTCGACTTACTTTCCGGCAACTACGCTACGGATTTAGAAGCTAGTTGAAATATGAACAAGGTTTGTAGAGCTGATCAAGAAAAGTTCCCATTAGTGATTATTTGATTGTTTCGGTCGTTATTTATCCTAGAGAATCGGACCTTTCTGTTTTTGGTAATACTAAACATTCTAAATTGATTTGCAAGACACAAAATTTGCATTATGGTACGTCTTCATATAATACGATCCAAGATCTGAAATCGCCACTAGTCTATGAGTAGCTCTAATGTAAAGCTAATCCGATCCAACCAAAGCAAAAACAGGTTTCAGGCGGGTTCAAGAGTTTTTCTCGCCAAGCGTTTCAACGTAATCCTATCTCTAGACCGGGGCCACTTTTTAATAACCGAAATTCATATAGATATCTAAAACTCCCAATTCTTCCATAAAATTAGTTGCGTCACTTTTCTATGTATAATTTAAGTCATCGTTACTTCGTGACAAAGTGGCGTTTATTTCATATTAACTCAAAAGCACAAGCGTCCTTCTATCCCTAGGCGATATATTGCCTTGTGTGTTTTAAAAGCAAAAAACACACTTCAACTGATTTACATTTTTATCAATCTCATAGCAGGCGGTACTGCATCTTTCGATAAAAACGCGTTTCTTTCTACGCATAAATTTCGTTCCACTGAGAGGAAATTATTATTTTTCCCTTAAAAAAGCAACTAAAAAAAGAGCGAAGTGTATGAAGACTTATTCTTAATCTTGGGCATTGAAGCGTACTTTTAAGGTTGGCTCCATGAATATAATAAAGGAAAGATAAGATGGTGTACTTAGAGAGATTTTTTTGGCGATAAACCTAAACAAAGAACGTATTAGTTGACAATCCTGTTGAAGCTAATTAAAATTCTGGAAGTTAATCAATTACTTCATTAATAAATTTTACTTAATTTAAAAATCCTTTCTTCATTATCTTAAAGAATTCTTTTTATAAGATTTTTGAAGCAACTAATTTCTGCTCTAAATACTTTTAAGATTCATGTTTTGAAGTTTTTATGGTATATTTTCGATCTTTGTCCTTTCAAAGCTCATCCTGTGATTTAATCTCTTTGTTTTAGAAAATAATTCTAATTTAAAGCATGAACAATTGTACTTTTTTTTAAATCACCGAATATCAAGAACACACATTAAAGATGGTTTGCAAAGATAATAAGTGAAATTGTTTTAAACATAAGATAACATTATTGGCATTCTTTGAAACTTGTACGATATCGTTACATCAAAAGGAAATTAGATTTAAAAGAAATGTGAGCCATGGCAAAAACATTTTAATTACACTAAACAACAACAAAAAACATAGCTATCATTTAAGTTTATTTGTAATAAAGAGTTTGGTTTCGTTGATGAAACACATAAAAGACCAAAAAAATAAATACGAGGTTGACATCATTCTTTAAACAAAAATTCTTCAAACTAAAATTTTTAATAAACACTTGTGTTATAATTTAAATTTATTATTTAAAAATATTTGGCCTTTTATTTTTTAAAAATATTTAGGTCTTATAAAATGTTACCACTGTGTTTATCTGTTCAAAGTGGAATTCTTAAGGTATTCGTAAACGTTCGGAGCACTTTTTTAAAAGTATGAACTGGAAAACAACTTATTTATAGTAGTATTTTTGTGTATATTTGAAAGAAATAACTATATACAGCAAGTAAATTTAACATACATACCAATTTTTTTTTAAATATGGTCATTTTAGCAATGTTTTGGCCGTTTTTTTTTGCTCAAAATCTTCAATTGGGCTAGAAACCTGTTCGACCTATTAAGGTAGGCAAATACCCAAAATTCTAAAATTTTTACTATTACTTTAATCTTTTCCAAATTTGGCATAGTGATTTCAAATATAATGAACAATGCTTTTTTGGCAATTTTTTTAAAATTTAAATACATTTTTTTTATTTTAAACGGTGTTTTTCAACTAAAAAAAGGGGTTTGCGCCAACAGTTCTAGCATAAAAAGTTTTACATTAATTTACCTGAAATTTTTCACAGATGCTATTTCAATATATATCTGTGCCACGAACCTCTAACATCTGGTGGAAGTATACAAGTTATTTTTAAAAAAATGTCCAAGTGTAAGTTAATCGAAAAAAAAAATCATTTTTTTGTGGTTAATTTATAACATTTTTCTTAATAACTCTTTTTCTTGTAATTTGTATGTAACTCTAGAGGGTCATTGCATGTATCAGTTCAAAACGAAGAATTTAACACATAATAACTGCTCATAGGATGGAAATTCAATGTGGTAGACTTGTTGGCGTAAACCTCTTTTTTTAGTAGAAAAACACCGTTTAAAATAAATCAATTAAATTTAAATGAAAACAAAAGCCTAAATAGTATTATTCATTATATTTGAAATCACTATGCCAAATTTGGAAAAGATTAAAGCAATAGTCAAAATTTTAGAATTTTGGGAAATTTAGGGTATAATCGCCTACCTTAAGAAAATAAAACTACCAATTTAAACTGTAAACTTATGTCTAGGAACTATAAACAAATTCAAAAGATGTTATAAAAAAACTTGTTTAGCAGTCGAAAAAAGACAGTTTGACTTTTAATATTTTTTACGGCGTGTCAAAATGATTAATAGGCCAAAACAAAATAAAAATAAATATTTATTCCTAGTTCCTTACAAACATTCCCCGGACAGTAATTTCTTAAATTAGCAGGAAAAAAGAATTTTAAAAATAATTCTTCAATAACTTTTTGAGTTATCTTTTCCAACTGAAGCAATTTATTGAAAAACTAAAATGCGAGAAAAACGCATTTATAGTTTCAACATCTGGTTGATTCCATTTCTACTGTTCTTTACTAAATTAATCACTACGTTCGTTTTAATTTCAGCTCAGTTAAAATTATAACAATTTTAGAAAGAAGAAAACTTTATGAATGGTATTAACAAGTAAACAAATTATAATTTTTTCGAAAATGACATTTTCAACGTGTATGGAAAATCTTAATTTGTGATAGAAGTAAAAAAAAATTAGAGGATAAACTTCAGCCATAAAAATTAAATTTTTTGGTTACATTCTTATTTAATTTGAAAGATTTTTTGAAAAAATGATAGTATGTATGTAAATTGTGAAGGTGTTCGGAGTCCGTTTATACCTCCTTTCAAGCTCAGTCTTTCCATTCGATTATAAAAATTGCTTTTACGTCCGTCTGTCCACATATCTTTTATATAACGTTCTGTTCTAATTTATCTTAAAATCGTCCTATTAAAAATTAATGTTAGAGAAGTCTGAAATAACACACCTGTATTTTTTTCTTGATTCAGTCAGTCTCCTCTCTAATGAGTTTCCGTCCGTCTATGTCCATTAGTCTCCAATGGTTTGTTTTTACTTTAATTCCAACATTCCGATTAAATAAAATATTTTTTAGTTGGAAAGGTATGATATTATAAACCTATATGTTATACTTCGCTTTCTTATATCTGTTAATACTTACCATATATTTGATACTACGAATTAAGTACTGGAAAGTAGACTTCTTTCATTTTGAACTTATTGTTTTTAGACTGTTTATGTCATTTAATTTATTAAAAACTAATCATAATGTTATTATTTTTTTTATAGGACAAAGAAATTTACTTACTTCTGTCACGCAATGATTATTCAAAGTTTTGTACATTTAACTAAAAACTAAGACTTAATGAGTACAAAAAGAATAGGATTGATCTGAGTAAAAAATATTGTTAAACCTTATGTCTTGTAAATGTAAATTTTTTTATTTTCAAAAGTAATTATTTGAAGCTGTATGGAAAAAAGCAACACCCAGTCTGGTTTGGAGTAGGAAAGCGTTAATTATGAGAATTCCGTTTTTATTTTGGTAAAGTTTACATTCGCAAATTCGAGAATGCTCTTGCTCTAAAATAGGAGAAACGAAATAAATAATTTTCCAGAACGTAAAGTTAAACCATCACTTGTAAGTTGTCTCATAGTTTCACAAGGACGGTGGATCCTCTTCATTAGAACAATTCTGATGAAGTCGATAACCTACGTCTTTGCGAAACATGGCAACTACTCCTTGCCAACCTAAGTTGGGTAAATAGAAATAAGCTATGGAGAAGAACCTTCCACGCATGAAAAGAGTTTAAAAAAATATTTGCGAATCCATCCAGAAAACATGTTTAAAACATTAATTTCGCTTAAGGTCTAACAGATTTGAATATTATTCGAGAAAATTCGGCAATTTTATCAGAATGAAAAGTGTATTTTTGTTAAATTATATTCAGATTATTTTGTATGTATATTACCTTAAAAGAGTTTCCAACTAACGGACCAATCAATCTTTTCCCTCTGCCTCTTTACTCTTTGTTTTTACCCAAGTTTGGTTGGCACGGAGTGTAGTTGCCCATTAACCAACGTTGTTTTTTTCTTGTACCTTCATTGACAAGTAGAATTGGTATTTTTAATAAATACTAATTTTTTATCCTTCAAACAATTTATATATATTCCAACCCTTTAACTTTTGCTTAAAAGAAGGTGACGGAAAAATTGTAAGTACTAATACATATGTTTTGAAAATCAAAAAATTTCAAATTAATCAATGCAGTGTTAATATTTAGTAAAAATATATAGCCTTTTGTTTTTAATGCATTCATCTCCATAAGTTTTATTGATGTAGATTAATGTTTGAACCACATACAATTCATTGCTATACCTTCTTACATATTTTACGGAAAAAGATTAGTTAAATTATTTCATAAGTAAAACTAAACAACAGGAACCTATGCAACAAAAACATCAAACAATATAAAATGTCACAATAGTTTTGGTATAAACTGCATCTAAGCACATTTAACTCAAAATGTCATTTAAAACAATTACTGAATCTGTAAGGTAAATGAAATTAGGTCCTGTGCCTTAAACGATCTTTTAACAAGCTGAAACATTAGCAAGCTTTAGTGGTGAAGTGGTTGACTCGTATAGAGATAAAATACAACGACTTAAGATAACAGACCGCTATTTTAATAATATAAATAACAGTTGAAGACGGGACTAGATGAATAGCATATTTAGCGAGAAAGCACTCTATATTTGGCTACTTATTGCTGCCGAAGGAACAAAATAAGTGTAGTAGTGTAGCGTATAATCGTTTCCGGCTGCCTATTTCTATCCTCCATTAGGAGCTTCAACACAGCCAATAACACCTCGTAATTTAAAACCCTGGTCAAGTGAAGAGGTCGACACCTGAGCGGGCACCCAACCGAACTTCGAGCGACATCTTACGCCGTCGGGACTTTGGACTTCACAGATTTAACGAGCACGTCTGGCCCAGTGTACTCGGGCCCATCCGTCACGAGTTGGATTTTCTACTCTTTCCCAGTACAGATATCCGATTTATAGGATGATTGGCAGTGGGTGGGATTCGAACCCCCGCACTCCTGAGAAGGCTGAATCCTGAGGCGAATGCTTTAACCACTAAGCCACGGACGGGGGCCAAAATAAGTAATAAAAACTATATTTTAAAATATTTTTTATTGTAATTTGCATCGAGTATTTTGAATTTCTATATTGTATTGATAAATTAATTTTTAAGTAAATTTTAAAACATCCTAAAAGTGATAGTATTTGAATTGTTTAGTGCTCTTCCAATTTTCTCTGTCCCAACCCACGTGACTTTAGTTCAAGTCACGCGACTGGTGCCGGTACCATTTTTAGGTTTGCCAATGAGCAGTTCATTCCCTTTAATGTCCCTGTTAATGTTACGGAGGGAGAAAGTAGCAATTAGTTTTAAGGACGGGGGGCATTAGCATAAATGACCCTTTCCGTTGTTCTCTGGAACAGGTTGCCTAATGCAATGCCAGCTGTAATTTGTGCGAAATTGCTGAAATATTGCAAAGGATTTGTTCTGCTTTATAGCCGGGCAAGCATGTTATTAGTGCAGATTTTGCAACAACAAGTTGTGTTTAAATTTGGCTTATTCTATGCGTTTTTGGTAAGTACGATACAATGGGTTGAGTAATTGCGGGCTTATTGAAGTAAATAACGAAATCCTTATATTTTAAACTTTCTGTTACGACTTAAAACCGGTTGGTACTTTGTATACGGCTAATGCTTAATTTACTTTCTTCACGTTCCTTTTTCTTTGAAACTAAAATGCAAAAAAAAAAAAAAACAACAACTTGCTTAATGCTTTGCCCAAAATAAAAGTTTAAAGCATTCCACTCATTGACAACTCTATTGTAAAAATAATTTTTACTTACCTTAATTCTAAAGCACGATATATTCAATTTCTGATCATGTCCTCTATTCCGGCTATTTAGGGTAAAACTTAAGCCCTCCATGTCTCCCTGTTTTATGAACTTGAATAACTGAATTAAATCACCCCTAGCTCTCCTATTATCCAGGGAATATATGTTTAAGGATCTTAATCTGTTATCATAACCTCAAATTTGGTTCATGAGTTGCTAGCAGCTGTTCCACGTCACAGTAAGATTTTTGTGTGAAAATCGCCATTCACAATGCCATGAAACTTTAAAGTTATTGAAATTTTGTTATGGGGTACTTGTATACCTTTCAAAATATTGATTTATTGAGTGATAATTGAAAGTCGTGAAGTGTTACACACCCCTATTTTTTGGTAGTAACTCTCTTTCATTTTAATAGCGGCTCAGTGGCTGAGAGGTTAAACGTGTCCTCCTCGTTAGCTCAACATCACGGGTTCGAGGCCCGGTTGAGTCGTCGGATTTCCTGGATGGGAAATTATTGGGCACGCAATGTCATATGATTATGTGGTATATTCCTTGAGGGCGTATTTGGTTTTCCCCCAGTAACATCTCCAGAGTAACATACATTATACTTTAACATACCCAGGGAGCTCAGATTCATTGTAATCTGCGAGTCCAAATTGGTAGCGAGAGTCGCCTAAATGGTGCCACAAAAATGGCTCTCATCTCTGGGGAATATGCCGAGTCTGAAAAGGCTTGACATTGACAGCCAATGTTGCAGCCCTATTAGAAAAATATATTTTATTTTAATTAAAATTAAATAACAATTAATTTATTATTAAGAATATTTCATACATTAAAACAACCTTTGTTAAAAATATTTTCTAACACATGATAAAAATTTACCTTGAAATGAAGAGTGCTAATTATACAGACCCGTCGAAAGTTGCACCAATCTAAATGATGACAAAATTTATATCATCGGTTGTTCTACTTTAACCTCAAAACCAAATATTTAACGTAACAAAAAATGTTCTGATGCTTAAATTATGAGAAATTTCGGATCTTTATCCTTTACAAAATGTTGTGAAATGAAAACCCGTTATTATCAACCATTCTCGATAAACACGTTGCATTTTTCAGGTTAGTTTTAATCGGGGAGATTAGAATGAGTTAGGGATGCTGCCGTCACAAAACCAGTACAGAAATTATTTCACCAAGAGAAGCCTTTATTCCTTCTACGATACGCCCAGATAAACTCGTGGCGGGTTATTTGGTACACTCTCAGAAATAACACTTTCATTTTTGACGATTCATGAATCCTCAAGCTTCATTTCGTTAATTTTGAAGATTGTTTCGTCAAACTATCACATGACTTTTGAGTAAACGCGAATCCTCACTTTTACGATCGTGATTTGACGATTCTGTATCTTGATTTTGAGGAAACTGAATCTCATTGTTGTACTCACATGCTCAAAAATGACGAAATATTTCTTTAGATTAGACGACATTCAAATCCTCATAAAAATGACGATTCAAATTTCCTCACTTTGAGGAAACGAAAACTCGGAGCATTTGACAGTAAACGAATCGTCAAAATTAAGGAAAATTTCGTCTTTTTTAAGCATTCATTTCTTAGAGTGTAATGTTACAGTTATTACCCGGAATCAGCTAAAACTAGAATTAACTAGTTATAACTAGTTTTATCTGAAGTCATTGGTAAAAACTAGTTTCCTCTATCTAAAACTGGATCTAACTAGTTAATACCGGTTTTGACCAATTGCATTGTGAATCAACTATCAACTCGCACCAAATAAAAATTGAATCGTAATTATATATCTTGATAAATTTGAACTATGTATAACTTGCATATTTCAAAAACATCCACCTTTTTACCTTTTTTTATGCTTTACAAATACTCCTAAATGTAATGACCCATAAGGGTAATAGTATTTTTCAGATTCTAACAACCATTTCTAAAAGTTTAAAATTATGTATTCTGCATTGAAATATCGTTGACTGGGTTGTTGGAAGTTTGTTCATCTTACATCCCCTTGGCGACTTTCGGAATTTCTTCACATATTTTTCTCGCCAAGACATCTCAATTTTATTTCTACCTTCATATTTTTAACGCATCTTATGACGTTTCTTATCTTGCAAGAAAACAAAACCCTATAATCCCGCGTGAGTACGTTATTTACGTCATCAAAATTGACGATAAATTCCGATACAAACTAAAACGATAACATAGAAATAATGTTAATAATTACAAAGTAGAGTGTATTTTTCTTGAGATGTGGCTTCGAGAGGGAAAACTTTTATTCATATTTATTTTTGCATATCATAATAATAAGTTTTGATATCCCAACTGAATGGCATTGGAGATGAGAAATTTTTCTTAAAATAACTAGACTTATTTATTTTAAATCTGATATCCGTACATTTAGCACTGTAAACACGACTTAAATGTTTGTTGTCAAAATATTTTTAAAAAGATCCCTTGAGGGTTCTTTTAAAAACAACGGCAGCATTTGTACGCATAGTAAACTTCGTTTTAAAAATAATATCATGAGGAAATTTCCGAATCGATGAATATAACGAACGAATACCTATAACTGCATCTTATAATATTAATACCTGTATAGAGTTTTTTTTCAAATTAAACTTTTAGAAATAACATTTATTAAAATGTTTTACATTTTATCTTTGATGGACCATACTTATATAAAATTACTACTTACTATTACTTATTACCACTTAAAAGGAATTTTTATTTTTCGTTTAGGGGAAAATAGATGTGAGTGAGATTTTTTAACGCCGTTTTCGCTTCCAACACATTAGAGCCTAAACAAAGATAAATAATAGTCATTCAACGAAATGATATTGTTGGTAAGTGTATTTTAGTAATTAGAAATAGAGAGGAGGAATAAAGAACATTTTGCTTCCCATATACGTTTTACCCTAATATATATAATTATTAATTAAAGAGAATTTTTTTTTACATAAAAGCGTATGCAATCTGAAAGGTTATGGTAAATCTTAAAAAAATGTGGGTGTTAAAAAATCCTTTTGTATCCAATTATCCAAGCTTTACTAACAGAAAAACTTGGATAATTGGATAATAGCATAAAAACTTTAAATATTTTAACCCTTCTCAGACGGTTTTTAATATTTAAATTATAAGAATAATTAAAAGGGCTATTTTGATGAACAATTTTACACCAATTATAAAAAATGCATTTTTTAACGAGCTTTAATTCTATTATACTTTGGGCAGTTTCTGAAATTTTCAGTGATGATTTAACATGGATTAATTCATTTAGGAAAATTTCATTAGGTCACACGTTTTTTCGTTTTTATTAATTATACTTAAAAAAATAAATTAATTCATTAGGATGTGTTATTTCGTTACTTTTATATTGTATTATGTACTTTAATTTTTTTTCTACGATTGCAGCAAAAAAAAGCCTATTTAACTTTCATAGAAGTTCTTACTTAAAAAAGAATTTGAATGGTAGTCGGGTCTAAAAATCGAAGTCTTCTCTCTGTGCCTCTCAAAGCAAAAATTATTTTCTAATCCAAATACTACCTGTTGTATTGAATATTTTTGCAGGCAATTTCTATATGATAAATGTAACTGCCTTGAAAGACCTGTAATAGCATTTTTTAAAATTTGTTAGTTTTTTTTTAAGTTTTCAAAATATAATTTAAAACAACATTTTTGAACCGATTTAAAACAAAAATGGAATTATATGGACGTTTAGCCCTCTAATGCATGCATTTTTATTTTCATCCCCCCAAAAAAATATATGTATCTTTAATCCTCACACATTATGGGAAAAATACTTAAAAAAATGTAACTGCATTAGAATTTAAATAATTTAATTTTTTTAAAAAAAATTCCATAAGACAAAAACCAAATGCAAAATTCCAATTTTGATAATAATGACTTGAAAACTACTAAAAATATTTCAAAATAACCCTTTTTAAATATGATTAATTTTTCAAAACAATTTGTTAGTATTTAGTACTAATATTATTATTTTTTGAATACTGCCAAAAACGTAATTTCACAAAAGTTAATAACCTCACTCTGTAATTTTGAATACATTTTTACTACTGTCATTTATGAGGATTATTAGTAACTGAAACTTTAAAATGAAATGTAATAGATGAAAAAAAACCCACAGATGTCTTGGAGGAGCTCGAATTTAATAGAATAAAGTGGATTATGTTACTTGTTACCAAACGGTAACAGTATGCATTAGAGGGTTAAGCCAGCTACATCTATCACATAAAGAGCCGTTTGTAAAAATGTTCAATACAGCAGAAGTAATTTGGCATGAATATTTTTTTCCTCCATTATATTACCACAGACAGAAACACTGTAGTTTGGTGACCCGGCTACCACTCCTATTTCTTTTTTAATTCTTAATTGTGTTTGCTAAATGTGTTTGCTTTAACAAAGTAACGCATTAAGGAAAAAATATGCTATATTTTATTTTATCTGAACTCTAAAGCATGGTAAAAGGGAAAAAAAGGCCCTTTTAAATGTATTTTATTTGAGTGCTTTGGGTGTTTTTGGAGTTTGGTAAGAAAGTGAAAAAATATTTCACAACCCTAGGAAGATGCTGCAAGTACTTTCATAGATTCTTCTGTTTAATGAAGATTTTGTTACGCTTTTTTGAAAAAAAGGAGTGAAACACAAACCAAATATATGGAAGACCGACGAACAAAATAAAATTAATCTAAAAATGGTATTCGTGAAGTTATAGTATTTTCTTGATATTCATTTAGTATGGTATGGTATGATACATATATATTCCAGCTTGTGTTCTTGTTCGGAGAACCGCTTATAAGCTTTCTGATATTCATTTACATGTAGTGTAATGTGTAATGTAATTGTTTACGGCTGCCTATTTCTAGCCTCCATTAGGGACTTTAACACAGCCAATAACGCCTCGTAATTTAGAACCCTGGTCAAGTGACGAGGTCGACACCTGAGCGGGCACCCAACGGAACTTCGAGCGACATCGTAATTCATTTACATTGAAAGAAAATAGAATCCTTAAAAATACAATTTACAAGTTCCGTTATTAAGAGCCAACAGAAATGCGAAATTAAATAAGTTTTGTCTCAAGTTTTATTGGTGAACGTGGGATGTTAACATGGATGTTACATGGGGACAGAACACCAATCGGAATGATGATTGTGGAAATGCAGGAATGAAAGCAGGAAGAAAACACGTCACTTGAAACAAGCAAATTCATGAAAAGTAAAATACATTTAATTTTAGATACCATTAAATATATAGTTTTAAATTGATCAAAAAGGAGTGTTTCAAAACACACTCTGGGTTTTTTTTAAATTAAACATCATATTGTCATATATAATTGATTTAATTTTAATTTTTTTATTTATTCAATACTACAATACATAAAAAGTTCATTTCAATAAATAATTTTGCAGCAAAATATTTGAACAAATTTCAAAAGGTGTAATTATAGTGCTGTGTTAGCAAGCTACTATTATCACATAAAAAACATTTTCAAAATAATTTAATACACTACACAAGACGCACTAAGTTTGTAGCATTAAAATGTTCTACGCGGACGAAACGCGCGTAAACAACCGGAATTTTGCCTCTCTGATTGGTCGCTCCTACGCGATGCGCCCGCCCTGATATTCGTTTGCCCTGTTACGTCAAAATCGAAGGAAAAAATAATTAATATTGCACTCCAACTGAAGCAAAAATAATAAAAATATGTCTTGAAATAACGAATAAAGTGATTTATTGAGTGTGTGAAACACCTTTTTTTATTCGATTCTCGCACTCGGAATTTATAACTATTTACTCGTTTTCCCGTAGAATATTTGTATGCTGCATCTGCAAACTGTGGTGAGGTACAAGAGTAATTATAATGAAGGGGGGGGGGGACATTCAACACACATATAATGGGGAAAGGTAGCGCTAGCTTCATTATCCCCTTGTTAATACTTAGGGGGGGGGGGGTATAGGACACAAAATCTTCAAAAAAATCGAAAGAATTATTATTATCTTAAAAAATAATACAAATATTTTGGAATAATTTAAAACAAAAACTTTATTTATATCTGCAGTAGAACGTGAGATATGAAACTTTTTGTGTCATGACATCTGTGTTGGCTAACCACGTTTATAATTCTTGCTTCCTCGCAATATTCGATAAGATTAACGTTATCGAATCCTTAGTTGTTCGGGTGGTTTGGAACGCTTCTGTAAGGAAAGTGAAAAACTTCAAAGCTGTTTTTCTCCTTGATCGTGTTTTCGATGCTTTTTTTTTACTTTAAATTGATATACCTCAAAATCTTCTGCCCATAGAGTGTTAAAATTTTAAACTCATATTTTTCAAACGTATATTTTTAATTTGTCTTTGGGGATTAGTTGTAAATAATTTATTTATTTATTTATTGATTTTTATACAAAAAGTGAACCTGTGAAATTATTAAAACAAAACTCAGTAATTTTTAAAATAAAAATTATGGCAAATAACAAAAAACGGAAAAGACAGATTGTGAAATACATTTTCTTGTTTATAAAAATGCTAAATTTTTGTTTGTCAATAAATAATTTTTTGACTTATATCAAAAATGAGAAACATCACTTTTTGACACATTTTATGTTTTAAAAGAACAAATAATGATAATTTAAAATCTTTGTGACTATCTAAAAGTGTAAGCATATTTAATATACATTTACGGAAAAAAATTATATTGATGTCTGCAATATTAAAAAAAAAGAAGTTAAAAGTGTCTCATACCCCCTTAAACCTCAAATACAAGATCCTCACGACTGTTATTGAGCGGATTCTTGTTACAGTGTTGTTAGCAATAATGTAACTCTGGTAGATACTGAGAGAGAAATTATTCACAAAAAAAATTTACATAACCCTTTTGACCGAATCAAAGATGTTGCGGGAATTTACATTAAGCAACAAAAAGCATGATTTCTGTTGCAGGAAATGCATTTCAGTTTTCTTAAAAACAAATCAGAATGTGATTTCAAGAAAATAATGCTTTATCTAGCATTTTGTAAATAAGAGTACGACATCAAGTTTATTCCAAGAACATTTATTCTAATGCATTTTGCTATTCTGAAGTTGCCAAATTTGAATGAAACATTTTCCAAAAAATAATAATAATGAAAAAATAAGAAATGATGTTTACTTCTGCAGACCATTTTAAAAAATACATATTAAACAAGGAATGTCATCCACTTTCCGAAAAAAAAATTCTTTTCACGGAATCTGTTTTGCATAGACATTACTCCCAACTAAAAGTGCATGACATTATATGTGAAAGAGCATTTAAAAAGAAAAGCAACCAATTCAATTCAAATAGTAAATATTTTTTACATTATGCTTCCTAGCTCTTTCTGTAGTTTACAATAGAAACTGGTCTCTGGAGACATCAAATAAAGTACGACATATATATATTTTTTCCATTTAAAATGGATACAATTGAATTAATTTGAACATGAGTGCAAACATTGCACAGGAAAACAAAAGTGTTTAGTTTTAATTTGTTTTATTAGACTCAAATGATTCTTGTTTTTGTTAGTCAGCTCTTTTAATTACACTGTTACAAATTTAATTGTTACAATCAGCGTTTTATTCGAAAGAAAATTAGACTAACATTTAAAGAAAATAGAGATGTAAAAAGTTAATTTACTAAGTACAAATCATTCAAACAAAACACTAAATTTTTTTATTGAAGATTTTTTATAAAAAATTCTTTTTTACAAAGGCAAAAATGTGTTTAGAAGTTGATAAGTAGTTCTTATATCTATTCTCAAAATCACGTTAATGATCACACTATGACAATATCAGTAAATCCAATCTAATGTTGTTCAATCAATAATAGCTTAATGAAAACCACAAAATTTTACACATTGTACCAAAGATACCGATACTCAGGTACACAATGTCTTCGTAATTCTAAATAAAACAAATTTTAAATAGTACATTTTTTAAAGTAAATTCTGTAGAATGAAATATATCTAGTTAGCACAACGCCCAAAAAACAACTTCACTAAAAATAAGTTTTATTAAAGTTTTCTTTTTACAAAGGAACAAATGCGCTTAGAAGTTGGTAAGTAGTACATATGGTTATTTTCCCCAAATCATTTCAATGATCACATTATTACAGGTCTTCTTAAGATAATTAAACCCAATCTAATGCAGTTCACTTAATAACAGCTCTAATTAAAACGACAAAAATTTCACACACATAGACCTCCATGAACTAATGATACCCATAACTCAGGTGCAAAATGTCTTCGTAATTAGAATGAAACTTGTTCTAAAAAATTTGCAAAAGTGTTCCTCTGAGGAGAGTCAAAACCCGGCGATAATAATTCAAAAGTCGTATTTCTTTTCCAAAATGATGACGACAGGGAAAAAAAAGTGAGAATGGGAATCGAGAAAAAATGGAACCAGAAGAAAAGAAATATTCGAAGCTTTCATTTGTTAAAATGGAAGTGTTTTATCTGAAAAGACCTAAGGGAGATTTAAAACTTAATAGGCTTGTTTTCCGGTGATATAGTTTGGGCTCCGGTGACGTCATAATCCGACGTAGAGGGATATCCTTCATCCCACCACATGATGGTGAGCCCCCATTTCTTAACTACTGGAACTCCTTCCAGATTTCATTCCTGAATTTCCAACGATTGGTGCTCTGTTTCCACGTGACATTGATTTACTAACTGTGAAGCGAATATTATTTGTTATCCAGCATATCTGTTGCCCTGTGAAACTGAAACATGTCCATTAAGTTATCGATTCCATTTTATATTCTATATGAAAAACTACATAGTATAATACCATTTTGATATATTTCTGATGTTATGCTGATATTTTGATATCTTCTACTTAGGTTGCTTTATGTCCAAGAATACAGTTTATCCACTAAATAATTTACTATTCATACAAGCTGTGTTAAGTTAAATAGGCTGTTATCACGCACATTAAGGAAAGAAAGTGTATAAACTGGAATACTTCTTAAAAACTATTTTAGTTGCGTACAAATGTAATAACTTACCAATCACCAGCCATTTTTCTTGTTTAAATAAAAGGTTAAATATATGAATCATGTCAGTGTAGGATATGTAATAAGGTCTGAAAAATGGTACAAAATTTGTTGTTCTAAAGGGAATTAATTTAAGGCAGCCGAATTTAATGATAAAATTTAATAAATAGTAGCTGAAAAACTCGATGGTTTAAATAATAATTCAGTTAGATGATTAAAATGTACAACAAAAAATTCAAAAGTTTGTTATGTTATATTTACTCAGAATTCAGAAATAAATACGTCAATTTAATTTTTTAAAAATACTATCGATTGAAAATACGAGAATAATTTTATGGCATAAATTTCAACGCATATAAGATTTTTTTTAAAAAAAATCTACTTTATTACAGTTAATATTTAAAGAAGCCGAAAATGTGATATTATCTAATCAATAAAACAAGCTTCATTAATATGGCTTCACTAGCAGAGCAGAAAATTGGATTTTTATTCAAGGAAAAAGTTTCTTTTCATATTACGCTTGCGTTATGGTGATTAAAAGCTTAAAAATAAAATTTATCTATATTAAGCTAAAAATATTCATCGCCTCGAGTGAAATCTGAAGATTTTTATGCGTTTAAATTTTTCATCAAATTAAAAAGATTTTCTTAAGTAAAAAGATATTTTAAAAAGATTCTTTTCGTTTATGTACTACTGTGTAAAAAATCCTTCTTATTCACCATCACTGTGTAATTGGTAAAAGTTGTACATTCACCCTGCATTTTAAATTTACATATGATGTAAAATTTGCTGGTCGATACATTCGAAAACGTTTGCTTCATTGACAGTGATTAGGTGCATCATCTTCTCTGTTTAAATGCTATTGGAGTAAGTTGTTCATGTGACGACTCGGCAGTACAATGGTTAGGGAGATAGCCTTTGGAGCTTCTGGGTTCGGGTTCGAATCCCGGTAAGGCATGTATGTTTGTGTTTGTCAATAAATGTTGTTATTTGTCCATGTGTTTGTGTCTTCCTTTCTTTGTGTGTCTTTTGTGTCTGTGTCACTTCTGGCGAGAGGTGTAACGGGCTATAAAGCCTTCTCTTCTAGAGGGCGCCTTAACTGTCATTTGTCAAGTTGTTCATGTGACACTGTACGTCATAAAAACATAAATTTGCTGTAAAACAAACGTTACAGCACTATGGTGTAAAAATTAACAACAGAATGCGCTGTATTTTCACAGAAAGTGTTTACAGTGAATAGAATATGCCACCATGAAAGTTTTAATAAATCGAACTTAATTACTTTATATGAGAAATTGTGTCTTAGTTATTGTAGACTTTGGTAACGTTATACCTTTTGTTGACTTTTCATTAACGAATGCTTCTCAAATTTTTTGACTGCGTTCAAGTAATGAGGCTGATACTTCGGCTTGCCCTCCATCAAACTGCATGTCGACATCATACGAAGTGATAGGGTTTGAACCACGATAGATTTAATATGCCTCAACACAATACACGCGGCGTTATTTAGTTTTGGGATTTTTCTCCCACGCGCTTCGTTTACCGGATGACTTGCTTGAGGGCAGAAACTGTTGCAAATTTGACGTTTTGTATCCATAAAAAGATGGTTGCTAGTATCTGCACCCGTAGTGCGATGAAGTTTTTCTCTGTATTTTCTGTAGAAATTTGAACAATTTCTCGTTTTTTGTTTCGAAGATCTGAAAATTAGTTTAACCGAATACCGAAATATATAGTGAAACATTTCACCACACGCCACTGCAGGTTTCTAGTAAGAAACCAGGAGAACCAATTTTTGTGGGCTAGCCATCTAGGCTGTTCTGGTTATTAATTTTTACTGTGAGATTGCACTTTTGTAGAGGCTAAAGTATGCCGAGATTTAATTTAAAAAGAAAAAAGAACCATGCAAGGACATATTGCTGTTAAAGGTATTTTTAACCTGCCACATAATCATATGACATGTTTTCCGATGATTAACCTATCCTGAAATTCTGCTCAGTCAGCCGGGGCTCGAACCCTTCGATCTTGAGCTTATGAGGCTGGCACAAAAATTCCTCACATCCAATGGGCCGTCACGGCAAATAAAAGTATCTTCATAATGTAAAAATTCATTGTGTACTCCAGCATTACTTGGACGATATGAGTGCCAAAACGAAACTTTCCATTTTATGAACTATAGATTTCTTGATAACTTTCCATTTGATGAACTATATTTCTTGATAACTTTCCATTTGATGAACTATATTTCTTGATAACTTTCCATTTGATGAACTAGATTTCTTGATAACTTTCCAGTTGATGAACTAGATTTCTCGATAACTTTTCATTTTATGAACTAGATTTCTCGATAACTTTCCATTTGATGAACTAGATTCCTCGATAACTTTCCATTTGATGAACTAGATTTCTCGATAACTTTCCATTTGATGAACTATATTTCTTGATAACTTTCCATTTGATGAACTATATTTCTTGATAACTTTCCATTTGATGAACTAGATTTCTCGATATGGGATGTTATATCCATTAGTTCTTTTTAGAAAAATATCATCCGAATGTCTTACGCGGAGGATAAACGTCCTTTGAGTTTCTGCGAAAGGAAAGATAACACGGATACCAAAAAATAACGGAACGGTCCCTGGTGAGCCATTAGTAATGAAATGGAAGTAGAAGTTAAGGACACGTTAGTTGATGATGGACGATATGACTGGAAAATATCTACTTATATATATTATGTTATGGGAATTTTCGAAAATGTAATATAGTAATAGAGTAA
Source organism: Hylyphantes graminicola (assembly GCA_023701765.1). Taxonomy (NCBI): domain Eukaryota; kingdom Metazoa; phylum Arthropoda; class Arachnida; order Araneae; family Linyphiidae; genus Hylyphantes; species Hylyphantes graminicola. The sequence continues at coordinate 61,652,730 of CM043114.1, read as the reverse complement.
AATTGTGTTGGGAGATTGATTGAAAATCGTATAAGGGTTTGAGGCTTTCGACGAATAAGACAAATCCCATTAGTGTAGGAGCAAGTGGGGTAAGTGTGATTGGGGGTAAGTGTGATAAACAGCTCTTGTAACTTTGGAAATCATTCTAAAAATCTGAAAGTTTGCAACATATAACATTAGACCACTTATAATTAAACTAAAAGGAATTATTGACCTTATTTTTTGTTTTAAGAAAGTTTTGAGCTTTTGAATTTAAGTGCAACTGTCTTCCTTTTATGTGGGTCTTTCTATGTGGGGAAAGTGTGATAAAACAGCAATTGATTTTGAAATGCAAATTTTGTACACTTAAAATTGGAATTCAAACATATAATTTTTTTTCTACATATGTATGTTTCTTATAATAATTCAATTCCAATTTTAGGATTTGGAATTTACTTGAAGCAGAGAACGAATTTTCTTAATGAAAAATGCAGAAACCGCCTATCACACTTACCCCACTGACCCTATTGTATTTCTTTAACGAATAAAATATTTGTGATTTATTTTTTCTTGCTAGGGTACATTTTCTAGAAACTGAAATGTTAGTCTAAGAATTTTGTTTAAAGCTAGATATTTTTAAGTAATACATTGTTAAGAGATTTGTTTGGAGTAAATATAGTTTGGATAAAAGAACTGAGTGAAAATCCAGAAGTTCCCAAAGATTTATATTGGTTTTTAAATGTAGTTGTAAAGATTGTGTATTTGTTATGATTGTTTGATTTAAAAGATCAGTGAAATACTAATAGATGTCTTGTAATTGGGAATGTATCGAAATATTAGGGTTTACGTGTAGTTTTAAAGTACAGAGACGAACTATTTATCTTATATAGTATGGTAGGTACATATATATTCCAGCTTGTATGCCTGTTCAGAGAACCGCTTATGGGTCATTCTTGAGAAAACGTGCAATTTGAGGGAAAAAATCTCGAAAAAAAATATTTATGAAAGTTTTTGAAACTTTGGATTTGAGTTACCTTTACATACTGCATTGGAAAAATAATATCAGTCCAGATCATACAATTAATATTAATTATTCATATAGGAATACATGGACCGAATACACGGACATGATGGTCCCCACGGACATGACAAAATCATAAATAAGAGCTTCCAGGCGCTAAAGGTTTAGGCTTTAGAGAACGAAACTTGCAACCTGGCAATATATACCTTATTTCTTTCTATAAATACAAAATTATAGGTGAAAATCATTAGCCTACCTTCTCATATCTTGACCACAGAAATGACGCTATGATCTTGTCGATGGCCTATTTTTAACTTTTAAGTTCGAATTACTTTTTATCTATTGTGGTATTCAAACTATCGACGTGATACAACGTTTAAAGTGTATTATTGAATACTAATAAGACTGAATCAGAGTACTATTATCATTTCTAGATAGTTATGCAAGCTAAAGAATAAGTTGCACACGGACATGACGAAAATCTGTGGGACATTTTATTTTCACGGAATTTATGTATTCATATTTATTTTAATGATTGGATTTTATGTTTTGTACGTTCTAGTAGTATTAGTTGAACTAAAAATCAACTTTAGTTATGAAAAATTGGTATTTAATGAGTATAAACTAACAAAAACAGTTCCCGGACATGACGGTGAGACTGCCCACGGACATGACTTGTCATAGTCTGTGGACACAAATTTGTACACAGGATAAATAATTTTTTGAATTGTTTCAATGCTAGTAAGTAGATAAAATATTCCTTATTTTAATTTATTCAAGTGGAAGCATAACTTTTCTTCATATGAAAGATATCTTGCGGGGACATGTTTTTGTACGTTTTCTCAAGAATGACCCGTATAAGCTTTCGTCAAGTGGGACAGACACAGAAAAAGTTTTTACAAGCACAAGAGACACACAAAGAAAGGACAACACAAGCACATAGACAAATAACAACATTTATTGACGGTCACAAACTTCCATCTCTGACGGGGATTCAAACCCGACCCCTGCAGCTCCAAAGGCTAGCATCTTAGCGATTGCGCCACCGAGGTGGCCATATTTATCTTTTCTTAACCTTGGCAACACATTTTTTTCTTTTTTAATGAAGACGCATGAAAATATTCTATTATTTTTCCGAACGTTTAGATCTTACATTTCTCTTTCTACTAAAATTAAAAATTGTTTTTTTATGAATTTGAATATGACATTCTCTGTGTTATTTTGCTTCTTTCTCATAAATGTGAAAAGGTTTGGTCAGCATTACCATTGATAAAAGTTCTACCTATTTTATCGTAAATGACTTTTTTTTAAACTTTTGTCTTAAATTGGACTTTTTCATCTTCTAATCCTCAATTTAATAATATATATATTTTTAATTTTGCCCTGGTGTTAGGATTTGAGTACTCATCCTTCAATATAGGGGTAATTTCCTTTTCTTCTTATATTTCGAATTTCTGTTTTTCAATCATTAGGTTTGGAAATAAAACTTCTTTCTATGTGTCGAACTCATAGCAAGAACTTGCATTTTCTTTTCACTTGACTTCAGATTCTTATCTATATCTTTGGATTTTTAAGTGATATTTTGTTATATGTAAGTATTCCATTAGAATAATAAATTTCTTTTTTCTTTTGAATTTGACTGCCTATATACCTTGACGTTTTAGATGTCTTGTTGTGTGGCCAATCTAAAACAAAAACTTCCTTTTATTTCCATTTGATTTTGGATTATTCACAATAGCTTTGGATTTAAAAGTGAATTTCGTATTTTGTGTAATCCGCACAATACGGATTTCACTTTCCTATTTCTTCTTAATATGACTCTTGCTTAAACTTAAGGTTGTAAAAGTAAATTTGTTCTTCTTAGGCTAATTAATACATTTAATTCACCATTTAATTGACTTTAGGCAGCTCTTGATTACGTCTTTCCATATTAGGTAGGTAAATTAGGAAGGTAAATCAAGTATATTTGAAGTCTTCCCCGCCATTTTGATTCTGAACTTAACTACTAGTACTATTTAACCTTGAGGTTTTAAAATGAAATTTTCAATTGCATTCCTTTTTACAATTAGAAATTTCAATTTTCTAATAACTTTACGTTGCCAATAGCCCTCGTGTATCTCTAGCGCGAAAATAACCCAACACTTACTCAAAGTACTTGCAAATAAACTAAAAAAAACTTTTCGAAGTATTTTTGTATAAAAGTTTATTTTATTTGTGCATGAAAAATATTCTACACCCCAAAAAATTTAACTTTTACAAAAACTCAAGTACAGAACGAAGTAATTTAATTAGTTTCGAGTGAAAAGTTAAACAAAAATATCATTTTAAACAAAACAAAATAGGTTTAACAAATAAAATTACCATTTTTGAACGAGTTAAACTCCTTTCTTAGAATTAGCATTCTTGATTGTTAGCTCTCATACATGAACGTTAAAATTAAGTATTTAAAAAGAAAAAAAATCTATATTCAATTTGGTGAGAAGAAACCGAAGCAGACTGAAATATCTGGATTTTTAAAATTAATTATCATTGTTGGCATCCATTGTTTGAAAAAACAAATATAACATAAACAATCAAAATAATAATATCATCTACTATTAGCACATTGTTAAAATAAAATTAAAAAAAATCGAGCTTTGTTTGATTATCGAAGGAAACTTTAAAAGAATAATAAAGGAATTTCAATAATGTTCTATGATTTTCAAATTTTATTATCATACTAGCAAATTTATACCCGTACTAAAAAATACCAAATTGATCCAAGTCTGTGTACCATATAACCTGTTATAGAACATATAAACTTAAGTTATTCTTCCCGCTCGTTATCAAGTATAAAATACAGTTTCTTAGCTTTAAAATTCCAAAATCAAAAATAGTCTGCAAAATGCACTCATAATTGTCGTCACAATTCCCTCATACATACATAAAACCTTTAAACTCATTTGGCTCGTTTTGGGAAATAATTTGGCGAGAAAAACATTTTGCCCGTTTGGCAAGATTGGCAACATATTTGGCGAACAAATAAAGAATAAAACCCTGATATGCAGCTCTAGTGCGATGGCCTTTATTAACAATCATAGTTCAGAAATAGCTTAACAAACAATTTGCCCATTTGGCGAGTTTTAATTAATAATTTGGTGAGATTGGCAACATATTTGGCGAAAAAATGGACATAAAACCCTAATATGCAGCTCTAGTGCGATGGCTTTATTAACCATCACATTTCAGTAATAGCTTAACCATACATTTATTGCTTAAATATGCATATTTGCTATCAACAGAACCATCAATGAAGAAATCATCCACCCACAATAAATCCTGGAATGAAGACTGATCGGAAATACGTCACTTGAAACTTATAAATTATTTTCAAATAATGAATATAGTTTCTGAAAGTAATGGCAACACAAAAATAAACATTTTCAATTTTATTTATTTTCGTTGAAAGTTTTAATTAATTTTTTCAGCAGATGGCATCTGGAACGTAAAAAAATGATCGGATTCGAGCCAAAGTGGTGTAGTTTTTCCAGAAAATTCTAATTTTCTCAAAAAATAGTACATTTTGAGCTCTGAAAGTTCTTATTTTGTTACCTAAGTACGTACTACGCATTTGTGTCAAGTTACGAGTCAAACAAATGTCTAGCTTGCGAGTTTCTGAGAGACATACATACACACACATACAAAACTTCATTTTTATTATTATAGATATTGAGAATTGTCCCATTTTATGGAACTATGTATACATTTTCAGTGTCTACACCTAATTTGTTTTATATTTTCAAATTGTATAAAGTCTCAAAATGAAAATATATCCAATAAAATTCCATTGATAGAATCAAGTACGAAGCAAGACAGACAATACTGCCAATTCTATCAACCGAACATCAAAGTAACTTCTATTTGCTAAACTATACAAAATATAGAATAGTACAATGCATTGAATGAGTTTAATATTTACTTTACAGTCTAAATTTTCTCAATGGCATAGCAAAACTACATTGTGTAAGGGATTTCACGCGGAACCAATTTAGATAAAACCATTCCCCGCCTGAATACTTCAACCAAAGAAAATTTCAACCAAATGTCAACAGTGAAATTGTATTTACTTAAACTTCGAATGATTTTTTTTGCTTTATTCGCGTTTTTTTCTCCAAATATAGTTCTCAAAATATAGTTCTTTATATAGGCCTGAAACAAATTATTTTATAACTTAATGTTTGTGAAGGCAATTGCAAGTGAATTTATTGAACTCACTTGTAATACAAATTCTAAAGAAAAATTCATTTATGATATGAAATATAAAAGTTTTTACAAAAGTTTATTTTAACGCACTTTTAAGATGGAAAAGCTGCATTTGTGAACTGCAATGAATAATGTGATATTCATCAGGAACTAATATGAAACAACATGAAATTATTAAAAGTGGTTTCATAAAGTAATGGAGCAATGTAGCAATGAATTAATTGTAATTAAATCCATTTTTCATTCCTGTGGTTTAGCACGTTAGAGTTTTTGCCACTTAACCAACGATATATAAAAGTAATGTTACAGATCTTTTTTACAGTAGTGTGAAATGGTATGGTATGGTACATATATATTCCAGCTTGTGTGCTTGTTCAGAGAACCGCTTATAAGCTTTCGTCAAGTGGGATAGATACAGAAAGAATATTAACATTCACAAAGAAAGGAATAACACACAGACAAATAACAACTTTTATTGACGGTCACAAACATCCATGCCTGACCGGGATTTGAACCCGACCCCAGCAGCTCCAAAGGCTAGCGTCCTAACGATTGCGCCACAGGGGCGACACAGTAGCGTAAAGGATTCAATTGATTTTACATTGGCACTGCAAACATCCGGTACCGTAAATGCGGCGAAAATTACCGGAACGTTTACGTGTAAAACCAGCTCTACATATAAGCTTTTCTTTCATTATAAATCATCCAAAGAGTGAATCTCTTAACCCCTGGTACCATAACAACATGACGCCCGTTTATCAGAGCACCCCAAAGACTGATAAACAAGTCAGAAGCTTCATGCGTAGAAAATAGCTGGATTTCTTTTCCTGTGGTTTTGCAAGTTGGAGTTTTTGTCACTTGACCAACGATATTTAAAACTAATGTAACGGATTTTTTTACAGTGTGAAAGATTAAATTGCTTTTACATTATCACTGCAAACAACCTGAACCTTAAATGCCTCGAATATTACCGGAACTTTTACGTGTAAAACCAGCTCTACCTATAAGCCTTCCTGTTATTATAAATCACCCAAAGAGTGAATCTCTTAACCCCTGGTACCGTAACAACATGACGCCCGTTTATCAGAGCACCCCAAAGACTGATAAACAAGTCAGAAGTTTCACGCGAAGAAAATAACTGGATTTCTTCGATTCGATTTGGAATGTTCTGCTCAACTGCCCCCTCGAGTACTTGTCCCTTCCTCAAATCTGACTGCTTCGAAGATTTCAGCGATACGGGGGCGAAAAATGACTTTGAAGGGTGGAAGAGGAAGATCCATTCGAAGACTTTTTTTTTTCGTTCTGCAATGAGTTTTGGCTTATAAAAGTCTTAACTACTCATTTTTCTGTAGGGTAGGGTAGGGTATTTTACATATATATTCCGACTTGTGTGCTTGCTCAGTGAGCCGCTTATAAGTCTTCGTCAAGTAAGACAGACACAGAAAGATTTTTTACTGTCACAAAGAGAGGAAATACACCCAGGGCGAAGGCGGGAATCGAACCCGCGCCCGTTACAGCACGCAGACTGCTGGCCTGCGATGCTTACCACTCGGCCATCCGGGCCCCTTTTTTCTGTAAAAGGAGCTTTTAAATTGGTATTTTTTAAATAATTGGCTTGTTTTAGGTGAGGGGCTGGGGAGCCCAGTCGGTTAAGCACTCGCTTAGCATGCGAAAGGTCCCAGGTTTGGGTCCGGGCATCGCCAAAATAACTGCCGACCAATAAACGGTCCGTGTAGCCAAAATGTCCGATGAATAATACCCCGTGTAAGTTAGTGCACGTTAAATATCCTTCAAAGTCCTAACGCTGCGTCCGATGTCGCCCTTAACGGTTGCGTTGGGTGCCTATTCAGGTGCCGGCTCGTCACTTGACTGTGGTTCTAAAATACGACGCCCGTCGCCAATAGCCCTTGTGTAGCTCTAGTGCGACGATGATTCAAACCTAACCAAACCTAACCTTGTTTTAGGTGACGTATTTTCTTTGGGATTTCATTCTTGCATACTTTTCTATCGGTGCTCCAGTAGATGTTCTTTTCCCATGTGACATTGATTCACCAATCGAGGCTCGAGAGAGAATTCGACTTATGAAATGCCCCTTCAGCAATTGTATATTGAAGATGACAGGGAAAAGTCATTAGTATGTAGGACTAAAGCTATAATGCACAGCCATTGTATTGTGAATTGTAATTCATCTTTCTCAAACCAACCTAAGTAAAATCTTAAGAGCACCTACAAACCAAAAAACCTTCTGAACCAAACCCATTTGTCAAGTATTCAGAGCTATATTAAGATGGGTACCCAACAACTTTTTCAGAGAATTCCTCTGTACTCAAATAAAGACGAGTTTAAGTAGCCCGATCTAACCAATAACAAGAGTCAAAAGCAATTCTTCGAAACATAATTTGCCAATTTTAGGAAAGTTATTGCTCAGAGAAGACTACTCTCATTACGCCTCACACTAAACATGGAGGCCCTGTGCAAAGGCTTTGTTTATAGGTTTATAATAGAAGGTGTTGGAATGCCCCGATCTGTTTATCCCTCTTATAACAAACAAAAAATAATATAACAATTTCAAATTTAGCACCTTTAAATTGTAGTGAAGTGACTTTCTCATAAAAATAATATTTTTCGTAATGACTGACTTTCATAATTGAACTGTAGCACCGCAGTTACATGCTTCGAGCGTATGATTCGAGCAGCCATTTGAGCGTGACCTTGATTTTCTCAAGGTAACAATTTAACAAGCAGATACTCTACGTTTATGCTGAAACTGGCGCTCATGGTCACGAAACCAAACGAGATGGGTTCGTTACCTTGAGCGCCAGTTTCAGCGGAAGCTTAGAGTATCTGCTTGTTAAATTGTTACCTTGAGAAAATCAAGGTCACGCTCAAATGGCTGCTCGAATCATACGCTCGAAGCATGTAACTGCAGTATAGTGAATTAAAGAATGACAAAATTGGTTGTTGCCTTTGCAACAGATTTGTCAGAATTTGCTGAGAACGTGACTGTTTAACCCTTTCCGACCGGGCTCACACGATCGTGTTGGTAGTAAAGAGAATGCTCAAGCTCTTCAAAAATATCGATACCGAAGCAGCTGATTTGTACTATCCGTTATTTGCATAAAAAATGACTAAATGACTTGGTTTTTAAGTAGTTGGTGGCATTGATGCTGTTTAACGTATATTTTTTGATAAAACTCCAAATTTAGTCTCATAATTTTAAATCACCGTCACCTGACCACCGGTCGAAAAGAGTTAACATCGTTTGTGCTAGATCTTACAGAATTATACCGTTTTAACTTGTACGTTTGTGTTGTAATAAATAAAGATATGTCTCGTTATATAAGAGCAGTTCTTAAACACAAAATAGTATATACAGGGTGGTTATAAAATAACGCTCCCTATTCGGAGTGGTCTGTAGCTTGAATGAATAACCCACATGCATAAAAAATTGAGACACTTACAAATCAAGAAAGGGGAAAAAGAATGGAATCATAAAAAACAAACTCGTCTCTTGACCAGGGTTCTAAATTACGAGGCATAATTGGATGTGTTGGCCATAATTAGCCATAATTGGCTACTCCTCGTAATTGTAACCTTGGTCAAGAGACGAGTTTCTGTGTTATAATTCCATTCTTCTTCGTAATAAAGAAACTCGTCTCGTGACCAGGGTTCTAAATTACGAGGCGTAATTAGCTGTGTCGGCAGTAATTGGCCATAATTGACGACGCCTCGTAATTTAGATTCTGGTTAAAAGACGAGTTTGTTTTTTATGATTATTCTTTTTTATGAATATTCTTTAGGATTCTGTCTTTTTTATGATTTCATTCTTTTTCCCCCTTCTTGAATAGCAAGTGTCTCAATTTTTGATGCATTTGGATTATTCATTCAAGCTACAGACCACTCCTAATAGGGAGCGTTATTTTATAACCACCCTGTACAACATTAATTGGAACATGCCTTTCCAGTAAGAGCTGAAGTTTTGTCAAACCAACAAATTGCCTTCCAAACCTATTTTCTACTGTGAGACTGCTACGTGACTTGGCTGAACAATCTGGATTCGAGATTCGCTTGCCACCCCAGCCAATATGGCCAACTTATAGAGATTTAGGTCTTGAGAATTTGATTTTTTGGTTCTGAAGTGGTATGAGTGGTGGACGTATTTTTTGGTTCTGAAGGGTCATTTGTCATGATATACGCGACATAAAAACTTCTAACTTTTTTTTTTACCGTGAAATGGTATAACTTTGTTTCTAATCTGATAACTTTAGAGCCTCCTTATAACTTCTCTCCAAAGACCCACATATAATGTTTCGATTAATTATTGTTCGAAAATGTTTTTATGGCACATAAATACTGTCATTTTAAAAAAAATCTCACTAATAGATATTTCGCCAGGAAGAAATATACAATAATGTATGGTTTAAAGTTGTCTCGATTGACTTGATGACATTAGTTTGTTTAAAGAAATGTTTTAATTAAAAATGCGCAAGCATTTAAGATACTTTTCGTTAAAATGTGTTTGAACTGAACAATATGTTACAAAAATAATGCTTGCTATTGTGAAGTATTCAAAGATATCGAAAATACTTATAGTTAATTAATTCCTCTTTTCAATATTTTTTTAAAAGAATATAATTTGAAAAATAATTTTTAATAACTGAAATATTACTACAAGAAACAAGACATCATAGCCTGTTATAAGGAATACAATTTTTTTCGTAACAAAGCTAAAAAAATTATATTTGAATAAAGAAATCAGAACAAGGTATCACAATACACCGAGTCATTCCATTTCTTACTTTTAACTTTAACAGATTATTTCAATATTTACCTTGATAGCTTTCTTATCAACAAAAATAATCAATCGTTGATATTTTAAATGCTTTTTCTAGATTTTTTTTAAAAAAAATTTCATACCCATAATGAATATTAAAAAAAAGATTCATTAATTTTCAACAGAAATAAGCCATTAACCCCTCCCTTGATAGCTTTCTTATCAGCAAAAATAATCAATCGTTGATATTTGAAATGCTTTTTCTATTTTTTAAAAACATTTTTCATGTCCCAATATAAAAAAAAAGATTAAAATTAATTTTCAATATAAATAAGCCATTAACGGTCTTATATCGAAACCCTTTTCACCCCCTTATTCCCTCCTTGAATATTTGAACTTCCGATGGACCCCGACTTACCCTCCTCCTCAGGAGATCCAATTTGGAAGTGGTCATTTCAACCCCTCCGGCCAGAATCGTAAAACGGATGCCGTAACTTTCTACCATGAAGATAAGAATAAGGTGAAGATGCTTGGCATCAAATAAAGTGTGATGTCGCCTATTGCAAGAAGCCGCCTCGATGGCTGAATGGTTAGTGTACTAGCCTTTGGAGCTGCTGGGGTCGGGTTCGAATCCCGGTCAGGCATGGATGTTTGTGTCAGTCAATAAATGTTGTTATTTGTCAATGTGTCATTCATTTCTTTGTGACTGTAAAATTTCTTTCTGTGTCTGTCCCACTTGACGAAAGCTTATAAGCGGTTCTCTGAACAAGCACACAAGCTGGAACATATATGTATCATACCATACCATACTATTGCAAGAATTAAAACAAGGTATGTTTTTTCTTCATATTTTAGATTGGTAATTGTTATTTGGATAAATTATAAACTATAACGAACTAATTTAATTTCTTTAGTTTTTGAGTAATGAACATAAATTATGGGCTCAAAGTCATGATAAAGGTCAACAAAACTGAAGTATGGAGATGGGCTCAAACACCGGCAGTTAGACATAACGTATAAAAGTTCTGTAAAATTACAGCAGATTTTCATTTTATTTTTTACATCACAGTGCATCCAATCACTGGCAGTGAAACAAATGTTTTCGTTGGTAACATGCACAACTTTACATCCTAAATTTATAACAGGGTGATGACAGCACTTTCACCGTCACACTATAATTGGAAATTATAGAGTTTTCTTTTACAGTGCAGCCCTTTAAACCAACCAGAGATTAGACATTTACACACTAGAATCATGCTTAAAACCATTCTGTAATGAGAAGTCATTTTTTTCTCTTAGATCTGTATGGTTTAAGACGACCAATTAATAAGAACTATTGCATTCAACGATATATCAAATTCTAAGCCAATCGTTAATATGGGCCTATCGCAAGGACGATCACAGCTTCACTTGACCAAGCCATTTTCGAATTATATTTGAAGCCTCAGCATTTATACCCCATTCTAACCTCAAACAAGACATTGGAGGTATCATTTTAGAGCTCAATGATCGAAGAACAGGGGCAGGTTAAAGTTTAATAGAGAAGAGAATCGCGGTGAAATACTCGCGTCTTATATCCGAGCAAATTGGGGTTTTGTTCCCGAATCTCTGTGGATATAAGACAACCAAGCTGTTCTGATATACGATTAAAATAGGTTTTGTGTGATAAGGAAGAGGTATTTGATGTGAAGATTTCAGTGTGGTCAATGAACAATTTAAACGGAGTGGAAAGTGGTTTGTTTTTGGTAAAGAAGATAATTTTTGATGTAACTGTGGAGAGTCACTGAAGGCATGGCCGTTAAAGTTGTCCATTGTAGTCAGATTGAATCGATATTTGTATATAAATTGCTATACATTGTTCTAGCTTAGATGAATTAGATTGTAGGGTTTCTGGCAACGGTTGATGTAACTTTAGGCATGGTCGTTTTCGTTGTTCATTCTTTTAAGTTCCTTTAAATGAAAAGTTTGATTTATCATTGGAAGTTTCATTAACTTGTTTCAGATATCCGTTATTCCTCCAAATTTGAGTCTTGGTCTTCCGAGATCTCCGTTATTTGTTCCATTTTCTCTCTTAATGTGTCCTTTTACATCGGTTGGATTCTATTTTAGAATTCTTTACATGCAATAATTTTATTCCTTCTATTTATAAGACTTTATCGATTTGAATTCGATTGCACCCAACTTTTACTTAGTTGATAATTTGTCTCATGCAGAGAAATCAAGTAAAATAGTGGGACATCAATTTAACGTTTCTTGAAATCATGAACCATTTTTTTCAAATCTCAGAAAATTCACTCTCGCGAATACCAAAAGAATTGTAATTCCTAAAGGACCAAGAACAAAATCGATTCTGTGGAACTGTTGCCACACAAGTCGCAAAACATGCCCATTGTTGCCATTACGGTATATCAAAATGATAATTAATAATTTTTCATTTAAAGACAAATGTGAACTTGGAAAGTAAATGGCATTTTTACTATAAGACTACTATCTTCAAATAATTTTCGTTGAAAATAAATTCATAATGGTTGAATACAGTCGTAAAAGGACGTGAGATTAAAGTTTATAAAAGAAATATTTTACTAAAATAAGCTTTCACCCTACGCTGCAATTAATTGAATTATAATTATTAATATAAAATTATAATCAATTAATTTTTACGAATATTAAAAATTTCCAACCATTTTGACATTTCGAAAAGCTTAATTCAATACATATTTCAATTACTAGTTTATAGAATTCATTATTCCTGTCGTTATAGATTTTTAATAAGCTTCTTAATAAGTAGTGTCTTTGAAAGCATTTAAATCTAATTTTTCTCAATTTTTACGATCTTCTGCAGAATCTTAAACGTCCTTTGCAGAAACTATTTTTAAGCCAATCGAAAATTCTAGACCGTAAATTTCGAAGAAACGAATAAATTAAAAAATATATCTAGACTGAAAATAGTTAGTAATTAATTTGCAATCGAAATGAAATAGAATGCGATCATTTTCTATTAACTCTATAAGCTATTTTTACAAACTATTTCTAAGAACTTATTTTAAGTAAATCAAAAATTCGTGAACATCAGACCATAATTTCGGAAGAAACGAATATATTTAAAAATATGCATTCCCTGGAAATATTTCGTAACTAATGTGCAATTGAAATGAAACAGAATACCATACATTTTCTTTAAGGATATCGTTTAGTGGGTACTTCAATTAAACGAAAAGCCTCTTTAAACATATCACTTACGCATTCTTTGAAATGTTCCTTTCATCGAGAATCGACTGGCTTCGAACTACTGCGAATAAGGGACCGATAAAAAGAATGCATTAGATTTGCATCCGGAAGTTCAGGTGCATTTGTTTGATATGATTGTAATGAGTTACATATTAGGCGCGTTTACATGAGCCATAGAAACCATGGATTGACGAGCAAACTTAGCAATTTTCTCCTCTTGGATATTTTCTCCCAGACAGAACCAGAATTGCAGGGTTCATTTGGGGGTTTCGCAAACCCTCGAATGAAGGAAGGTTTGATGTTTCGTACCATGGATTCAGCCACAGACTATCATATGGGTTAGAAATCCCGCTGGACCTCTTTTTTGGCATTTTGGATTCCATGGATGGGATTTTGGCATTCCATGGATTCTATGGCTCATAACGTGTAAACGCGTCTATTGCACTCTTGGCGGTTTCGGTAGATTTCGACGTAATAACAGCTTATAGTTTTTACTCACTGTAAAAAATCTCTTAATAATTTACCATTAGCCGTCATGTAACTCTAGTGCGACGTTAATTCAACCTAACCTGTGGAGTCGTTGTAGGCGTGACTGTTCTAATGTAGACGAACTAACTGCCGGTCTGTTTGTACGCGTTGTTTAAAACAACGGTTGACGTGACTGTGGGCGTGGCCGTTTCAGTTGTCCCTTGTTGTCAGATTGATTTCTCCCCTAGTATATCGACACCATCAAATATTTCTCTATGGTATTTTTCCTTTGAATTAAATTAACCTTGATGGATGATTATGTCGCTATTTTCGAGAGGTTGTCATGAAATATAGCTAGTAGACAAAAGATCTAGTGGTTGGTATACATATATTTTCAGGCTTGTGTGTTTGCTCAGAGAGCCGCTTATAAACCTTCGTCAAGTAAGACAGTCACAACACACACTCACATGCACGCATATACGTGACAGATGCTGCCATCTATCACGCGCCACCTCCACAATTTAGACATGTCCCTGAATTGGAGGGAAATAGTCTCCAGGAACCTGTACACGTGGGAAACTGCGCAATGACCGCCCACAGGACTTTCGGACCCAACAGATTTAACGAGAACGTACTCCGCATATACTCGGTGAGTTTTCAGCGGCCAGGACTCGATCGCGGGACCTTCCGATCCGTAGATCGAGACACTGACCACAGGGGGCCTCACAGCCCTAATATCTAGTGACTTTAGTTACATTCATGTCAAACTAAAATATCAAGATAGCTCGTCGTGTCTCAATGAAAGGGATCGCATACAAATGATCCACATTTCCATAAGCCTCAACCATCTGGGTAAATATTTGATTTATTTCGAAACTATTGTAAAACACATATAGCTCATTTTGAGTTAAATTTACTTAAATTTTAGATACACAATAAAAAGCACTTTTAGATGTAAATGCGCGGTGTTTTCGATTCCCCATAGTTTCATATTTATAACTTTACAAGTATGTTATTTAAAATTCAATGCTGTTAATATAAATAATATAATGTCTATAAAAAAAAACAGTTAGAATTTTGTCAAAGCAAGCAATGAATTTTCAGTTAAAGATAAACTAAATCTCTTTTGCGGAAGATTTTTCCCGACAGTGAATGCAATGATAATGATGAGTGCACCATTTGGTTATTTTATCCTCCAACATAAAAGGCTCCGAAAAAGGTTGCAAAATAGTGAACGTTATATGGATATCGGGGTCACGTATTTCTGGTAAAAATTTGGGTAGATTTTAGTTTACTTTTGGGGACAACCTTAAATTAAGGATCGGTTTGTATGGAAAAAATTATCAAAAGTTTGGTTTCATGAGTATTATAAGCTAATGGTTTATCATTTTACATAGAAAAGAAGTGATAATTGAAATGTTTGTCGTTTTATACCTTCATATCATTCTTCGAATCTCGTTAAAAATGTTTGACTTGAGAAAATTATATAGGAGCATTAACTTTTTTCTACTACTATAACCCCTAAGTCTTATGTAGACAGATATTTATATAGAAAAATTGATTGTGTTTTTAAGAATGTTACTGTTTTGAGTCGTGCTTCCATAACTCTGTTATATATCCTTGTAAAGCACATGTTTTTAGTACTTTTTAAAAAATTATAGTAAGTTACAATATGCATTTTTAAAAAAGCATATTGTAAATGACAACATACTTTTCAATAAGTTCACCGAGTTAAAATATTTGTTTAAAGAAGGGGGAACCAGGGACAAATGACCCAACTTGTAGTTTTTGGCTTGTAACTTTTAAAAAACACTATATGAATTTGCAAATGTAACCAGCTTGTATTTGAATGAGTATTAAACAATATATATTAGCATTTTTCTGAAGTATTAACTTCAATATTAGTAAAATATAAATTATTAAAAAAATTTAGTTTTGGGTTTTGTATCCCAATGCATGACCATAGATACATGACCCACCCATTAGGGATACGGGACTCAACCCGAAAATTTGGTAGGGAGACTTAAAATTATCGAAATACTTTTACCTAATAAAAAAACTAGCATCATATTACAAAGTTTAAATATATTTTATAGTTTTTAAATTATAACTTCTTATCACATTAATTATGCTTATATTAACGATTTTGTCAAATTTAAACGTAAAATCTTGTCGAAATACAAAACAGTGGATTATTTTATTTTGCAGAGAAAACACAGGCGGTTGGAGAAAATCTTCTATTAGATCAATATCAACCGCGCATTTGAAACATAACTTTAAACATTTCTTCAATTTCAGTACATTTAATCAAAAAATCCCACTAAATTGTTCCCTTTATTTTAATCAAGATCTTAACAAACCGAACATTCTATTCTTGTAAGCGAACAATTCAAGGGTAAAATAAAATCATTTGATTGGTTTGTAAGATTAAATCGAAATAGAATTCAGGATTAAAAGAGATTTTACCTCCTAATGTCTTTCGAATCTTAAGAACCATCGAAGACTTAAATTGAAGCCCCCAGTACCGAGGTTTAAATTAATCTAGTTGGAAGGAAACTTAGCACAACTTTGATGCAATTGCAGGTTTCATGGATTACGAGAACGCTATTAAAACTTCACAGTAAAGTAAAATATTACTGCTTAAGGGGGAATGGGCGTGCAGGACCGGGGGTCTCCAAACTCAAGTGCCTCAATGTTAATCCAATGGGAAAAAATTATTTTCTTTGCCACATTTCTCCGGCTGTATTGAATATTTTTACAAGCGGATTTTTTTATGTGATAAATGTAGCTGACTTACAGGTCCCGACAATCCCACTTTTTGAAATTGCTTCGAATATTTTGTGTAAAATAATTTTTGAATATAAAAAAAAATATTCGTACTACTTTCAAAAAGTGGGAAGATAGAGACCTGTAAGTCAGCTACATTTATCACATAAAAAAATCCGCTTGTAAAAATATTCAATACAGCCGGAGAAATGTGGCAAAGAAAATGGTTTTTTCCCCATTGGATTAACATTGAGGCACTTGAGTTTGGAGACCCCCGGTCCTGCGTGCCCATTCCCCCCCTTAAGACTAAGCTACAAAGTCGTTGGGATAAGGTTATATCTGGATCTGCGGACATTGTTTCAAAGTTTGCTTATGATTATGGATAAGTTAGGGGGATTAATACGCTAGTGACATAATATTAAAAATAATTAATTAATTTCTATTAAGTGATTGAAAATTTTCATATGATTATCAAAAATAAGTAATGATGTTTTGTAGATTTGATTATGAAGGAGTTCTGTTTAGGTATATCTAGGGTAGGGTTATACCCATTTAAAGAATATAATTTCATGGTTGTTTGCATTTGATAACAGATAAGGTAAGGGATTTACTA
Source organism: Hylyphantes graminicola (assembly GCA_023701765.1). NCBI lineage: Eukaryota > Metazoa > Arthropoda > Arachnida > Araneae > Linyphiidae > Hylyphantes > Hylyphantes graminicola. The sequence continues at coordinate 61,635,639 of CM043114.1, read as the reverse complement.
AATAAGTAATGTAAGATTAAAATTAATAATTGAATTTCATATAGGCTATTGGCAATTGTCATTTAATCATCAAAAGTAATGCTTTTTGTAGGTTTGAATATAAAGGAGTTGTTTAGGTAAATATTATAGCTCTCATTATGCGGTTTTAGTAGTTATTCAAAAATTAATATAAATTCATATATGTTATTTGATTTTGAAGTTTTGATATTTTTCCATTTCACTAACGCAAACCATAAAGTCGCCAAAAAATTTACAACTACCGCCAAACAGAATATTTCCAATTTTAACTCATAACTGTGTAGATTGAAGTTCTTCAACTGTGTATCTATGTTTGTAATGTTCCGTTAGTTGCCAAAGTTTCCGTTCGGCGAGATTTGGTCCGCAAACTGAAAAGAACCAGTTTTTTTTTAAAGGCCCTCGCCGGATAAGACGGTGAAAAATGCCCCCATTCCAATCGGGCTAATTTTTTTTCTGAAAATACCTCATAGTATGGACAACTTCTCAGCCAAGTTTCAGCTAAAAAATATGACGCATTTTTGAGTAAAAAATTAAAGTTTTTTTTCTTTTTAAATTGATTATTCCCTGAATATATTTGATAAATCCAAAAAACTACTCATGAGTTTTTAGATATCATTGAGTAGTATTCTCAGAAAAATCCGCTCATAAATCTGATCGAGCGATCATTTTTAAAAATGCATTTTTATTTTTCAAAAAAAAATTTCATGCCAAAATCGTTTGGTCACAACTTAGGATTTTGTCTCTACATATTCCTCTATTATCAATCTATAATATATATTTTTTTCAGATTTTTAAAATTATTGGACGATAGTTTTAAAAAAATAAAATATTCTTAAAACCTGACTTTTCGCACTACTTACTCGGCAGATGGCACTCCTAACAAAGGCGGGGAAATTCAATCTGGGAGAATTTCTTTCGGAATAAAGAATTTAACATAGATTTAGAAAGTAGCAGATCTGCCTCTAGGGGGAAAGGTGAAGCCATTTGTTAATCATTATCCCATAAGGCAGTTCGCAAGCTCTTGCACATGGCATGCCATACGCCATCAGATGGCACCATGAGATAATTCGACTAATAAAAGATATATATTCAATATTAACTAATTAAAACTTTTTACAAGTTTCGCTAGCATAATTTTATAGCTGCATGCGTATTGATAATTTCTGTAAGGCATGAGGTATATATTCACAAAAGAAGCAAGTTAAAAATGCAGTTTTTATTGTATGTAACTCTTCATAAAAACCATTTTTGTGAATCAGTATCCCGTGATGCATTGCGAAAACGACGAAATGTGGATTCATCACGCATCATTGCGTTGTACGGGATTGCGCAATCGGTGGGCAGCTATTTCTAAATCTATGGATTTTAGAGCAAAAAAATCAGGCTTTAAGAATTATTTTTTTATACTATCGTCCAATAATTTTAAAAATCTGAAAAAAAAATATATTATAGATTGATAATAGAGGAATATGTAGAGACAAAATCCTAAGTTGTGACCAAACGATTTTGGCATGAAATTTTTTTTTGAAAAATAAAAATGCATTTTTAAGAATGATCGCTCGATCAGATTTATGAGCGGATTTTTCTGAGAATACTACTCAATGATATCTAAAAACTCGTGAGTAGTTTTTTGGATTTATCAAATATATTCAGGGAATAATCAATTTAAAAAGAAAAAAAACTTTAATTTTTTACTCAAAAATGCGTCATATTTTTTAGCTGAAACTTGGCTGAGAAGTTGTCCATACTATGAGGTATTTTCAGAAAAAAAATTAGCCCGATTGGAATGGGGGCATTTTTCACCGTCTTATCTGGCGAGGGCCTTTAACAGTCTTATATATATGTATAACAACACTTTTATTAAGGGAGTATTTTGTTGGAATGAGATGATTTATAAATATTGTATTATCACAGTCACAACTATAGTTTATAAATTAAACTACTTAAAACCGAAAATTGATTATTTTAGAATAAAATTAAAATCCCCCTATCATTTTCAGTTGATAATTTCGTACATATAACTGACACATATTTTACGTTACTCCGTTGATTTCCACTCTACTAACCATAAATCCGTATTATATTCTAAGAAGAAAGTTCTTTGTTAACGTGTCTCGAAAATATTACATTCTTTTACATGTTTGTGACAACATTGGTTTTGGAAATTGACACTTTAACCTGTAACACCGCTAACGGTTTTTTTGCCTAGCTTTTAGCAACGCTTTTTTTGTTATTATTTAAGTTTTATGATACATTTCTGTAAAATACGACATATTTCTTAAATAACTTTGAAATAGCATCATAATCATACATGTCTTTAACAATAATCAAAAATGGTACTATTTCTTTGACTATCACAAAAAAAAAACGAAAAAAAAATGCGCATTATTTTAATACAGATAAGTCATATTTGCATTTAAGGGGACTCAGTACCCCAAAATCGGTGGAAAAATCAAAAAAAAAATTTACTGGCTTAAAATACGAAAACAACCTTTATTAATAACGTCACAAAATATCAAGACCATTGGAAATATATTTTTTACATTAAAAGTCATTTTTTACACTGGCTCTCCCTCTGCAATGGTGGGGGCTGGGGAGCCCAGTTAGTTAGGCACTCGCCTAGCATGCGAAAGTGCCCAGGTTCGGGTCCTGGCATTTCTAAAATAACTGCCGACCTATAAACAGCCTGTGCTGCCAAAAATGTCCGACGAATAATACCGTGTAAGGGAATGCACGTTAAATATCCTTCAAAGTCCTAACGCTGCGTAAGATGTCGTCCTTAGCGATTGCGTTGGGTAGTTTACATGACAAAATAATAAAGAGGCTCACATGTTATTACCAGGATGCAATTTTTAAAAACAAGGGTAACGTGCAAGCATTGAAAACTGCAATTTATGCCACCCTGTATCACATCACAGCATAAGCACAGACAGTAAACCACAGCACTCAAAGTGTCCAACTATGGAAAAGTCTTGGTGGTTTTTTTTTTAATTCTGCTGTGGCGCATGATAAGACCTCATAAAAAACTTCTATCAATGAAGACCATTTAGCCAAAATTTACCCATATATCAAAGGCTTGCTGCAGATGAACTTCTAGAAAGATGTGTGAGGTGCTCCACGCAAAACGCAAACGAAAGTTTGCACAGTATTATTTGGTCTAGGTGTTCAAAGGAAACTTTTGTCACAAACAACAGTCACAAATGCTGTGTGCGAATTCAATAAAGGTATTTCTGCTAACATTATAAGCCAACAAGAAAACTTGGGTTTGCCAATATGATGTAAAACACGACAGCTATCGACTATGTTCGATTTGCACAAAAATCGATTTAGAAAATAAGTCAAAAATTAAAATTACATCATGCCCGTAAATTTATCAAAATTGCCATATCTAAGAGAGAAAAAGAGTATAAAAAGAAAGAAGACGTTACCCATGGAAATTGATTATACTAAACTAATTGTGTGAATACTAATAAAACAAAAAATATTTTGGATAAAAAATAACACATTTTTAAACTTTGATTTCATAAAATATAAATTTCTTCGACTGAATCTATATCAAAAGTAAGTATTAATGCAATTTTATAGTTTTTAACAAGCTACTTTTGTATACATTTTAATGATATTCAAAATTTCAGTTTTCGACGTTTTTAAAAAGCAAAACTTGCTAAACTACTTATATTCACATATTATTTAAATATTTTTTATTTCGAATAAAACCTCTTAAATATGCTTTACATATGTAGAATGAATTAAGGAAAAATGATATCAATCAAATAACAATATGTTTTATGAGTAATTTTTAACAATGAAAACTTTAAATTGGTTTCTCTCGGTTTTAAAATTTTTGAATCATGCCCTTACTTAAAATACTAAAACTAGAGTAAATACTCATAAAATAGTCCCAAATTTTTTTTAGAGGCACAAAAATGTATAATGAATAAAAATAGGTATGGAATATTGAAAATATTAAATAGGTTTTTTTAAATAAAATAAATAAGTTGAAAATTTGCATTTTTTAGAGAAATTCAGGTGTATTTTCACTTAATTACTTTTTTCTCCTGAACTACATCTCATATGATGAATTCCATACCTAAAGTTATTAAAAATAGATCAATGGTGCTTGTGAAAAAAAACTTTAAAAAAATTGAAATCTGAAGTAGAAGAAGCATTTTTCAAAAAGTGTTAATTTTTTGAAAAAAAATTAATAAAAAAATTTTGAAAAATTTTTACCAAATTTTTGCCACTGGAATGTCTTATTTAGACAATTGTATACACATTCATCACAAAAAAGTGGATGTTTTACTAAAAATGAAGAAAAAAGCTTTGGGGTACCGAGTCCCCTTAACTGAGTATATAAATAAGATCTATCTAAACAAAATACATATTTTACGCAGCTAATAACGTTGAGTAGGTTTTTTTTTTGTTTAACTAAAACTCTTTTATTAAGGCCTATAGTGCACTCATTGTGTTATTGATATGAAAACAAAGGCCTTTAGCCCTTTAATGTCCTATGAACCTTTAAAGCTTTTATCAAATTTCAAAGGCTTTGTGTCAAAAGAGAATGGGTTTTCGATAATAGTATGCATGATATTGTGTTTATTAGATGCTATAAATATTTTATTTACTTCTAAGAACCATTTATTAACCTTTTTGTGACATTTTTACAAGAAGCTTTTTTAAATTACACTTTTACATAACGTCAAATGAAGTATGGTATTGTTGAGGTAGTAAAATGCCCTTATTTAATTATTTATCAAGTACAGATTCAATGTAACGATTTGAATATTAACCACAATAACGATCATAACCATATTTAAAATTAAATCCTTGCTTTTATAGCAAATGTTTGAACACACACTCATTACGTGTCTTTGGTTAAATATTTAAAACAAAATTTCCCAATTGATGCTTTTGCAAGTACAAAATATAAACGAAACACCTAATGTTATTATAACTTATGATGTTGGTAATTTTTAAAAATTTGGATGTTTAGAACAAAACTAGATTTTTGCTAATTATTTAAAATAAAGCATATAATATTTCTAGAGAGATTTTTTCGCTTAGTCTACTTTGAAACGTTTTTTAAAACCTTTTTTTTGGGTGATAATTGAAAAAAATCTAAAATTTATACCAAAGTACGAGAGTAGTTTATAAATTTACCTAAAATAGAGAAAAAAGGGATTTGTTATCATTACAATCTCAAAATTAGAAGTATTAAGTAAAAAGTAGTACAAATTTCGCATGTATTTTTATTCCCCGTTTATCAATTACTTACTTACAACTACTCAAGTTCAATAATCTAAAAACTGAAAGGGCATAACAGAAAACTTCTCACTTTGCTAGATTATTAAAATTTTTTATGTAATTTATTATTCATTTATCAAATTATTTTTTAAGTTTCATATGAAAATCTAAATTACTCATTACATTCTAGGCAAACGCTGTTTGTGTATTTACGTATACTTTTCCTTGTTCTTCCAGCAACGATCAATAATCCCATGTTACTTATTCTGTATTATTTAATTACTTTTTTCAAACATCATTTCCATTGTTATTATAATTAACATATAAACGGGAAAAATCGTCAATTTTGCCCATAGTTCCATGTAAGAATGTTTTTCTTGCACATAGAGTTGGGCAAAGGAAAACCTCGTTTTACAGCATTCAAGTAGCACTTAGCAGTGAAGTCCCTGTTTACGTTTAACCACTTAAAGACCCGAGAAAAATCCTAGACGTATATACTTATATATAATCTAAACATACTTTTCATACAAATATATACTAAAAAGTATTTTTGCAAAGTAATTAAATTTTTTTTTAATAGTTACTAGGGACACGCCTTAAACTCTAAAATTACATATATTTTGTGCTATGAATGCAATAAAAAAAGGCCGTGTCACTTATTGTTGTTAACAGATTATTTTAACATTGTTTTTAATGCAAAATGCCTTTAAAATTAACTACTTAAGAACTTTTTGAAAAGTTTGACATTTTTTAAAAATATTTTTTTAAGAACACTAAACATCGTACTGACCCTCATTTGAAGCGAAAATGAAAGTTCAACTTCATTTTTTATAGAAATAAATGACTGATACCTCTAATAAAAGGCTGACAACTACTATTGCAACCGCCTTCGATCGGACCAAGTCAATTTCGGAACTAATTAAAGAGTTAAGATTCAGATTTTTACCATTTCCTTTCGCCCTGTGTGGGTGTACTTCCTTTCTCTGTGACAGTAAAAATTCTTTCTGTGTCTGTCTTACTTGACGAAGGCTTATATAAGCGGGTCTCTGATCAAGCACACAAGCTGGAATATATATGTACCTATTCCACCTCTACTAACCCTTTCTTTTCATACCAAATGCTGTATGTGGCACAAGTTTTAATTTGAAACAGAACATTAAACCTCCCCCTGCTCATCCGGATTTAATTCCGAATGACGGTGCGGAAAATCGGAAGCTTTTCTCTCCTTCTGACCAACCAGCTCAAATTTGCGCGTCCGTCCTTCAACGACACTAATCTCATAAGCCTATTGACAATTCGCTGACTTGATTGGTTTGACAAGGATTTATGCATGAAAAAAAAGTCTACTCTAAAAATAGTTAATTTGCTTTTTGGAGTGAGTTTTGAGTGTTGGATAGAAATTGATGACTATAGAACTATTCGTATCATCAAAAAGATGTCTTAATATTTTTTCTGTTTTTTTTTTGTTTCCTGAAACTAAAAATGGCTTAAAAATTCTTCGTAGAATCGTAGTTGTATTGAAGTCATTTGACTTCTTAGATTTTTTTTTTTACATCTTAACACCGAGTACAACAATAAAATATTCTCTGAACACAAACATTAGAGGGTAGGTACATATATATTCCAGCTTGCATGCTTGATCAGAGACACGCTTATAAGCCTTCGTCAAGTAAGTCAGACACAGAAAGAATTTTTACTGTCACAGAGAAAAGAAAGTACAACCAGAGCAAAGGCGGGAATCAAACCCTAACCCGTTACACGCGCAGACTGCTAGCGTAATGGGCCCCAAACATTTAGAATTAATTTTGTTTGTTTTTAGAGTTTGTGTAAATTGAAACAAAATAAGAGGACATACTTAATCGTAATTACCACAAACGCAAAAACAATTTTAATAATTTGCCATTTAAGCTTCTTAAGTTTTTCTTCAAATACTTAAAATTCCTTAATTTGTTTGAGTGAAATGCTTCCAAAAATAACAATTGTAATATGTATCTGTTTAGAGACACCATTTTTGATAGTATAAGTTTCTTTAACAAATAATAACTCACGCCTATTCAAACCAAATTTGATAATTGAAATAACTATTTCATTTACAAATTTTTGAATAAATGTCCCTTAAATATTAGTTTTTGTTTTCCTGGACTAAAAAACTATTGTAAAAAAAAGGTTACAACATTTCTGAAATTTAACAATTATTACTTTAAAATATGCTTTATGTAAGTAACTCGAAATCGACTATAACAGATAACCCGTTTAAAGGAACATTATAGAATATATTTTATTTTTGTAATCCATTTTTGATTTCTAGATGTTGGGTAAAAGCTAACATGTACTTGCATATTTTTCAAGCATTTTTTAATAAATACAAAACAGTAATTTTTTATAATCTGGAATTAGAAATTGAATGCCATTTTTATAAGAAAAATACAGTTTTCTTTAAAAATAAATTTATTTTAATTGGGGAAAAGTATTCATAATAAGTACAAATAGAGGTCGGAAAAAATTTATAATCGTACAAAAAAAAACAAAACAAAAAACACGCAAATTGTTAAAATACTAAAAAAAAGTTATGCTTTTCTTCGAATCCATACAATTTTCAATCTTTGAGAAATGTTTTGAAAAAATAATAAAAGTACTTATATCTGTTTAAAGACCTCATTTTCAAGAGCTTTCCATACAGATTTATTTAAACAATTTCAAGTATATTTAACAAATAACAACCACATCATTACAAACATAATTATTAGCTTCGGAGCATCTTATTTTCAACGCAATTGTCAACTACACTTTTGTCAAATCATTCCAGCGAATTTATAAAGAGAAGCCCCATAGTGAATCAGGCTTCCCTACGTTCTATTTACAGTATACTAGTTTCTAGTTCTCCTCAATGAAATGTAGGGGATTAGTGGTTACATCTGAACTGATGCTATTTAAAGAGCATCAGTACAAAGAGCATTGCAAAAGTTTAATGTTAAATATAACCTTTAGTTAAATTCGCAGTATTACTTTTTAATGTAACCTAATTTTAATTGCTAATTAAATTAAATTATGTAATATTTCTCCCAAAAAATAGTTTTCATCATTTCTTCATTGTATATTTTTTACAAGTTTTTTTGTGCAAAAAATTCCAATTAAATTTTTTCTTTGAATGACGTATACCGTTTAAATATTTTTTTTACCGGATTGTTTATTTCATTTATACGAAGAGATAAATACAAATTAGTTTCAGATTTTTTGCATGAACTGATCAAAACTTTTTTTTTAAATTCTAAACAAATTTGGAAAGCTTCTGCAACAAAACTAAAGATTCAAAGCAAGAAATAAATATAATTTTCGTTAACAATTTATCAATAATTAGTTTTAATTTTAAATGATTGCCTTATAAATGTTTGTCTCTTATAAACTAAATACTTTATTAAGCCTCAAAACATTTAATGAAAAGCAAACAACAGCATATCAGTAAGAAATTTATCTTATAAATGAATAAAAAAATATGCACCATCTTTTATAATGTTTATAAAAAAGACAATGAAACTTATAAAAGTGAAAAAAAAATCCGTTTCTTTTTTAAAATTTTATTTTTTAAACGAGGCATTACATTTGTTTTAAAAAACAACAACAAATAAAACTCAATTAAATTATTCATTTTATATTTTTTCACAAAAATCGTAAAAAATGCAGTTTGCTTGAACAGTCCGGGGTATATACAGATACCTTAGTAATACTTTAGGGAATGTGAGTTTTGCAATCAGACCCTGTTATTCTGCAATAAGAAACATATAATATACTGAAATTTTCAGTTTGTTTATTATATACGTATATGTACATGGCACTCTTTAATATTTTTTTAACCAGAATTCTACAAACGCATGACAGTCTGATAATGAAAAAGTCTGATGCCTACGCACTTGTAGGCTTTTACTTTAATAAGGAGTTAGTAATGTAATTAAGCAGAAAACTAGCTAAAGTTACCAGCATTTTTCATCAAATGCAGAAAGTAGAGATAATATTTATGGGTAGATTATATTTCCTTTTTTTTCTTCTAAGTGTGTAGCTTTTGGCATATTGGGCCTTTGCAAACTCGACAAATTTCTAAAATGTAATGGTACAAAATATACAAAAAACAACTTTCTGATCTTACAAATCCTCTTTTAATACGAAAACATATCCTTAATGCTTTTTCTTCCAAGGTACAAAGCAACTCCGAATTCCCCCTTTCTTTTACTCCGTAAACTCTTACATTTACACTACATCCCTTTCATATCTGTTCCCACACCCACACCATTACCAGGGACTAATTTGCGTATATGCAAGTAATTATCCTACAGATTCCATCTTCTTAATCACGAGGATTTCTTATCCCGCCGAGGAGGGAAAAACAATCAAAATAAAAATTCCGAGAAATAATGAGGCCCAGACTTCCCTCTCTGCGAGTCCAAGAACATTGCGGAGTTAAGAATAAGGTAGAGATGTTGCTTGGTTCCAATTAATGCTAAACTAGTTAGCCAGATTAGGCCATGGTTTTTGATTAATAGGCCCAAGAACAAGCTTGGTTAATGGTATGGCACTACTTTGTATGAAATAATATTAACAAACATAAATTTAAAATTCTCTCAGGCCCCTTCTGCTCCTGGTTTTGTTTTTAAAACTAAACTTTTCTGGAGAGCCGATGCTGGAATTCCATATACTAACAGTAATCCTATAAGTCGGATGTGTTATGTAAAAAAAAAACAAGCCATATTAAGAAAAACACCTGTTTTTTGTTGACTTTGAGGTATTACGTACCTGCCCCATAAGCCTCAAATCGAGGGTTCGTGCGCCGGCAAAGTTCGTAGAATTTCAGGATATGGAAATCTTCAGCCTAAAAGATCAATCGAATTTAGATAAATTCTCGGCATACTTTCGCAGAGAGCTCAGTTTCATTGAAATCTAAGAGCCAAAATTGCCAGTGAGAGCCGCCGAAATGATACCAAAAACGATGCCTCTCTGTTCTTGGAAGTTCTGGGGAATATCATGAGACTGTTAAAAGGCTTAACCCTTTCAGTCCCAGTGATGCCATTTAGAATCATCACTTTCAATATTTTTTTTCCAAATGTTTATGTCCCGTTATGACATCCAAACAAACATCATTCGATTTTTCACACTTTGTTTATTAGACAATATTCTACATTAATCTCAATAGAAGTCAGAAGTACTATTTTTTTATTTAGAAAATAGCTAACAAGCGTTTCACCTTATTTTTGAAAAGTTCACTTCAGTTCCACATATTTAAAACACAATTTTAACTATTTTGGTTAAAGTAATTACTACAATTTTTTTTTTATAATATGGTCAGATACCTTAAAATATATTACTCGAAGTGTTTTTAGGTAATATATATATTTTATATTTGTTGTTTTCCACAGTTATAAAATTTTGGCATTATTTCAAAAACCACAAAAAACATTAAAATGATTTTTTTCTTATGGAACTCTTATTTTTGACCTAAAATAAGCTTATTTTGTGAATATCAGATGTTTCTGTAGTGTAGTAATTTTTTGGGACTGAAGGGGTTAAAGCGATTAGTACTGTGTGGTCTGTTTTAGAATCTCACTGAATGAAGTCCGTTACCTCCAAAGGCCAGTGTTCACACTGCACCCTATTAATGTAACGTAGATTACGAGGCAGTTTTTTTGGGTTTATCATACACTTGGCGACTTTCGGACATAAACCTCACTTTCTATCCCGCAAAGCACACCCATCTCATCTCACCTCCACCAAGAACATCATTACCCTTATACCCCCGGATAGCTAAGATAAAGCAAGTCAAGTTGGGATCTTTGAAGCTTTTCGTTATGGAAGTTATATTTTTTTTCTACTACTCATGCCATTGTCATTAGCGCGATAATGGTGGACGAGAACACGCAAATGCCCTTTAAGAGAAAGGGGGCTTTTTATTACCATTCTTAGGCGGCGGCTTTTGTTTTGCGTTGTTGGGGTGTTTATAAGTTGGGGGATTTTGAGAGTGATGTCTTCTTAAGAATGTAGATGTTTTGAAGTATTTCTTAAATTAGGATGTGGTTTTTAAAGGGTTTGGGTATCGGCATTTAAAAATACTTTTGATTAATTAAAAATACATATTTATTATGACTCAAATATTAAAAAAAAAATGTTTTGCGAAATTAAATACTAAAAAATAATTGTTTTTAAAATTATTTTCAAGTAATATAGTTATTTACTATTGAGGTTTCAGTGGCATTAAATAAAAATAACAACACTACTCGATTAACGAATCGTTAGATGTCGACTCGTATCTCGCCGCCCTCAATGGCTCTCTTGTATCTCTAGTTCCATGATTATTTCTCCTAGCCTAATTTTTTTTACATTTCTATTCCGTTCATTTTTGGTGATTTTATCACGTTTGCCCACGACATGGAAAAGTATAGGGATTTTTAGTTTAGTTTAGTTAGTTTAGTTTAGTTAAATTATTTTCTTTAAAATTTACAAATATCTGAAAAGTTATTATATTCATTCCAATATTCGAGATATCAAAATTTCGACAGAATTTGCTTAGTTGATGCATCAAACTTCAGAGTAAGTTATTAAAAACATGTTAAAATTTCAATTTTTACCATTACAAGTTGGATATTTAACGAATGTAAATGCAACACACCAAAATTTAACGTCTCAAGACCCGAGCGAAATCCTACACGTATAATTTTAATCTAATTATACTTTTCAAACAATTACATGCTAAAAAGTATGTTTTGCAAAGAAATTAAAAAGCATTATTTTTAATAGTTACTTAGGAACACGCAAAATAAAAAAAAATTGTGCCATAAATGCAACAAAAAAGGCTGTATCACTTATTTGTAGGTAACAGATAATTTTATCATTGTTTTTTATTTCAAAATGCCTTGAAAATTAACTTCTAAAAGAACTTTTTGAAAAATTGAAATTTTTTAAGAAATAATTTCTTTAAGATCTCTAATATCGTATTGACTCTCGTTCAACTTCCTTTTTTTATAGAAATAAATGACTGATACCTGTAATCAAAGGATGAAAACTGATATTTGGAATTTCGTCTATCAGATCCACTCAATTTCGGATCTAATTAAAGTGTTAATTGTTTGTGGGGAGGTTGTAAAAAATGCCCCCAAATGGGGACGCCCGTTAGCAAGAGGTTAAATACAACGATTTTTTCATAGTGGCGCAGGCATTCAAGTTCAAAGTAAGTTAGACAATATTTTACTCTCTCTTATGAAAAACTTAAAAAGACGAATCGAGACAAAATAGAAAGTCATGTCCTCGAGAAAATTGGGAACTTTAATGTACTTTGGAGGTGTCGTTGATAAAAAACGTTATTGATGATGTTAGAAACTTCATAAAACTAGGTGAAATTTCTCACAACTCACAAAAGTTAATGACAGTTTTTCCTTGTTTTATCGCTCAAAAACAGCATTGATAGCAAATTGCTTTTTTAAAATTATAAATTATAAGGGAAAAAAATGTCTAAGGCTCTTCTTTGAAACTAAAGTTAGTTTTTAATTCTAATTATTTTGTTTCTCTCTGACGTATTAAGGAGACTTATTTTAACATTTTTCTTGTTATATCTTACAAACAAGTTAAATTTTTTTTAGCTTTAACTACAGAAAATAACTTTTTAAAAGGAACAACTTGTATTAATATTTGAAAAATTAATAACCTGTCATCCTTTTTTTTTAAAACAAGAGATCTGCTTCTTAACTACTTCTTTACTTTAACTATTCTTTACTATTAGCAAACAGTAAAAAATTAGCGTTTTTAAAATAGGTACATTAATTAAAAATAATGGTTATAGTCGTTACACTGCTGTATAATCAGAAGATATTGCAATTTTTTTTTATTTTCATAAATATGAAATTATGTTGTGCATTGTGTAATGTAGTAAAATAAAAAATCCAGACTTTGACCTAAATTAGTAAGAGTTAAACCAATGCATTTAATTACAAAAATCGAGAGAACACAATTTGAATTGAAATTAAAAGAAAAACATTTTAAAACTGTTAAATTAATGTGCATAAATGCTGCACAAGCAAGCAAATCAGCAAAGTCCGAATCAGCATTCTCCATATCAGCATTTAACTTATTTCTCTTACTGCAGTTACTCTAGCAATTGTGATCACAAATTCATGATGAAAATTGTGCCGATAAAATTTCTACAAAAAGTTAGTTTTATTTAAGTCCTAAGATCCAAATTAACGATATAAGTAAATTAATCTGCCAATATGCCATAAATAAATGACTATGAGGCAACAATGATTTTCCTTACGTTGGTTGGTATACATATATTTTCAGGCTTGTGTGCTTGCTCAGAGAGCCGCTTATAAACCTTCGTCAAGTAAGACAGTCACAACACACACTCACACTCACATGCACACATATACGTGACAGATGCTGCCATCTATCACGCGCCACCTCCACAATGTAGACATGTCCTTGAAGGGGAGGGAAATCGTCTCCAGGAACCTGTACCCGTGGGAAACTGCGCAATGACCGCCCACAGGACTTTCGGACCCAACAGATTTAACGAGCACGTACTCCGCATATACTCGGTGAGTTTTCAGCGACCAGGACTCGATCGCGGGACCTTCCGATCCGTAGATCAAGACGCTGACCACAGGGCGCCTCACAGCCCTTTCCTTACGTATTTTACACATTGTTTTACAACTATCAATAATTTAAAAGTTTATTCAAACCCCCGGTATAAATAGAACTCATTTCTGTTTACCGACCCAACAAACACTCTGCCGCTGAGTCTAATTGGAAAGATACTGAACAAAGGAATCTGAAACCGCTGCGGTTTCTTCGGCCAAAATTCCTTATCTCATGGGAGTCTACGAAACACGCTAACTCAGCGAACAAGAGTGTTTAACTTGTAACATCAATAACATTAACTGTCTTCCCAGCAATTGCGATTATGATTCGGAGACTTACCTCATAGAACAAAGTTGTTAAGATTGTTTTTACTAATTCCAAAGTCTACATTAACGGTAAAAGTCATTTAATGAATATAAATTAATGATTCTAAGATACTATACAATAGTCTACATAAGTATTGTTTATTTTTGTGACAACAAATGGTTGTTTAAGACTATTAAAACTATAAAGGGTTTACGAATAAATTAAACTCTCTTCCTTTGAACAACTAAACTGAACAAATACTCTGAGTCGAAATAAAAAATTACTGAACGCAAGAACTGCTAAAGGAGAGTATCGCACTGTAAAACGTTTGTGTAAAGTTATACTATAATACTAGTGAGAAATAGTAACCAACAGATTTATTTTGCTTCAAAATAAAATAAATTAAAGTACCTGTTCACTAGTGGTTCCACAAATCAACGGCTAACAATATGAACTACTTAAATTGTCATTTTATGTAAATCTTTATCATTAATTATTACTTATTAAAATTATTGATAATATCAATAGTATTTATTATTATTATTCAATTTTTCATCACTTCTTAGTTGTTTTTTACTCGACCCAGAAAGCCATGAAATGCGGACTTAATAACCATGCAATAAACTGTTTTTCGACTACTAAAATAGTTTAAATCAATTCAAGACTTCATGACCAGCAAAAAAAAAAAAAAAAAAAACGTTAGCTGAGCCTAGTTGCAAAGATACTGATAACAAGAGGAACCTCAAACTGCTGCTGATTTCCAGCCTATCCCATGGAAGCATCCGAATCAAGCTAACTCAGTGAACGAGCGTATTTAACATACATCAATTTCATTTACCGTTATCCCCGCAATTACGACCAGAAACCTAATATAATAAAAAAAGCATGAAACATTTACATTTTACACTTAACATTACTATTTTTTAAACACAGGCTAAGTCTGCAGAAGTTTCCGAAAACCAATTACTATACATTCATCAACTAATAAATTAATTGGCATAGTTATAAAAATCCTGTCACAGACTAACTGATGCGTATTCATGACAGTATGTGTTAGGTCGAAAACATCAGAATATGGGTAAGAAAAAGAAAGATATTATTTTTTATAGAATTAATTGCTACTAATTATTTAAGTCGTATTAATTATTAATTTTCCCATTTCAGCTCGTTTTTCGATGTTTCTAGATCTATTGAGCTCTTAGAATGCACGGTCGTACTATATAAGCATGCAATTTATTTCTTCGAATATTTCTGTTATTCCGACAACTAAGAATAGTTTGATTCAATCCAGGACTCCATGACCAACAAAAACAAGCAGCCTAATTGCAAAGATACTGGCAACAAAAGGAACCTCAAACTGCTGCGGCTTTCCAGCCCCTTATCCCACGGGAGCCCCCGAATCACGCTAACTCAGCGAACGAGCGTATTTAACCTGCATCTATTTCATTTGCCATTATTCCCTGCATTACGACCAGAAACGTAAAATAATAAAAAAGCATAGAAATATTAACATTTCATACTTAACTAAATATTACTATTATTTTAGACACAATGTAGGTCTGCAGAAGTTTCATGCATTCATCAACTAATAAATTAATTAGCATAGCTATAAAAATCATGTCATAAACCAGCTGCGTATGTGTTGGGTCGAAAATATTGGAATATGGCAGAAAAAAGGAAGATATTAACTTTTCTATAGAATTAATTGTTGGTAATTATTTCAGTCACATTTATTAGCAACCACTCTTTATATCACGCTTCCCGGGAGATAAGAAAAAAAAAACAGTGATATAACCGAATGCATGATATAACGAACGACTTGATAAATATTATACTAATTATATTGAAAAAATTGGGAGACATGATACAAGGCGCGATATATCCGAATGCGCGTTATAACGAGGCGCGATATAGCGTTGGTTATTACTTTTTCCATTTTCAGATGCTTTTCCAATGTTTTCCTATAGAGCTCTTAGAATGCACGGTCGGACTATAAATTTATTTCTTCAAATGTTTCTGTTATTCCGACAACTAAGAATAGTTTAATTCAATTCAGGACTCCATGACCAACAGAAACAAACAGCCTAATTGCAAAGATACTGGTAACAAAAGGAACCTCAAACTGCTGCGGCTCTCCAGCCCCTTATCCCACGGGAGCCCCCGAATCACGCTAACTCAGCGAACGAGCGTATTTAACCTACATCAATTTCATTTACCATTATTCCCTACATTACGACCAGAAACGTAAAATAATAACGTAAAATAACGTAATAATAACATAAAATAATAAAAAGTAATAGAAATATTTACATTTTACACTTTATATTACCATATTTAGACACAGTCTAGGTCTTCAGAAGTTTCCAAAAACCACACATTCCAAGTACTACAATTTCATCAACTAATAAATTGATTAGCATAGTTATAAAAACCATGTCATGGACCAACTTCGTATGTGTTGGGTCGAAAACATCGAAATATATGTATAGAAAAGACGAAAATAATATTTTTTTATAGAATTTAAGCACGCAATTTATTTCTTCAAATATTTCTGTTATTCCGACAACTAAGAATAGTTTAATTCAATTCAGGACTCCATGACCAACAAACACAAACTACTGGTAACAAAAGGAACCTCAAACTGCTGCGGCTTATCCCATGGGAGCCCCCGAATCACGCTAACTCAGCGAACGAGCGTATTTAACCTACATCAATTTCATTTACCGTTATCCCCGCAATTACGGGGTCCAGTGGCCCGGGTCTTGGGCTAAGCCTGAACAAACTGATGGAAAAAGAATTCGGGAAAGAGGAGAGGGCTAATGATAAAAAGGAATCCTTCCCCAAATGAAAAATATCGATTGTGGATAAGTAATCTTCCGTTAGAGCAAACACGGCCTCCCCCCGTTGATGGTGAATTTTTAGGAATCCGCTAAGAATGCATTCAGTATCGTGAGTGAGAGATATTGACATATCTTCTAGGGATGGTTTACTAAAGTTGCACAGAATATTTTCGTCAAAACGATATTTGCATTTGTGTCGATACCATTGACTTATTTGTTTCATTGAAATTTTGACGTCATTTAATTTAAAGAACAGTAGGATTCCAAATATCCGAAGCAATTGGGCCGAAACCAAATTTGGATAATCAGAAAATCGTATTACTGGAGAGTTTTGGATGGATATTCAGGTTTAATCAAAGAGTTCTATAGTGGGGTAGAGGAACTACTCGTACTGAGCTGCCTTCGGCAGCCATGGTTCACTATGGAGCCCGAATGGAGTGGCAAAAGTGCTAGTTAATATATAATTTTGATACTGAGAGAAGAAGTACACCCACGGCAAAGGAAAGAATCGAACCCTCACCCGTTACAGCTCGCGGATTGCTAGCGTTATGGCCTGCGATTCAAACCACTCGGCCATCGGGCCCCATATACCACCCTATATTGTCTCCGTGTTGGTCCGTGGTGCGGTTTTTAGGTTCAGTCTCTATACCCTGCAATAGAACTCTTTGGGTTGAATGGTGAAACGCATCAAAGACCATTCAGCGCCAATAAAATGTATTGTAAAAAAATGTATATTTAAATCAATTACTTTATATGTACTATTGAGCTGTGAGATCATGAAGTTCTTGTTTCGGATTAGCTTGGACTACAGATTTATGGTTATGGTTTGCTTATCAATCAGAGGGTTAAAGCTGCAGTATAGTTAAGAGACAAACATATGTGCAACTACTGACCAGAAATCTTATAGATACATGGAACTGGCTCTATAAAATTATTATCACAGAGTAAAACACTACTTCATTCAAGTATACCTACTATTAAAAAATCAGCTTACCAATCTGACTTTTTGTTGGTTACAAGTTTTTCAACCCAAAGTGCTGGTATCTGAGACAAGAGAAGTTGAGGGAAATAAAGAAAGGGTTATAAATCATTAGGGGAAAATATTTGGACGCATTCGGATAGTAAGGGGCCTCGTTTTGGATATGAGGAATGGAGCGACAGTAAAATAATATTTCGAAATGTGCAATCGCTTTTATATGTTTTTAGTTTGATCCGGAATTATTAAAAGAGATTAAGTGTATTTTCTAAATAATCAATACATGTGTATTGGAAAATATAACAAAAGACACAATTTTGGCAAAGGAAATTTTCAATTCAAACGAAATAGATGGACATTTTTTCAAAATGGAAATTATAAATTTTAAAATTGATTTAAAAATGATTTCAGTTAGTAAAATAAATGAACTTAAAATCATCGAGACAAATGTTGAAGCAAAAAATAAGGAGCGATAATGTGATTTAAATTTGTAGAACTTTTTGTTGTCGGGGATTTATAAATAAATAATGAGTTCTGCCCAGTGACCCAAGCATAATACTATACTTTGAATATATTTGAACGCTATTCTGTATATAATTTGTTCATTTAAGCTTATCAATAAAACTTATTAAATTTTTGATGCATTTAAGGTAAAATAATTCTAAGTCATGTGCTTCAAAAGAAAGATAAATATTTGTTAATATTCTGTTACTATTGTCGGACTCACTCAATTTATTTTTATATCCGTATTTCCTCGTTTGAGGTACCTCACACAATCCAATCGAAAGTAATAACTTATACAAAAAGTCTTAAATTTATAGTTTTTTAAACTATGCTCACACAAAGGGTCTTTGAGATACGTTTATTTAAGAAAAATATAGTTAGTGTCATTAATTTCCTCATGCAATGTATAATTTTGCTCAGGTTAATATGTTTAAAATTCATAAAATCTTGCATATGAGTAATTTTACGTAATGCATTTGAGTGCAATTTTTTTTTTAGCAAACATCAAAGTGTTATTTTGCAATGCACTTTACTTAAATAAAGTTATTATTTTTATGTATCTTTTTTTGCTGAAACAAAATTACTTTTTTGGTTTTTAAAGTGTAAATTTAAAAATTAAGTTATGCGCGAAAATACTTATTTTAAGATTAGTTATTTTTCTTTCATTTTAAGTACTTTTTTAAAGTGTCTTAATGCAAGAGAAAGTTTTAATTATCTGAAACATATATTCATAAAAAATGCAAAGACTGCTAGGGTAAGAAGATTTCAATAACTGTTTTTAAATCATTTTTTTCCCATATAAGAATTCTAGTTATTTTTATAGAAATCTAAAAACTTTATAATTTAGCAAGAATAAATTGAAATAGTTAATGTTTTTTAAGAATCAAGCATACGCTTTTAATTTAAAATTAATGCAAGTAATTCAATGATGTTTTTTTTTTTCAAAAGTACTTTTTGCTTCTTGAAAATGTTGAAATAAGTAAAAAACTGGTTTCTCTTTAATTTTACAATTTCTCATTACTTGTCGTTATAAAATTGCAGTTTTTAAAAATTATTTTTTTGGAATCCATTACAAACTCGCAGATGTTTTTGCTAGCATTTTAATTGCACTTTTTTAAGTTTGAACTAGAGATAATAGTTAAGAGAATTCTTAAAAGGAGAAATAAGTCGGATTTAAAAAAATATCCTCCAAACATTGTAAATTAAATATACATATGTGCATTAAAAAGTTTTATTTCCAATTTAAAAATTTTGCTGCTTATGGTCTTAAAGGTATTTCATTTTCAAATGAGTTTTGATTAGTTTTTTTTGTTAAAAACATTTTAAAAATTAATTTGTAAGTTCCAGTTTGCAGATTTTTCTTTTAATTTAAAACTTCATTAAATATTGGAAGTTCTTTAAGATTATTAAAAAAAGCTTTTTAAAAGCTAATTTTTAACTATGACTAGTTATTTATTAATGTTATTGGTTGGGCTAAAGGTTATGATGTTAAAAGTTATAAAAGGATTTAAGTAGCTTACTTTCCTGCTATTTCGATACGCACTGAAATTCTTATAGAAAATAGGGAGATAATTACCTTATAGAATGCCGGGATTCGAACCCGGAGCTTTCTAACTGCCTGGCAACTCTCCTTAAATGGTTGGATGGTAGACATATATTTTCAGGCTTATGTGCTTGGTCGCAAGGACCCGCTTATAAACCATCGTCAAGTAGGACAACACAAGACACACATAAACACATATGACAGATGTGGCCATCTGTCGCCACCTCCGCAATTTAGACATGTCCCTGAAGGGGAGGGAAATTTTCTCCAGGGACCTGTACCCGTGTGAAACTGCGCAATGACCGCCCACAGGACTTTCGGACCTAACAGATTTTACGAGCACGTACTCCGCATATACTCGACAAACACAAACATCCATGCCTGAACGGGATTCGAACCCGGATCCAGCAGCTCCAGAGGCCAATGCCTTAACCACTACGCCGCTGGATCGGCCAACTCTCCTTCCATTCAGCCGATTAGTCAGTTACCGGTTGTCTATTCATAGCTTCCATGCAGAGCTTAAACACAGCGAATTTTTTTTCTTAAATTGGAACCCTGGTCCAGTGACGAGGTTGACCCCTTAGCACTTACCTAAAGAAACCTTCAAGCGACATGATTGATGTACAATACACAATTCAAAGTAGGCGAGTTAACATGAGCCATCGAATCCATGGATTGAAGAGCAAACTCAGCAATTTTTCCCTCTTGAGGATTTTCTCCCAGACAGAATCGGAATTGCAGGGTTCATTGGGAGGTTTCGCAAACCCTCCAATGAAGGAGGGTGTGATGTTTCATACCATGGATTCGGCCACAGACTATCATTTGGGTTAGAAATCCTGCTCGACCTCTTTTTCCCCCAATGGGGATTTCGGCATTCCATTTATTCGATGGCTCATGTAAACTCGTCTAGTGAAATACCGATTTTTCAATTTGTATTCATTAGAACTTGCCTGATGCAAAAACAGCGCTAAGCCACTATCTTAACAAACCAAACAGAATCCTTAAATTACAAGTAGTACTTGTTCAAAGTATTACAACAACATCGATAAAATTTTCAAATTCTACATTTTTACTATATATATGTAAATTTCATGTGACTTTGTATTGTCATTGGTTACTTTTGCCACTCACTTTGTATAAATAGTCTCAAAGAACTTCACACACTTAAAGCCTGCAGGTACCAGGGTCAACCTGCCAAAGGTCTGCATTGTATATTGTCTAGGTGGTAAGTGCGATTTTATATACATATATTTTTAGTAACAGACTAAAATTGTGAGTTTAGTTTAGTTTCTGGAGAATTTATAGGCTAATACTATCAACATATTTAATGATAGATGTATCCTAACTGAAATGGAGTCGAGTCCTTTAATAACCTTGTTTAAGTTGCTAGCTCGTAATAACCGACGAAGACTCAGTTTGCGCTAGTTATTCAGCTTTGGTTCTAGCTTTTTGAAAATCTCCCATGTCTTTAGAAAAGTATTATGGTTTATTTTTGTATAAATTTTTAAAAACTTTTCTTTTGTGATAAAAGACTTAATCTTTCTTTTGTAGCTTAAGACTCAAGCTGAAGACTACAGAGACTTGCACATTGGGAAAAAATCTGAAGCAAGACGTCACTTACAAACAAGACGTTATCCGGAACTGAAGGTTAGTAACTAACACTGGTATCACTTGCCCATGGGATGGGCCTAGTGGCTCATCCCATGAGCAAATGGTTTTAAAGACTAGCCAAAAGGCTAGTCTCTAGAACCATTTGCTCAATTTTGTAGAATAATAGGATTTGTTAAGACTTCTAATGCATATAGTTTGTCTTTTTTAAATTTATAATTAAGTTAAAGAGCAGGTATTAACTTTAAAAGTTAGTGCAGCGTTTAAACTCTTGAGACCCCAACGAAAACTTAAGCACAAAATCTTTGTATATAAAAAAATGTTTTTACACTATAAAAAGTCATTTACAAGTAATGTTAAAGAAAATCACTTAATGTTTGCTTGGGGAATATCAATCAATAGATGTTGAGGTCTTAAAGAATTTTTTTTATCTTGAATTCTGAATTTTTTAATAGTCGATTGTTTTTTTTTTGGTAAAAATTTCTTTTAACTTTACTGCACAAAACATGCAGACAATTTAAGCTGATGTTTTTGAAAGATCCTTAAAATCTTGCTTAATCCTCGTACCGAGTTGCTTTTAACACAAAACGTTATGCCTGCAGTCTAAGGCCTACAATTTTCCGGTTTTCTTTTGAACCATTTCAGTTAAAGCTTAAAATAAATTCAGCAGTGGCGTGAAGTAAACCAAAGTATATATTTAAATGGATTCCATGTTTCACTTTCAAGTAGTTAATAGTCAGAATAAATAAACGACTACATTCTGCCAATAAAACTATTGATAATGAATAATTGCTAATCGCTAACATATTTAAAAGTTATTAAATATTATTTAATTTTAGTATCTCTTATTGCGAGCCTAAATTTAGCAAATGTATAGCCTTGACTAACTTTCGGAATAGTGGAATTTTGTATCTGAAAGCATATTCTTGAAATAACTTGTGGAATTGTAAATGGAACTATTCATAAGTTTGGTATTGTGTTGGTTTCTTATTTTTAAATTTGAAAATTTAATGGGAAATTCAAAATGTTTCGTAAAAAAACTGCAAGCGTGTCAGATGGTCCACGTTTGTTTTCTAAAACATTTTTAATAAAACTGTTTTAATTGTGAATACCCATTCTTTCATATGCAGTTTTCTAGTGTGGTTTTCTAATTCGGCTTGACTCTCAAAGAAAAATTTCTGTTGATGCAATTATGCATTCCTAATATCTGGGCCATGTAAGATTTATAAACTATGTATTTAAGTTTTTGTATCTAAAGTATCTGATTTACGTCTCACTCAAATTATTAATCCCTACCCTTATTTTGCCTTCTAGGGTAGACTAACCAGTGAATGAACGTTTAAGGCGCTGCTTTCGCCAGTGAATGAACACCAGGATATAATGACCAAGACAACCAACCATATGACAGATAGCTTCCTACTAGAGGGGAAGTCGGTGTTGCCGATACTTTAGTGGAATGATTTTCAATCGTTATTTTTTTAATTATATTTACCAAATGCTAATTCACTCGTGCCTGTTCACTCACTGGTCAGTCTACCCTACTTGTAGAACATTAAATATTTTGTAAACTTTTGATAATGTCGGCACAATTGTTGTACTCTTAATGTTCGTACAATAAGTTCTGAGAATTTCCTTTCTGGTTACCTGCCGTTGCAGCCAAAAATGTCCGAATACTATAACGTGTAGAGGAAGTGCACGCTAAATATCCTTCAAAGTCCAAACGCTGCGTACAGTGTTGGCTTTAACTGTTGCGTTGGGTGTCGGCTCGTCACTTGACTGTGGCTCTAAATTATGACGCCCGTCGCCAATAGCCCTCGTGTAGCTCTAGTGCGACGATAATTCAAACCTTATTGTGAAAATTTGTACTTTTTAATATTTATAAAAAAACCTAAAAATTATCTGATCTATTCAAGTGTACATTTTAAAGATTTTGTCTTTTTCAGTTTCAAGTGTATTCAAATGTACATTTTGTCATTTCAAGGGCATCAATTAAAACAAATGCAATGCTTGATAATTATTACCTGATGTCTCTTTGTTACTGTGCATTGTTTGAATAAATGGATTTAACTTGGAATTGCAGTTTTTATTTCACGTAATATATTTTTGTTTGGTTTGAAAAAGTAACTTAAGAATCTCAAAGGTATAGAATCAACAAGATAAGTGTAGTTTCTTCAAGGACGTTTATAAATGCAAATTTCTTAGAGCCACACTCAAAATTTAAGAACTGCTGAAAAGTAATTAAGGATATAATTTAAATTTTTTTGGTTAAAAATAGATGAGTTTTCTTAATCTGCTACATTCCACCCCTAATCTTACCAGACAAAATCTCTAAAGCTTTACAACTTTGTGCATTGAAGTTAAGAGGTTACGTACCCAAATAGTGGTAAAAATTTCAGTTTTTACTTATTATTCATAAAATCTTTCTGAACATTTACTGAAAGTTTCAACTAAGTTAAAGTTTTCCTAATTTCAACTTCCTTAAAAAAATGTTAGGTAGGGTGCTTATTCAGGTATCGGCTCGTCACTTAACTGTGATTCTAAATTACAATGCCCAGTGCCAATAACCTTTGTGTAGCTCTGGTGGGACGATATAATTAAACTTAACTCTAAAAAAATTCTTTTCCTGTTAATCTTTTGACCTATTACTTGAAATTGTTAGTCTAGTGCTTCACTCGCAAATAAATCTACACGAATTAGTACAGCATTCACTGGAAATCTCTTAATTAAATCGTGTCTTTTACCTTCTTCCCTTGAGACCTAGGATAAGAGTTTAGTTCCATGAAGTGCTGCAAATGGCACAGAAGGCTTTACTTGAATAAAATTGAATCGGTGAGTGCAGAAACCACTTCAGTCCAAAAAATCCGAAAACTCGTTTTCAATGAAAATAAGCGTAGAAGGGCAAGATGCGTGTTGTGTGCAAAAACTACGTTAGTCTGTTTAGTAGTTCCGTAAATACAGGATGTTTGTTTCGAGTGTTTAGTGCAGAAATAGTGGAGGAGTTATTACGTTTTTTCTTCTTCCTGAAAAATTTGAAATTTGTGACTGACGTTGTTTCTGCACTCACCGATTCAATTGTAACTAGCATTAGATTGCGACACACATAAGCATTGTGAGAAGTGTTATTGAAGAAATTAGAAGCAACCTGCGCTACTCATTTTAAAACCTATGATCAAATGCCTATTAGCATTTTGAGAAAAAGTATTCTTTAAAAAAATGCTATTTTTATGTAATTTGTCCTCTATCTTGCCTTCTGCAGTGATTCTATAAGATTTTATGATGGCCGTTGTTGTACAAAATCATCTAATTACTCAATTGCTTAGCTTCTTTAGTACCAAAATGTCAGGAATTTATTATAGCTGGAGTTTTTTTTAGATATTACGCCAACTGAGGTACCTAAATTTATGTATCGCCAGAGTTTTGCTATTTTAGGATCAGAAAAGAGAGATAGTTGACATTTTGATATTTTAAGTTGGTTATTTTCTGTAATAGTACAAGAGCTAGCAACGTCGGAAAAACAAGCATTTCAGGTGGGCCAGTTTTAGGATATGCTATCTCTCTCTCCCGGACATCATAAGGGCTATCTGGCTGGCGGTAGTGGTTGCGTTCCTCAGTGCGCATCCTACTAATAAAAGTAAAAAATTGATTTTTCAAATCATTTTAGGACGTTTTATTTTTTTATTATTATTTTTAGTGAACTTTTTGCAACATAAATCTATTATTGCCAGGCATTTTTGTTGTTGTTTAAGCTGTTCCAGACTCTAATTTTGATTTTAAAAGCTCAAGTGTTGCCCAAATTATCAGATCATTACAAGTATTGCCACATGGTATTGCGCAATGGATGACGATGACGTAATTACAATGATCGGTGAATTCACACCTGAGCTGGTAATTTGGGCAACACTTGAGCTTTCAAAATCAAAATTAGCGTCTGGCACAGCTTTAACAACAATAAAAATGTCTGGCAATAATAGATTTATGTTGCAAAAAGTTCGCTAAAAATAACAATAAAAAAATAAAACGTCCTAAAATGATTTGAAAAATCAATTTTTTACTTGTATTAGTAGGATGCGCACTGATGAACGCAACCACTACCGCCAGCCAAATAGCCCGTATGATGTCCGGGAGAGTGAGAGAGATAGCATATCTTAAAACTGGCCCACCTGAAATTTTCTCTCAAAAACGTTGCTAGCTCTTAGACTATAAGATTTTTGAAAACCGCCTTAAAAAATTATAGTAACACTTTAAAGTAGTTTCAATACCGGCGACTAAATTCATTTTTGAAGTAGCAAAATGAAGGGTTTGGTCACATTTAGCGACTAGTGATCGTTAATTTCGAACGCTGCACACAAGTTGTTTATAACTCATGCTTCCGTTGTGTTTGGGGTGTTGCTTGTTTTGAAGAAGAAACGTGCTTTATAACCCTGTGCGGAACCCTATAAAGAGCTGTTTGGTAAATACAAGCCTTTTGAATAAAAATAATTTTTTAAAATTACATTTAGTACTAAGTTTTCCTTAGAATACTTATATCCAGAGGGCTGGGGGGCGCAGTCGGTTGGCATTCGCCCATGTTCTGGTACAGACATCGCCAAAGTAACTGCCGACCTATAAACAGTTCGTGCAGCCACAAATGTCCGGCGAATATTAACCCGCGTTGAGGAAGGGCACGTTAAATATCCTTCGAAGTCCTGACGCTGCTTCTGTGGCTTTAAATGCGACGCCCGTCGCTAATAGCCCTAGTGTGGCTCTAGTGCGACGATAATTAAAAAAAAAACCCTAACGCTGTTTGCGATGCCACCCTTAACGGTTGTGTTAGGTGTCTACTCAGGTGTCGGCTCGTCACTTGACCGTGGTTCTAAAATACGACGACCGTCGCCAATAACCCCAGTGTAGCTTTAGTGTGACGATTATTCAAACTAAACTAAACTTGAATCCAGTTGCACTTTTATGTGACCAACACACTGTCGCGCCTGAGCAGTTTTACAGTCGGCGTTTTTACTTAAAAGCCGCATCTGCAAAATCTCTACTCCTATTTAATAAAATCTCAAAAGTGCACGCTGGAGGGCAGTTCAAAAAGGGGCTCTTCATTGAAAACTCCAATGAAATTGTGCGCTCAAAGTACTGACAAATTGAAACCAAGTAAATAAAACAGGCTCGTGAATAATTAATGTTTTGTAATAGATAGGATTTAAACAGGATATTGTGAGTAGTTATTGCAATGAACATTATAAAAAAATAATGTATATCTATTGTGGGTGAGTAGTTCTATAAATATAAATGCAAATTATGAATTTTGTAATAGAACGATTTAAACTGTATAAACAAGATATTTTAAGTTGTAACGCTTAAGGCTTGAGAAAACTTTTTTTTTAAAAAATGAAAGCATGCATTGAAAGTAAAGTACTTATGGCAATATTCTTTGAAAATTACTATGAATTTAATGGTTTTATAAGGTTATTTGTAATTTCGTACGGTATTTATAGTAAGATATGTTTATAATCATGTGAAAACTTTTGGATGTTGATTAGCAATGAAACCTGATTTTAAAATATGCTAGAAAGTAATTTTATTAATAGTTTGCCAATGAATTAATTTAATAAATTAAAACATCAAGAAATGAGCAAGTGAATCCTGCAATATTTCCTTTGTCACTTTGTATTTTTCACTTACAATTTTAAACTTTAAACTTTCTATTTCCATTACTGCAATATACTACAATATTCATACTTACCAAAGCAAATGTGTATTTAAACATAAATTCATTTTTCATAATATTACCAAACCCTAATCTATTCAAAATATCTTTAAAATGAGTTCCAACCCAACTTATTAATTTTCACCAAATACAAAACCTCAAAAGCATCTAACATAAAGGCCGAGGAAAGGGACTGAAGTGAATAAAGATATAATAATTTGTGAGTCATTCTCACACAAAGATAAATGCAAGGAGCCTCTTTTCGGGTACGGGCTAATGGCGACACAGGAATAAGGAATGTAACCCCTTAATTAATGGAGTCATCTCAGACCTCACAGCACTCATAAATAGTTGGTTGGAAGTAAAAAGGCTTATCTATAAAAGAGGATTTCCCTTCACGCTTCTCCTTTTACTTTTTTACTTAAAGGATATATGTGTATGGAAAAAATCCTTTGGCCAGTTTTAAACTTAATAGTTTCGGTTAGGGCCCGTTAATGACCTTAGTTCAGGTTGCTTGATGTATGTTATAGCAATTGTGATGTTAAAGCCTGTTAAACTTTTCACACACGGCCAAAAAAATATTGTATTTATTAATTTATCAATAATATTTGCTCAAGTAGTATCAGGGAGCTGGGGAGTCCAGTTGTTCACCCCCTTCCTTACTAAAACGCCCGAACAACTAAGGATTCGATAATGTTATTCCTCCTGTCAAATATTACTAGGATCCTTCTAACGAAAGGGTTAAGGCGCTCGCCTTGTATGCGAAAGGTCCTAGGTTTGGGTGAGTGCATAGTCAAAATAACTCCTGACCTGCAAACAGCCTGTGCACTTGTGCAGCCAAAAAATTACCGATACTTTGTGTAGAGGGAGCGGCTGTTAAATATGCTCCCAAGTGCTGACGCCGCGTAATTTGTTGACCAATAAGTATGTGTTAGTTGCCTACTCAGACGTGGGTTTGTCATTTGAAGGTGGTTCTAAATAACGACGCCAATCACCAATAACTCAAGTTCTAAGATGTTTTAACCTAACCTTAAGTCTCACGTAGCTCTAGTGTGACGATAGCTCAAAACATACCTACCTACCTAACCCTAAGTAGTATCAGTGTTAATGCTAACTATATGACAACGTACAACAAATTTTACCACCGATATAACAACTACCGTGTATATCAACGATCTCCTACGTTTATGAAACCGGAAATACGTTATTTTTTCCCTATCTGTTGTGAAAGCTTTAAATGACTTACCATTGCAGCTGTGGGTCATGCAAAACCTTATTTATGCTTAAAAAAACGTTGAGTGTAAAGCGAGCTTTAATATTAATCCCATACATGCTTTTTATTTCGTTATTAACACTAAAGGAGAATGGTGTAAGGAAATTCTCCCGGTGGATATATGCCTTTTTACCATTTAACAATGCAAATGTATCTGGTGAATGGATCTTTTTATCTGGATGGGTTGTAGGGCTGTTTGATGTATAAGGCGGCGTGAGGAAATGATCATGTAAGGGATAGATATTTCGTTCGATTTCGGACGCGCTGTATTGGTGTTGATCATTGATGAACAGGGCCGGATTTAACCCTTTCAGTCCCAAAAAATTACTACACTACAGAAAAATCTGAAAACGAAATAGGCGAATTTCTTAAAAACTTTACTATTTGTCTTTCAACTTCGAAATCCGGTTGACCGGTTGAAATGGGTGCACTTTCCTTCACAGCGACCATATTTGTTAGGAAATATTAGTACTATGTATACGTTTACGGTGTAGGCCTTAAAGTAAATTATTTGCTTTCTTTCTTAAATGTATTCGTATCTTTGTAATAATTTTTTTTATGCTGAATGCCGCTTTAATTGGTCGTAAAATTTGATGCTCAAAAAAATTCGCCGCTTGCTGCAGCCTACTTAGCCTATTTAGAAATCTAGCCCTGTTGATGAATAAGCATAGAATGTAGAATAATTCCAAGTGAAGTTGTTCCAATATTTGAAAATAAGTTTTGGTCTGTGCAGTGCAAAAATCCTTTCAGATGACTGCGGATATTAAACTGCTGACGTGCTAACCCCCACTTGCCAGTTTTGTAAAAGGTTGACAACTATAACATATTCCTAGCCACAAAATGGTAACCAATCCTATATAAAGGTTTTATGACGCCTTTTCAAACTACTTTCCAGGAAATGCATCTAAAAATGCGAATTAAGTATTACGAAATTAAGCCAAAAATACAAAAAAAAAAAAAAATCTTCACATTTCAATGGAAAAAAAACTTCTTCCGAAATAAACCAGATTTTCTGAAATAATCTAGTGCCACTGACCTAAAGTTTGACCTAAAAATATACCATGTCACCAGTACAAAATTCCTTTCCGTTAGCCATTAATTACACTTTCAATGCATTTTTGTTCTCCCTGTTTAATTTTCACGACTGATTCTTCAAACACTTATAGTTCCAAGTAAAAGACAATATCGTAAGATTACAATTCGATATTTGTCTGACATCATTCCGACAATACAATACTCTTAAGAAATAGAAAGATAAATGGAACTTTCACAGAAAATTATTTAGAAAAAAGTTAGAATATTATATAATAATTAAGATAGGCTGAATTTCATTTTAAATGCATTTAATTACAAATAAAATCGATAAATAATTGCTAAAATAAAACGACTGCAAAGAGAAAACCGTATCAAGTTTAATAAAAGCTACATCCGTTTATTTCTATAAAATGTTATGTTTTCCCTTTTGAAAAACAACTAAGTAACTCTATTGATTTGTTATTTTTAAAGTCTATTTTAGGATCACAGATATTTTAGAAAGCTAAAAGGGTAAACAAACAAATAAACAATGGAAAGAAACAATATCGAGTTCAACAACAACATTGATTTTTCAACTTAAAACTTTTATACCTCTACATACAACTATAAAAATAATAATAAGACTATCAAAGTATGACAAGAAGTTTTAGAAGAGCCCTTCGTTTTTGAAGAATTGCAATTCAATTCCTATTTTAATTAAACAAGAAATGGATGGATCAAAAACTTCTAGATAAATTGCATTGGCTTAAAGTGTAAAACTTTATGCTGCGTTCAAAGTAACCTTTTACGCACCATTAATTATTCCTCTCTCAAGGGAAATCTAGCTATAATGTAGTCCGAAACTTTACTTAAGGCAACATGGGTTCATTTTATTAAGCAAGCTTTTAAGGTTTTTAACTTGTAACCCCAAATGCTTTTATTTAAAGTGGTTCCAAATAGAAAAAAAAAGTTATTGGATGGTTGGTCATTTAAAGTTATTTTAGGTAAAGGGTGAAACATTTTTTAGTGCGGTGTAAGATGTATTTTAATATTAATAAACTATTTACGATGTGAATAACAGTCATTCGAAAAATTAATAGAAATGTTTATGATTTTCAAGTTCATTAACTTTTTGTTCTAATATTTAGATGATATATTAGTTAGTTAATATACGAGTTGCTTTAGAACAATCCGTGAATGTATAAATAGAATTTTACTAACTTAAGTTTTGACATTGAAGTTTTCATAGTAATTTCAATGTACAGCTGTGGAAATAAAAATGTACCCACTAGTGATTATTTCAGCCGTTAGTCATCCTATAGAATCGAACCTTTTTGATTTTGTGAACAAATAACATTCTAAATTAATTTCATGACACATTTGCGTAAGGGGCCGTCTTCATATTAAAAACGTTACTAACTTCAAAATTTTCATTAGCAACACCCCTTTTTGAGTCCATATTTCACATCTATGACATATTTTAACACGAAATATCAAGTTTTGTTAGTTTTTAAGCATTAATAATGGAGTTAGAGACGTGCAAAGTTTAGGGGTCGTAATGTTAAATGAGTTGCACCTAAAAAATTATCCCACACTATAAATAATTAAGACAATGAAACGAAATTTTTAAATGTTATGATTGTTCACCCCGTTAATAAACTTTAATTCCTGAATAAACCACTTATTATAAAAAAAATCGTATAATTATCTTATGCGACTAGAAAACAAACAATCCTTCACCAATATAATTAAAAACAATTTCAAAATAGGTAATGGGACAAAATATCGCGGCCGAAATATCGCGGGCCCAAAATATCGCCGTAAAGTAAAAATGGAGTGGATTTTATGGTGTTTGGCAGTGAGAGGGAGTTCGATGGTAAAATGGTATTACTTATCTAGTACATTGTGATGAAGTTCGGTTTTACCTATTAGTACCTGGATTTTTATAAAAATGTATTTTAGGTCGTGCATTTTTATGCATTTTTTTTTGTTATGACCATTTAGTCACGAGGTGGGTTTAATGGGTTAAGGTTTTATATTTGAACTTGATTTTTACAATAGATATACTGGAGTTCGATGGTAAAATGGTATTACTACTCTAGTAAATTGTGATGAAGTCCGGTTTTACCTATTCGAGCCTGGATTTTTGTAAAAATGTGTTTTAAGTCATTCATTTTTATGCATTTTTTTGTTATGACCATTTAGTCACGACACGAGGGGGGTATAATGGGTTAAGGTTTTAAATTTGAACTTGATTATTTTTAGCTCGATCTTTTTGGCCGCGATATTTTGGCCCGCGATATTTTGGCCCGCGATATTTCGGCCGCGATATTTTGTCCCCAAACCTTCAAAATAATATCCATCCACAAACAAGCATTAGAATATAACCCAATTGGTTAGCGTAATTATTAAACTAGAAAACCAACTTTTAATAAACAAACTTAAGAAGAATATAAATCAATTTGTTCACCCCTTTAATAAACTTTAATTCCTGAATAAACTATTTATTATAAAAAAAAATCGTATAATTATCTTATACGACTAGAAAATAAACATTATTAACCATTATAAACAAAAAAAATTTCAATATAATAATCATCCTCAAACAAGCATTAGACTATAGCCCAATTGGTTAGCGTAATTATTAAACTAGAAAACCAACTTTTAAATAACAAACTTAAGAAGAATATAACTCAATTTGTTCACCCTTTTCATAAACTTTAATTCCTGAATAAACCTTTTATTATAAAACAAATCATATTAATATTTTATACGACTAGAAAATAAACATTATTCACCATTATAAATAAAAACAATTTCAAAATAATATTCATCTACAAAACAAGCATTAGAATATAACCTAATTGGTTGGCGTAATTATTAAACTAGAAAACCTACTTTTAATAAACAAACTTAAGAATGTAGCTCTATCTGTTCGTACCATTATTAAACTTTAATTCCTGAATAAACAACTTATTATAAAAAAAATTATAGTTATCTTGTACGACTAGAAAATAAATCACTATAAATGAAAATTTCAAAATAATATCCATCCACAAACAAGCATTAGAATATAACCCAATTGGTCGGCGTAATTATTAAACTAGAAAACCAACTTTACAACAGGCAGATGGCTGCCGAAACCAATGCTAACCGTCAAGCGTCCTTTCCCCGTAACAAGTCTGGCATTTGACAATGGGGAAATGGAGCTAATTCGAAAACTCGATTAAAGTTTGACATAGCAAATTGATCTTGTGGCTGCTGTCGGAGTTAAGTGGAATTCCACCGAATTCGATATTTAAATTCTATTGAGATCGATTTTGCGTGGATAGTGAGGGTTTTGGAACGTTTTCGGTTCCTCGTTTCTACATTCCGTGCCAACCTAACTTGGGTAAAAACGAAGAGTAAAAAGGAAGTGAGAAAAGCGCGATTGGTCAGTTAGCTGGAAACTCTTGTAGGGTAATATTTACCTACAAAATTATCTGAATACAATTTAACAAAAATGCACTTTTCATTCTGATAAAATTGCCAAATTTATTGAAATAATATTGAAATCTGTTAGACAAATAATATTGAAATCTGTTAGACCTTAAACGAAATTAATGTTTTAAACATGTTTTCTGGATGGATTCACAAATAATTTATGGAACTCTTTACATGTGCGGAAGGATCTTCTCCATAGCATATTTCTATTTACTTAACTTAGGTTGGCAAGGAGTGTCTTCTCCAAGAGGAGCTTTGGTATTTGGTATAGCCACGTCTGCCTCGTAAAGTTTTATCTGTTAAAAGACGACTTCGATATCTGGCTTCTAACGCAAGCTATGAGCGACATCGTACTCTTTGTATTCTGTGGGCTATTTCTAGCATGTGATTTCGAACCGAGAGCCTACTAGCCAAAATTGTGTTATTTCTTCTTTATTAATTTTGAAATTAATGTTTTAAAATTAGAGATTGGTTAAGAAAATTTATAATTTTATTTAAATTTGAATACATGCTCTTAAAACCTTTTCAACCGAAAATAACAAACAAAAACAATTTAGAAACAAAACTTTTCAAGAACCAAAGCCCCGACCTAACTCTCTATAAGCATTTTGGGTGTCACAACCACAAAGTTTGTTATTGTTAATATTTTCTACAATCCGTGCCAGCCTAACTTGGGTAAAAACAAAGAGTAAAAAGGCAGAAGTAAAAGCGCGATTGGTCCGTTAGTTGGAAACTCTTGTAAGGAAATACTTACATACAAAATTATCTGAATACAATTTAACAAAAATACACTTTTCATTCTGATAGAATTGCCAAATTTTCTCAAATAATATTCTAATCTGTAGACCTCAAACGAAATTAATGTTTTAAACATGTTTTCTGGATGGATTCACAAATAATTTATGGAACTCTTTACATCCGAGGAAAAATCTTCTCCAAACCATATTTCTATTTACCCAACTGAAGTTGGCAAGGAGTGTACTTCATTGTTTATAAGTGATCTGATTTATCCTGGAATTCATGCTGAATTAATGTGTAAATATTTTTTTCAAAGTAACGTTAAACAACGCTATTTAAGTTTAAACTGTGCGTTGTACTTATTAAAAATTGCGTAGATATAAATTGAATTTTTATGCTGTTTAAACTAAAATTTTTATATTGTTTGAAATTTATGAGAAAATTTTATTTTGTTTGAGATTTATGAGAAAATTTTATATTGTTTGAGATTTATGAGAATTTTATATTGTTTGGGATTTATGAGAACTTAAAATTGTTTGAGATTTTGAGAAAGCTTTATATTGTTTGGAATTTGTGAGAAAGTTTAATATTGCTAATCATATAATGGAGTTAAAACTCAATCTGGGGAACATAATGAAATTAACAATAGTTGGAAGAAAGCATAAGAATTATGAGAAGTACTAGAAAAACTTAATATTTGAACCCAATAATATATCAGTTTTCCTCATCAGTAATTAAAAGGTATTAGATAACGTTTCTCCTATCGATAATTTATAATTGGATATCCCTAAAACAACATTATAATAAATCTAATATAATCTCTCTGCGCATAAATATTGTGTGCAATAGAGCGAAAATATACGGCGCCCACACTCTATTAATTACATACTTAACCACATTACAGTTGGCTGGGTCTTCCTCACCTTAGAGCCGAGCCGCGCCCAAAGAAAGAGCCAAGCAAATAATACTCGCCATGGAGGTTCAATAAGAGAGAGGACCATGGCGAGAAAAATAATAAAGCTGGCTGAAAGTCGCCAATTCTAATTTATGAACCCTAACAAACGTTTCAGTTATCTTATTACATAAAAAGGACTGAAGATCCCAGTCATTAAGGTCTTGAATATGAAAGGTCATTGTTCGAACCCGGGCATTGCAAAATAATTGAATTGAAATCATAACTTTTGAATAAATTATAAAAAAAAATTCGAAACTTTATTTGTTAAATATAGTTAAAATTCAACTTTCAAGCAGTTAAAAATGCAAGAATGGATAATTTAAGGGCAGTTTATTTACTAAAATTGTTTCAGAATGAATTTTAGTTTAGCAAGTTTTTCCTATTTTTATTACACTAAAACATTATTTACTCCTTTAAAATACATGATTGACTCCTCTAACGATACTAAACAAATATACGACTTCCCAGATATATTTATTGTAGAGTTCAATACAATTTATTTATTGTTTAAAATACGCGCGAGTTTAACTTAGTGAGAAAAAAACCTCAAGCTGATGTTTCCAAATGGAATTATAGGGACTGAAAGGGTTAAACGAGTGCCAAATCTTTCTCCAAGTGGCTTGTTGGGATGCATAAATGATGGAACCCGGCTTCACTTAGCAAAATGATTTTTGTATTGTTTTCCCCCTCCATCTTGTTTAGCCTCCACGAGGCGCACCTAATAACCAGCTACGAATGCAGATGTTTCATTTTAATAATTGGAGTTGGAGGCTTTCTTGTAGCTCATTAACAGAATTGGCACCCTCTCTCACGCGAGAGGGTTGATGGAATTAGTGTGTAGTGCAAAGATTTGGGGTACGAGATGGGCTGAGCATGGGGAAATCCGACTGTGGTTAAGCATGGATACCAAAATCACGTGATTCGGATTTCCGTAAGAGAAGCTAGACCTATTTCTTTACCCCACAAAATTCAGTCACAGACATTGTGACGCAGACTAAAATGTAGTCGATTTCCATATTTTCGCTACAGTTAAAAATACAAAATTCGATGATCGACAATATTCCAGAAGTTCTATGAACAACGATCCCAGCAAGGTTGGTACACATGTTTACTTATTTTTTACCAGGTATTCAGTAATTATCGAGATTCTTATTGAATTATGTTACTTTCTTTGAACGTACAACTTAGTATGGTATAGTATTCCACTCATTGATAACTATTGTAAAAATATATTTTTACCTCCTATTTTGAAGCAAAATCTTCCTTTTAATTTTAGTTAAGTATTTTGATTTCCGAATTTACAATGACTATTAATTTCATGAACAAAAGACTAATCAGTTTGGAAAAAAATCCCAAATCTTCATTTATTAGTACCAGTTCATCTAAAAAAAGGTTTCCTTAATTGAAGCTCCTTGAATATTTGGTAGGGTGAGTCCAGGGGTAAACAATTTTTAGTAATCGGGTTATGCACACGAGGACCAATGAAGGGCACAATGACCTATAATCATTTTAAAGAACAGATACTACACTTAAAAATTGTGTGCATGGTTTCACCATAATAATGGTTTCTAGTAGATACAACGACTGTGTATGATGAAATGTTTCACTATTTTATATATTTTGTTTTAAGTTAATTTTTTTCAGATTTGGAAAGAAAAACCTGATAATTGGTTCAATCAAACACCGAAAATATGATGAGAAATTTTGCCACACAGCTTTCCAAAATCTGAAAAATTGCTCAACCTAATACCGACAATCTGGTGAAGGAAGTCACCAAACTACCTTTGCAGTTACTAGGTACCATACTAGTATTGGGTAAAGCCAAACGCTGAATTTGTAGCAGTGTAAAAGAATTGGATAGATTCCATTTATTGAAAGAGTATATATTTTTATTGAACTGCTATTAAGATTAAATTAATAATATAACTGATAAGTTATGACTAAGATGGTAATCATTTACTATGTATGTTAGCTTTTCTCGCCAATTCTAAGGTCTCATGTCAGACCTATCTAACAATTACTTCTTACCAATAGATGCTCGGTCCATTTCTACCAAGTCGTTGAATTGGTAAGAACCCGAGGTTGTAGCTCTTCCAGTAATGATCCAGGAATAATGAAATTTACACTCCCAAAGTTGAGAAAGAGTAGCATTTTTTATTTGTAAAGCCACTTGATCCATTCTTTGTGGACTATATTGTGAAGAGGGTTGGGAGTTATGTTAAATGAGTCTACCGGGATAGAGGATCTAGTTTGTTACCACGCGTTCAATTAAGCCCGTCCATTAAAATGGAATGAGTACAAAGAATTGCTCTTAAAGAAAACAGATTTGGGGAGTCTGAAAAAAGTTTGGGTAAACATTCCACTTAATGCAGTTGTTTATGATGTAACATTCATTAAGTTTTTAATTGTTTTGAAGCAGAGAGAATTAAATAATGACGGCAATTAAACGGATTCAATAGTTTTTATAAAATATAATTAATCTCGTTGTCACTGCTATGTTCAGTAATTATCCGTTTCAGTAATGTTGTTACACTTTTAATTGCATGGGTTATTTGAAAGTTTAAAAGCATGAACTGAAAAATAATGAAATGATAAGTGGTTAAAAACATAGTAACATACACTCTAAATATTTAAAACTATGTTCTAAATGAAAAAAAGCTTTTTAAAATAAGTTCATTTATTACAATTAATGATAATTAAGGACAATTAAAACTCATTATTTATTGTTTCAACTTCTGATAATATTTACTAATGAATATCAACAATATCTAATAACAAATATCCAATAGCATTAGTAGATAAATATCCAGTAACACCCATTAGTATTTATCCAATAACACAATTTAATAAACATATAATAAAATTTGCTTGTAAACAACTTTTTTTATGAAAATTTCGAAACTATCTGTTAACAGACATAAAATAATACTCATAAATAGAAACATTGTAATAGTACTCTTTAATAAACTTTGTAATAGTGCTTTTCAATAAACATTGTAATAGTACTCTTCAACAAACATTGTAATACAGTGGTGGAAATTGATTTATGAACTGACAGTTTTTTTAACAGTATTTCTTTATTAAATGCATTTTTATCGATTTAAATTTTATATACTATACATGCTTTGCATCATAAATTATACACGCAAATAAAATTTTATATAAATTCGAAAACAATTTATTTTGTTGATATTTTAGTTTTAGCATAGGGAAATTGATTTATGAACTTTTACATTCAATCTCAATTAATAATTGCTAAAACTATTTTTTGTCGCTAATGCTTACTTGATTTTGTTTTTTATAGACAACACAAAACTTTGGGTCAAGTTTTGGTCAAGCAATTTGCAGTTTTTAATGATTTAGTCCTTCTATTCCATAACTGATGCACACTTCATTAAAACCATACTCCATTTGAGTAAATTATTCAAACCAATTGATCTCAGACATTATTCTTGGGGTTTAAGTCATGGCTATTGGCAGGATGATCTAAATGAACAACAATTAGTTCATTTAACCAGTCTTCCATTACGTTTGAAATGTGGATACTTGCATTATCATGCATAAAAATCTAATCAAAAGCACAGTTTTGCCATGCAAAAATGAATTAAAGAATTTTCAAGAACTAATCTGCTATAAAGTGATGTTTGTCAGCCCTTCAGAAACATAACCTTGTTTCTTCAATCATAAGATATCGGGGCCCAAACCATCAAACTTCCACCACTAACATTTCTGCTGAGGACAGATCTTGGTTATTTCCGAAGATCCTTTCAATAACATTTTAAACCATCACGTCAATCCAAATTGAACTTTTTTTCATCATCAAATGTCACTTTTTTCCCATTTCTCTCCCTCCACCCCCACCCAATCAATTTTCATGTAGTTACGACTTTATTTTAATAGCCTGTTCTTATGGTGAAGAGTAAGCTTTGGACCAGCCTTCATTTTGGAACATTTAAAGTTCGACGACGATATCAATATTTGTCCTACTCTTCTGGGAGTTACAGGAAGTGATTGTTCAAAACAAATTCGCTCTGTAATGCACAAATGCTGACACAAATGGTAACTTTTTGGGATACAAGTCCAATAATCCTGCTTTTGTCCCTCGTCCCACGTGGGTTACACCTTTTTTAATGATGGTTTTTGCCGAAGTCAGAATGATTCTTCAAATATTTATGAATTATATTTATTGACCTTTTAATTAATATGCTAATTTCTCTTACAGATTTGTTAAAATGTTATATAAGGGTCATTTTTTACCTTTTGGGCTTCAGGCAGTCCCGCAAGCTTTCCTAGTTAGTAAAATGGGAATAAAACAGATAAATTTCAACAAATTTGGCCTTAATCTTATTTATAAACACTGATAGAAAGCTCCCCTGAAGTTCAAATGAAGAACTAGTTAAAATATTTGGTACCTGGGTTCAAAATAAATTTGAGTTCATAAATCAATTTCCATCATTTGACATGCTTAAAAACTAAAATTAGATATATTTTTATTTAATATCATTTTTTGAAAAAAATTATGTGTGAAATTCCTTTATTGTGCTCTGAATATCCAACACACAAAATTTGAATTTTTAGCACTTAATAGAAAGCGATATCTGGTGAAAAGAATGTTAGTTCATAAATCAATTTCCACCACTGTAGTACTCTTCAACAAACATTGTAATAGTACTCTTCAATAAACATTTGATAATATAAATTACTAAATCAGTTAGGTTAGGTTTGAATTATCTTAGCACTAGAGCTACATGAGGGCTATTGGCGACGGGCGTTGTATTTCAGAGCCACATCCAAGTGAAGAGCCGAAACCTTTATAGACACCCAACGCAACCGTTAAGGGCGACATCGTATGCAGCGTTAGGACTGTGAATAATAATTAATGCTCACTCTCTGACACGGTGTATTATTCGTCGGACATTTTGGCTACACGGGCACTAAATCAGTTAATAATTTACGTTTATGAGCATTTAATTGTATTCTTAACTACTAAACATACACCCCATCCAATAATTTTTTTAATAGACATCTAATGCTACTACTTAAGAAAATCCAGAATAACACCGATAAATATCGAAAAAGTAATCATTTACAATTAACCACTAACATCCATTTATTAGTGTAACTGCCCATCATAACTAGCACAAAGTATACCGAACTAAAACCAAAAATAGGTTGCCTTAACAAATACATTATCCCACGTTTTTCAGCTCTACCCCCACAATGTATCTAAATCCCCATTATATCCTCCAACACTAGCCCCTTGTACTTGTGAGTATATAATTGTAGTGATATAATTCACTAAGTCCACCTAGGCAGAATTCCATTGCATTCCATAATCAGACTAGTTATACGGACACTGAGAGGTTCCAGGTGGACTTGATAAGTTCTTGACAGTCAATTGTAGTCGCTAATAAACATCCAATATCCGATAAAATTCAATAATTAACATTTATTATTATTACTTAAGAAACTCGCAAAATAACATTGATTAATAAACATAATATCATTTAGAAATATGCTTTCACATCCGTTAATAAATTTAATTGGCATAATATAATCCATCATTTCTAACCTAAAGTATACCTAACTAAAACCAAAAATAGGTTGACTTAACAAATACATAATCCCACGTTTTTCAGCTCGCCCCCACAATGTATCTAAATCCACATTATATCCTCCAATACTAGTCCCTAGTGCTTGTGAGTATATAATTGTAGTGATATAATTCACTAAGTCCACCTAGGCAGAATTCCATTGCATTCCATAATCAGACTAGTTATACGGACACTGAGGGGTTCCAGGTGGACTTGATAAGTTCTTGACAGTCAATTGTAGTCGTTAATAAACATCCAACATTCTATAAAATTCAATAATAAACATTCATTAACATTACTTAAGAAACTCACACAATAACATTCATTAATAAACATAATATCATTTAGAAATATGGTTTCACATCCGTTAATAAATTTCATTAGCAAAATATAATCCATCATGTCTAACCTAAAGTACACCTAACTAAAACCGAAAATAGGTTGACTTAACAAATACCTTATCCCGCGTTTTTCAGCTCTACCCCCACAATGTATCTAAATCCACATTATATCCTCCAACACTAGTCCCTAGTACTTGTGAGTATATAATTGTAGTGATATAATTCACTAAGTCCACCTAGGCAGAATTCCATTGCATTCCATAATCAGACTAGTTATACGGACACTGAGAGGTTCCAGGTGGACTTGATAAGTTCTATGGAAACTCTCTCTCTAGGAGTTGTGACGTTCCTTGTTAACGGGAACTATTAAATGAGACGGTGGCTCGGGAGATAGGGCCTCGGCCATTAATAAATATCTATCTAGGTATATGCTGTGGGAAGCGACGTACTGTTTAAATTATCGCGAGTAATAGTGTTATGATTGAAATAAGCGGAGATCCTTGAGATAATTTTGGCATGGATTTGCATTGGGGATTTGGTTTAGTAGTGAATTGAGGATTTTGCTGTGAGTTTAAGGGGGGAATGGGCGTGCTAGGCCAGGGGTCTCCAAACTCAAGTCTCTCAATGTTAATCCGATGGGGAAAATATATTCTTTGCCACTTTTCTCCGGCTGTAGTGAATATTTTTTGAACGCTGTTTTTTTAAATAATAAATGTAGGTAACTTACAGGTCACTAAAATCCCATTTTCTTAAAAATTGCTTCGAATACTCTTTGTAAAATTATTTATTCAAAACTTAAAAAAATTGAACCAATTTCAAACAGTGGGATTGTCGGAACCTGTAAGTCAGCTACATTTATCACATAAAAAATCAGTGTGTAAAAATACTCCATACAGCTGGAGAAATGAAGCAGAGAAATTATTTTTTCTTCATTGGATTAACACTGATG
Organism: Hylyphantes graminicola; assembly: GCA_023701765.1. Lineage (NCBI taxonomy): Eukaryota > Metazoa > Arthropoda > Arachnida > Araneae > Linyphiidae > Hylyphantes > Hylyphantes graminicola. Next base: position 61,593,945 of record CM043114.1, on the reverse strand, counting down.
CACTTTGCTTTGGAGACCCGCGATCCAGCGCACCCATTCCCTCTTGAGGCTACATTTGTAAAAATTAGATAGATGGTTTTTTGTATTTTACCTAATATACACAATTTCTACAAACCTAAAATAAGGGACAATTTGAACGGGTTGGAGAATGGTTGGTTTTTGGGGTTGAATACAATGCATGATAGAACTGTGACGTCACCGTAGGCGTACTCATTCCAGTTATCCATTATATATTTTAATTTATCTTATTGTAAATATAATTAACAAAAATAATTGTATTTGTAGAAGGTTTACAAATTATTAGTCATTTTGCGGTCTAAAAGTATTATTAAAATTTAATCGTTGTTCTCAACGAATTTTGTTCTTAAGTTTTCAAATGTTTGTTGTATGAAAGCGGTTTTGGCGACAGTTAAAATAAACTACATGTTTTAAAATATTCTTTTAACAAATGATATTTATCGAAAAAAAATTGAAAAAAAAAATAATAATTTGAATTGCTCAAAATAGGAGTAATGTAAATAAAAGAAATATATGTGATATAGTTTAAATTTTTTTTATTGAAGAAAGAAAAAAAAATATCCTTAACGTTATTTTTTAAGTAGTATTAACTCCTAACATAAAAATAAACGAATATTAATAAAAAAAAAGTGATTTCCTTTTAATACTATTTATCGATTTCAATTTTTGTAATTTGTTTTTATGACTATTTTGTTAACTCATATTAATAACAATAAAAAGACGATTGTTTTATAAAAAAAATGACTTTTTGATGATAAAATTTGATTTGAATGATAAAAAAATGACTCTTTTACTTTCCCTTCTGATATTCCGTTGAAATGTATATATTTAATAAAAAAATAACTTCGTTTACAAAAAATAAGATAATTTTTTTTAATAATAAATTTCCTTCCCTTTTCCTTTAAAGCATTTGCGCAGAAATTTTATCTTTTTTATATTCAGAGTTACAAGAGAAAAATTAAAAAAAAATCTTTTAAAACTAAATAAAAAACCAAGATACATTTAAATTTAGAATAAACATTTTAATGTATGCTCGTAATTATCATTTAACCAATTTAATCTTCTCAAAGAACGTTATATTGTTTCTCTGTATTGTTTAGGGCATAAATAAAAGATATACGTGGAAGTAAATGCCATAAAATAAAGCAGATAGTGAAAATATTGCTGAACATGACTTTTCCATTTGAAGTTCCATTAATGGTTTTCTGTTGATTCGATATCTGCCTCTTTTGAAGATGGTTCAGAGATTCGCACATAAAATCACATGAAAAGGTCAATATAAGTATTTTCTTACGATACGTGCAAGAATTACAACTATATTCAAAATTTTTGTTTTTATAAGTTTTATAAAATTTACAATAGCTTTTCTCAAATTTACAATATATATTTTTCACATATCTTTTAATGATTTCCAACTTTTATCAGTGTAATATGTGCTTGTCTGTTTTGAATGTGTTTTCTTGTTTGTTTTGTTTCATAATTGCTTGTTCAATGTGCATTGTAATTGGATTGTTTATCTGTAAAGTGCATTTTAAACTTAATAACTGAATAAAATAAAGAAATTCATCATTTTATTATCATACACATTTTAAAAAAGCAATTTTGATTTTTACCTCCTAAGACCATAGCAAATTTAAAACATATATATCAAACAACTAAAAACATATATTAAAACGCAAATGAACGAGTGCAAAGTTAAAATTTCTCACGAAGAATCTCGCATTTGGTCAAACTACTTTTATTCCTTCGAGGGTTGACCGAATCACAGTTACTTTAAAAGCTTTACTTTCCAAATACCGCACTTTCTCGCTCTATCCCCGAGATTCCACGGGATTTAAACATCAAAATTGACAGCTTCTCCCACGCGTAAATTGTCTCCACCGAGCAGAAGACTCCGCCCGGTTGAGTTTTAATGTGCTTCACAAATAAAACCGACACAATGGGGGAAGTCGGGGAGGCTCGTTTAGATTGATATAAGTGTAAAGAACAATATTTTTAATACGGGGACGTGGGAAAATACCTTACTTACGGTTTTATTACGCAAAATGTGACATATGTCCGTAGCATTCCACTCTAAATGTGGCGCAGGAAACAGATATCAATTTTATATCTAGTCAACTAGTAACCTAGTCGACTAGTAATAAACTAAATGCATTTCATACGTAATGTTTAAGAAATAATAATTAATTAGCCAGAAAAAATTTCAAAAACCATAGTCTATACATCAAAACAGCAGACAAACCCGTGACAAAGAAAGAAAGATAGTATTGGGTCGGTTATGTGCTAAGAAGGAGCCCCGATTCTAACGAACGGATCGCTTTAACTTGGTCTCCTGATGGTAAAAGGAACAGAGGCCGACTAAGGCAGACGTGGCGATGAAACAACTTGAATTAGAGACCATTTTGGTTGGCTAAGCTGGGCAGAGTTGCCAGGAAGGCAGGAATGAACCGGAGGAACTGGGTTTCAACAATTGCGGCCTTATGCGCCTATAAGGCATGACGAGTCTCAAGGCAAGGCAACTAGTGACCACGAATTAATCGTTTCTCTTGCTACGAATTCCAATAGCCCTCGTGTATCTCTAAGGCGATGATGATTCAAACCTAACCTAACCTAAGCTAACCGCTTGCTACGGATTATATAAACCTTTAAAGCCTAGTGAGGCAGACCTTCCTTCTGAAATGTTGTTCTTTTGGTGAGAACCCTTTACATGTTTTTTAATTCCTAATGTAAATAAGCACTTAACAAACATTTTAAATGTCCTGCATTAAACTCTCTTTATTCGTTATACAATTTACAATCAAATAGTCCTTGAAATTATCAGAAGTTACACCCGATAGAGTGTGTGACTACATACGCAACAGAATCGTTGTATTTGAAGCTACATTCCGTGCCAACCTACTTGGGTAAAAACAAATAGTAAAAAGAAAGAGGGAAAAGCGCAATTGGTCCGTTAGTTGGACACTCTTGTAAGGTAATATTTACATAAAAAATGATCTTAATACAATTTAACTAAAATACACTTTTCATTCTGACAAAAAATTGCCAAATTTTCTCAATATTCAAATCTGTTAGATCTTAAATGAAATTAATGTTTTAAACATATATGTTTTTTGGATGGATTCCCAAATAATTAATGGAATTCTTTACATCCGCGGAAGAATTTTCTCCATAGCATATTTCTATTTACCCAACTTAGGTTGGAAAGGAGTGTAGTCTAACTTTAAAACCGATTGTGTAAGCTACAACTTTGTCAGTTTTACGTGGTAAGATAAGGAATAAGAAACGCGATTACGGGACGGAAACCGCCCAAGCATGCGTTCGCTGATAGAATTGTCCGGGAATCCACCGTTCCTGTGGTTTCGGAATTCCTCCGACTTTGAAGATCCCTGAGCGGATTCTGTACACCAGGAACGGTTTCCTGTTATTTGTAGTGTAAGAACTGGATAACAGAAACCGTGATAAGGATTCACTGCTTGTTAGGAAATGTCATTGAAACGTAACTAGGACCCGTTTCACACACGATGCATTCCGACAATTATTGTCTTACTTTTGGTGACGTATATGATCCTCATTGATCATGTTAGGTTAATTGGATTTTTCACATTTGTCAGGAAAAAGTGAAAGGTCAAGCTGCAAAATTCTTATTCCCCTAAGTATAACTAGGGTATAGGGCTCAGCGTGTTCGTTGGCGACTGTTGATAATTCTGAATTCATTTGGATGGAGTCGCCGAAGAATGAACGAGATTCTATATCTTAGTTATAAAAATGCAAAAATTGTCGACCAACAACAGGCCAGAGGCCCAGCAAGCTTGATTCGAAATAAATATAATACTTTACCAGTTTCCAATGACTATCAAAATTCTTCTTAAAATCTTCTGCTCTCTTCGAATGCGCAACATAATCAGGAAAGCATGCCACTCATTGACAACTCTGTTATAAAAATTATGTTTTCTTACCTCCCTTCTAAATGACGATTTATTCAATTTCTAATCATGTCATCTGGTCCGTCTATTTAAGCTAAAACCAAAGCCCTCCATGTCTCCTTGTTTTATGAACTTGAATAGCTGCATTAAATCACCCCTAGCTTTTCTATTTTCCAGGGAATACATGTATAAAGATCTTAATCTGTTATCGTAATCAATACCAGATAGACCCTTAATGAAGAGAGTTTGGTAATTTAACACTAGAATGTGAGTGGAATAAATCCGTTAAAAATATTTAAACTGTTTTGTAGATGGTATTTGCTTAAGTTAATTGCAATATTTATTCTATTGTAGTGACAATGTTCGTGCAAAATTTTCTCAACAAGGTTGAAAACATACATTATCAACAAAGAATGCTCTTCCACACTCGTTAAGATAAAAATGAAGGGTGCAGTTGACTTTCGTAAATTAAATTGGACGAAGTTACCAAGGAACAGTCCTGACCCGATGTCTTAGCAAGGCCAAGCTGAATAACCTATCATGTTTGGACATCCCAAAAAGTAGCATTACATTTAAATTTATAGTCGTATAGGGTTCATGACTCTTATCTGTTATTGCGGCATTGTTTTCGGGGCACATTTGATTGAAACTTTAAAAATGTGTTGTAACGTTACTCTGTAAATGTGGTGGGAGAATGCGGGTTTTTGCCTCCTCTGTTTTTATGGAGTAACTTTATATTACAAAACAGGAGTGAGTTTACACCAAAAAAGATTAAGATTGAAGCTTAACCCTTTTTACGTGTGTTGCAATTTTCCGTAATTATCTAGATGTAACAAACACCTGCTTTCTGGTATTGTTGTTATGGAGTAACATAATAAACGTGTTATACAGCGCTAGTTTCGCGTAAGCGCAGTAGGAAACATTGATGATTCAATAACACAAGTATGGACTGGCTAGGGAACCCAGTCCGGTAAGCCGCTTGTCTTACTTGCGAAAGGCTCTTTGTTCGGGCCCGAGCCTTGCTCAAATAACTGTCGATCTATAAACATTATGTGCACCAAAAAGTCCACCGAATAACATCCCTTGTAGAGGGAGTGCACGTTAAATACGATATGAGGTCCTGACGCCAGCTCGATGTTGTCCTATAAAGTTGTGTTTTGCGCCTATTCAGGTATCGGCTCGTCACTTGACTGTGGTCTTTAATTGCTACACCCATTGCCAATGTCCCTTGTGTAGGTCTAGTGTGACGATAATTCAATTCAACTTAACCCATGCATGAATGTAGCCAAACTAGTTCCACGTCGTATTTTTAAAACTACCACCAAACCTTAAAATATAAAAAACAAACTATTCTTAACTTAATTACTTTAATTTATTATTTCTAACTAGATTTCTAATATTTGTGTACTTAATAATTGTAATTAAGAACATTTTACTAACAGATTTGGCAGTTGTAAAAAAAATCATAATTTTTGTTATTTCTTTTTTTTGTAAATATGTTTTCTCAGAAAAAATAAAAATAAAAATGATGTCAAAATATTTTTCTTTATATTTTAGTGTCTCTATAAAACAAACGTTGGCGAAATTATAGCTACACGAAAAACGCATTTCTCTATTTGAATAAGAATAAAGATTTAGAGTAAAAAATCTTTGAATAAGAGCTTAAAACATTTCGGTTATTTTCTTTTATTTGCATTTTGTTTATTCATATGTAAAATAGTTTTATCATAGTTTTTCTACTCAAATTGATATTATAATTACTTTCCTTAAAAAGCAAGTCTTAAAAGCAAGTAAAAAAAGAAAGAATCTTTTATTTTTAATGCATTTTAAATAAATGGATTATGTCACATATTTTTCAAAAGTTGTATTTTTAACAGCGTGAATTTTTTGTCCTATAAATAATAAATGTTAGAGATGATGTAATTTGAGACTTTGTTAACAAGATTAGTTTATGTGTGTGCTTTACATTATATTTTGCAATATACTATTAGTTTATTCTCCAGAACAAGTTCGTTATTGTAGTGCTGTTTTAAGATAATGTAAGTTGATTGCTAAGATTCTTAGTACTTTAATTTGGAATAAAATAATAGTAGAATTAGTGTATTATTTTTCTTAGGCTGTTTTCAAAAGTATTTTGCATTTAGCAAATAAAAATTTCAGCAGGTTAGCGAGGTTTTGCAAAAAAGGTTTGCGTTATTTTTTCGCCGTGGCTATTGCACAGCCAGTACTACAAGTGTCGAAAACAGAAAAAGGGTTGCTTTGCTCTTGGTGTCAAATGTAGGAAACGCCAAAAGGTATTATATTTTGAAATGCACTTTTTTTACTGCTCTATTCGGCTTCGTAATTAAATATAATACGGAGGAAAACGGAAGGTATTTTTTTAAAAGTATAAATACAATAATAGTAAAATAGTTTTAAATATTATTTTTAAATTTGTGATTCAAATAAAACTGTGATGTATTTTTATTGTTTAAATATAAATTTTTAAATACAGTTGTATGTTTTTGCAAGTGCAATTTGATAATTAAATTTTTTGTTTCTGCAACACTATACTTGTGAAAAGTGCAGACATTTTAATCGATTTAAATAAACATTAAAAAGTCGCAAAACCATCCGAGAGCATTGCAACCGAAAAGGAAATCGGGATATTAAAATATTTTAAAATGTTTCTTTACTATTGTCTAGTGACATTATCTTGTATTCGCAAAGAAGGATGAAGCAGAGTATCCGAATGCATAATCTAAGATTTTAGAAAACGACCAAAATTAATCATATCTGAAATTCAAGCGAACTAGCGATAGATCGCCAATACCGGCCACAGCGCTACCTGGGAAAACTTGTCCTGGGCAGTAATTCAAGCAGTATTCTCAGCCTTATTTTTTATATACAATTTGTCATTTCATTTTATATTTGAAAAATATGAAACTTTTTCTTGAAGTTTCTCCAACCATTCCCAAAAAAATCTATTTGAAAATTTGATCCTTTTGTAGCTATGTCATCGGAAAGGGATGTCAAATACTTTGAAATCTTGAAAATGCTTACGTAATTTTATTATCTATAGATTTCTACTTTCTTCAATGGAAATAAAATATAAAGAACTTATTGATCTCGGGTAAAATTACATGCATTCTCTAAAGAAGTATTTTCTTTTTGTTTATCAAAAATATGTCGAATTTCGAGAGTGATTTCTCTAGAGAAATCAATAATCTCAAAGAACTGCTTGTTGAAAGAATAAAATTGAATTACGCAAAACAAAAAATTCACCTTTCTCTCCACAAAATATTACAATCTCCTATTTTTCAATATCTTTTGAATCGGGCTTTTTATCATTGATTGAAGGCATTTGAGATAAACTTTTACGCCGACTCTCATCTAAAAGCGTTTTCAAAGATCTGCATTCTCAAAGGAAAATAAAAAAAGATACATTCTCAACAAAGAATGCTCTTTAATCTTGGAGAGAAAAATACCTGTTGAGTGCTAATGAGACCCCAAAAGGAGGAATTCAACAGTTTCGGATTTTTCGCCTTTGCATCCTTCCTTTTGTGTTAGGGAATTATTTTTTGTTTGCGAAGCTCGCCGATATTTTGCTTTTATTTAGTTGATCTTTATTAAAGACGGGATTTAAGGGTGGATTATTTCAAATTTAGATTTATTTTGTAGTTTAGTATTAAGGTTTGAATTGAATAGTTCTGAAATATTATTGAAGCATAACTAGAAACCGTCGCACACACAGTGATTTACGATATTTTTTTTTTGTCGCATACATGATATGATATGTGTCATATGATTCACAAGGGAATGTTAAATTGATTGGGTCTTTCACACTTATAACTGGAAAGAAAATGAAAGGTCTTGTATATAAACTCGCATTCACCAAAGTATAACTAAGATATAGGGTCTAACGTGTTCATTGGTGACTTTCGATAGTAAATTATATTAGACGAAGTCGCCAATGAATTGGCCGGACCGGATTTCTTAGTTATGCTTTGGAGAATGGGAGTTTTGTAACTGGACTTTTCAAACATCTTATTTAATATTTATTTACAGTTTTATCGATTATATTTGCTAACATTAAGGGCAATGTTAGTTCCATTGTTGCGACAAATGCCAAAAATGTGTCAATGCTGTCGAAAAAATTGCGTTCTTGTAAAGAATTCCATTTGTTGCGAATTATTTTTGTTTACAAAAACTAGGCGATATTTCTCTCTCATTTTGTTGATGTTTATTAAAGGACTGATTATTTAAAATTTATATTTATTTTTGTAGTTTAGGCATATGTTTTCCTTGAATAGTGAAACTAGTATGAAAAGGCTTTTTTCCAATCCTAAATAAAAGACACATACCTTTATGATACAATGATTGCGATTTATTTCGTATAAAATTAAAAATAAATTCTTTCCAGAACATAAAAATTAATTTTTGAAACATTAGTTAATCAATAAATATTTCCTATTTTCCTATTTGCATTAATAATGGTGTAAAAAGCTAATTTTATTTTTCGTTTTATTTATACCAATGCCTGGGAGCTAGAGCTATAAGCATTAAGTTAATTACAATAAATAAATAATTAATAGAAACAAAAATATTAAAGTTTGTAGGCATCTTAAATTTATGTAAAGTCAATTTTTCAATGTTCTCAAATAAAAAATTATTCTTTCGCTTGCTACGTAATTCAACCCTTTAAATATTTAGTAGTTATCAACTTTTTATTTATTTCAATCTGAACATGCATGACTAGACTATTTTAAACATTGTATTGTTACAAAAAATAATATATCTGAAACGATCACAAATACAAAGTTTTATTAGAATGCTACCTTAGTTACAAAGTTTTATAACAATGCAAACTTAGTTTCAAAGATAAAAACAATACAATCTTAGACTCGCATTTTTATGACAATGCAATCTTAGTTACGCATTTTTACAACAATGCAATCTTAGTTACGCATTTTTACAACAATGCAATCTTAGTTACGCATTTTTATAACAATGCAGTCTAAGTAACACATTTTTATAACAATGCAATCTTAGTTACAATGAACAATGCAATCTTAGTTGCAATGTTTTTCTGCAACGCAATTTTAGTTACATAATTTCCAGTGTATCACCTAAAGTATCACCCTATTACAATCCGAGTACATTCCAATGCTCCCGCGAAGTTCATTGAGATCCCGCTAGATGTCGCTGTCAAATATTCTGAGTATACATTCCTCAGCTAAAGTGATGTAAAGCCAGAAGGATGTGTATTCTTCCTTCCGTTGAGATGCCTTCACTCAAAGAGTGGAGAATTCTATTCAATTCTGAATAGCGGATCGTGTTTTTTCGGTTGTTCTTTCTTAAATAATAATTGGCATCGACAAAAGATATGTGAACTGAAATTATGTTTTAAAATTTTGTATTACTTTTAAATGTGGTTTTGATGTGCATTTTTTAAAGCATGGCAAAATACTGGGGATTTGTTAAAGAGAAGTTTGCAAATGTTTTTGTTGTGTTTGGTTTATTTATTTTTCACGGATTAAAAGGTAAGTCAGAAGTATTTATTATTACATTATAAACCCCCCACTATTTATGAAAGATTTTCTACACATATTCAAGTTTTTTTTTAAAAAATTAACTTTTCGTATTTTACTTTTCTATTAAACTTCTGTCATTCAATATTTCTCCAATGAGTTAGATTGAACTTTAAAATATTAAAAATAATGTAAAGGAAATTTCATTTAACCCTTATAATTTTCATTGCTAAAAATGCATTTATATTTTTGTAAAAAGTAATCTCTGTTATTAATCAAATTAGTAAAACAATTCGACATTCGAACTAGCGGTACAATAAAAAATGACATTTTTGAGTTTTAAAAAGTGAAGGTTTAAACTTTTTTCATTTTCTATTAGTTTTAAAGTTGGATTTTTTTTCAATAAAAATTTATCATTTTAAAATGAGAGTCAAAGAGATATCAAAACGGTAAAGGCATACATACTAAAGGTAGAATGCGTTCGTTTGGTATTTCTTAGATTAAAATAAGAATTTAGCGGTTTTTACTCGCTATTCTACTGGACGATTAATTAGTTTGAAATTTACCATCCTTTAACCCCTTATGCACCTAATTAAGTTTTAATATTAATTATTTGTGTTTGTTAACTGTTAAATGTTAGGATAACTAAACTAAAAGTTTCAGGAAGAATTTACTATCTTCATAGGCTTTAATGTGCTACAACCGAATAAAAAAGTTCCATCTTTTTCAGTTTTCCCCAAATTGATCAATGAAAGAAAAGCTGCTTTTAACGTAGTACTTGTAAGTACCGATGATACATAAACGGTTAAATCTAATAGGGTAGGATTTATAATTTCGAAAAGAATACCCTCTTAATGTAGGCCTTCTAATCTTACGCAATCTTTAATTATCAGAAGTTTCATTTGACTATTGTGACTTTGACTAGTATGATTTTTTCTGTGTCCTAACGACCGAGTTAAGTTTCTTTGAGTGACACCCTCCCCCTCATGTGCTGTGTTACTATGGATAAAAAGTTGAGTCAAATATCGTCGTACCAGAACTACTCGAAGCTCGAAGGCTATTGACGACGCGAATCGTAATTTCGAAACGCAGTCAAGTGACAATACGACACCATAGTATTCATCAAAAGCAACTTTTATGAGCGACACCGCGTACCCATCGTCGGGACTTTGAAGCATATTTAACGTGCATCTCCTCTACCTGGGTTATTATTTGTTGAACCTTATGGCTGCATTGACCGTAATAGGTCGGTAGTATTTTTGGCAATGACCAGGCCCGAGTTTGGGACCTTTCGCATGCAAGACCCTTACCGACTGGGTTCCTATGCTTTACAAATCATTGTTATTTGGATCTTATGTTCCGAGAGTATTTTTGAAAATAAAAATTTTCAAAAAAATTCAACACAAATTTACAAAGTATTTCAGTCATTATAAATTATCGGGCTAAATAATTATTTCATTTGAAAATTTTAAACATATATAAATCGCGAAAAACAATGTTAATGAAATGTTTTTAGTTAAAATATTTGGCCTGAAAGGGATAACTATAAGGCACTTAAAAATGTATAACTGGTTTTCTTATTATTTTTTTAGTTTGTAAATTTCTTGTTTGTTTAAATAGAAGAATACTTTATGTTAAGTTATGAATATTTTCTAATAAATTATGAATTATATTTTTTTAAAATACAAATTTCTAAAGTCAAGGAATATGATACATAATGACTGGTTTTAAAATATACTATTCGTAATTCACTATTTTTCCCAATTAACGACCCATTTGCGAATACCACTAACGCATTTCCTTTACAGAATAAAATAGTTTGTTTTGAGGTGTTAAAAGTCGTGTTTCGTGTAATTGAATTTGTTAAACATAAATTGTTAAATAGCTTATATTTTATTCATTTAGACAAACTAAAGCAGAAAGATTATTTTCGCATCGCAAATTTTCATGCTAATTGTTGTCATAATGAGCTGCTTTCTAAAAAAAAATGGTTTGCCAAATAATAATTCAAAGGTATAATGCTGTTTTAAAACGAGTATCATAAATAATATTGATTCTCAACATTTAACCCACAACAAATATTTCGAAAATTTACAAAAATATCCGTCGGCACGCAATTTAAAAGTTTAAAAAAAAATAGTTTCTCTACTTATTCTTAAGGTATTCTTAGTTATAATTAACATACTTTTTTTTATTTACCCTTCATAGTTTGTGATAAGCGTAATTAATATTTTTCATGTTTACATAAGCCTTGTTTATAAAGCAAACTAAATGGGAACTGAAATATTAAAAAGCGGTAATAGATTTTTTTTATCCCTTAAAAATTTTATTTTTCTAAAATATTTATTCTTCTGACAATTTTATTTATAGATTTTATATTATGTTTTTTTGGGATTTTTTGCTTTTTGATGAATCTTAACGAAAGTGTTATGTTTACTCCAAATATAAAGAAGATTCTTAAGAAAAATAGATAAAACTCTCTCTCTCTCTCTTTTAGAATCATTCTTTTTCCTTTTTATAAACAAATACTCTTAGAATTATGGAAATTTGGAAGTTATTTAAACGCATTTGAAAACTATCCGATTTCCATTTAATGTTAAATATCAATTTTTATATTTAAAAAGAAATTATTATTTTTAAAAATTTACACTAGACGCTAATCTTTGAAAAAAAAAATTCGAAAATGCTATTTTGCAACGTGACTAAAATTTCCAAATTCGAAGAAATTCCAATTTCTAAGTATAAATAGATTTTAAAGTATAGTAAACATTAATAATTTCATTAGTCATGATTATTGTTTTTAATTTATTGCAAAACTTAGTTTTATTTATTGTACCTTTTTTAGCAAGCTTTGAAAAATAGATTAAATTTATGTTCCAAATTAATTTAGTTTACTAATTTAATTCGTATTTTAAACTTAAAAGTTGAGATACATATTTTATATTTCATGATATAAAGTCGGAAAAACTTTTTTTCTTTTATCTAAAGCATTTATTGCATTGAATTCATTGTTTTTTTTAACTAGTATTTTCATTGGTTTTATGAATATCGAATTTGATAGAAAGGTAATATTTGCATATTGAGGAGATACGGTCACCCGATTTTGATTTTGGATCTTTTTAAAGAATTAAACTTTTAACGTATACTCCACATAAAAGCACATATAAATAAAACGAGCAAAAAAAAAAAAACAGCTCACAAATGCCTTTATTTTTGCGCCTTTATTTATAAATTTTTCAATGTAAATCTTTCCGAGGAAGAAAATTTAATAATATAAAAAAATGGCTGTAAAAGAAAAACTTCTGTTCTATATATAATTTAACAATTTGCAGGTCCACATATTAAATAACAAATGTTTTTGATAAAAAATAACGCAAGAGGAAACATTCCAACAATAAAATAATTCTTCGAAATATTATTCAGGTGATCGAGGAAGTATTCAGTAGAGTTGATCATTTCGGTGCATACACCTGCTCTATTTGGGGTTTGTTTTGCAACAGTTGAGGGGGAAACTTTTGTAGTTTGCTACTAAAAACGGATCGTACAGGACAACACAATCAAAAATAATTAATAAATATAAAGCCGTGCATGTTGGACCGATGTAAGAATATTTTTTTGTAAACTTTCAAAAATGAATAAATAGTAGCAAAATTTTTTCAATATTTTGAAGATAAACCAATATAAATAGAAGAATTGTTAAGTAAAATACGATTTAATCTATATTTTCTACGAACGATGTTTTATTCATGATAGATATTTAAAGTGGATATTAGTTTCAGACAGCAATCTCAGTACAGACATTTTACTTAAAAGCCCTCTATCAATATCCAGAGCAATTTAAACAAGAATAAACATTCTTTAACAAATAGAATCACCAAGTACGTGACTACGAATATGGCGAATATGTTTTTTTGTTTGATGTTGAAATAAAATGAATCTGCACCCGTGCTTCAAAGCTAAAATAAAAAGAAGTACCTCTTGTTTTTTAATATCAGTTTCTTGGCAGTTTTAGAATTGATATTATATCAATAAAAAGATGCAGGTGTATGGATTCCTTTTTTATTGTTAGATTATTCTAGTGCTTCGTAACGCTTTTTCCCAAATTCTGGGTTTAATAGAAGTGTTATGTTTGTTTTATCTACATAACAGGTTTTATTTTTTACATGTAAATTCATTTTATATGTTCTATCAAATAAAAAAAAGGGGAAAGCCTACAAATCGTAAGTACTTTTAATAAAAATTTTCCTCGTCAGCAAATATGATTTTTATGAGTAATTTTTTTTAAACGCATTTAACTTGTGCCAAATGTATAGTTTCTATTTCAAATACAAATATAAAAATTGTTGACAAGCATCAAGCCAGAGGCCCAGCAAGGTTGGTCCAAAATAAATTCTAATTTTCTGCTAATCTCCAACAACTATCGAAAGTTTTGTGAATTATTCTGCTTTGAATAAACAACAATTCTGGTAAGGCATTTCATTCATTGACAACTCTATTGTGAAAATATGCAGAATTTTTTTTTTGTTTAATTTCTTTTCTTGTCCTGTGGCCGACTAGTTGAAATGTAAACCCTCCATGTCTCTCTGCTTGATGAATTGTAATAAATAATTTTAATCACCTCTTATTCTCCCTCTCCCAGGGAATGCATTTTTAAAGATCCCAATCTTTTAATCATTATCGATATCTGATAAACCCTCAATTATTTTTTGTAAACCTATGCTGAACCTTGTAATAATAAGAAAATGTGGTCATTTATATTAAAAAAAAGTCTTGTTGAAATTGTTAAATTGATAATAGGAACGCATATAGGTAGAGGAATTAATAATAAGTATTCGTTTGGATGAAGAGAACTCGTTTGTTGAAAAGCTTTTTTTTAAACCTGGCGATATGAACTTGAATAATAAGTAATTCCTTATTTTTTCAGTCTCGCATTCCGTTGAAATCCGTCGCCTCTCCGTTCCAAGATGGATCCAGAACGGTACGGAGGAATCCGTCGTCCTCGACTGCGAATACGCCTACAACGAGAACGACCTGAGGCTGGTGGTCAAGTGGTTCTTCGACGAAAACACCGAACCAGTCTACCAATGGATACCAGAGCTCAGCAACAGGCATGTCTCTGGGGTGCTCAAGAACAGACTGGACACTGACTTTGCTGTCAACACCGCGGATTTCTATTCGCGGTACAGGGCTATCAGGATACGGAAGCCTTCTACTGAGCTGAGTGGGAAGTACACGTGTTTGGTCACTTCGCTGGCTGGACAGGATTCGAGAGAGCAGGTCATGACTGTGTTTGGTAAGGAATGAAGGGAAGAAGTTACCATTAAAAACAATTGTTACTGAAGTAGTTAATGTGGTCTGCCATAGGCTTGTAAACTGCAGTAACCTGCATTTAGTGCACTTTTCTTCAAGGTTAATGTTATTAAGTTCTTATAACAACGTACATGTGTCGGCATACTGCACTTAACCTGCCCACTGCAGTGTTGGTTAATGATTTTTTTATTTCGATTGATAATAAGATTAACTTCGACTGCACTGAGTGGGAAATATACGTATCTAGTTACGTCGCTGGCTGGACAGGATTCGGGAGAGCAGGTCATGACTGTGTTTGGTAAGGAATGAAGGGAAGAAGTTACCATTAAAAACAATTGTTACTGAAGTAGTTAATGTGGTCTGCCATAGGCTTGTAAACTGCAGTAACCTGCATTTAGTGCACTTTTCTTCAAGGTTAATGTTATTAAGTTCGTATAACAACGTACATTTGTCGGCATACTGCACTTAACCTGCCCACTGCAGTGTTGGTTAATGATTTTTTTTATTTCGATTGATAATAAGATTAACTTCGACTGCACTGAGTGGGAAATATACGTATCTAGTTACGTCGCTGGCTGGACAGGATTCAAGGGAGCAGGTCATGACTGTGTTTGGTAAGGAATGAAGTAAAGTTACTATTCAAAACAAATATTACTGCACTGGTGTAATACTGCACAGGCTTCTCCAGATCACATTTTACAGTGTCTTGGTCTGGAGAAGAATGACCTCTACTCTTGTCTCTTACTTGTGTATGATTTCTTGAAGACTTTCGAGCTCATTGACTTGGTCTATCCTGCGGGACCAAGAGGAATATGTCAACAACAAATGTTACTGAAGTAATTAACGTGTTCTGCTATGGACAGGTAAACTGCAGTAACCACAACAATGAATTGGACTATTTTTTCTGAAATAAACGGTCATTTAGAAAACTTCTGTCGAGGTTAAAAATATTGAGTTCTTACAACATTGGTCATTTGTCTACATTCTGCACTTTACCTCCCCACGGCAGTGTTGGTTAATGTCATTTTTAATGTCGGATGGTAATAAGACTAACTTCCACTGAGCTGAGTGGAAAATACAAGTGTCTGCTAACGTCTCTTGCTGGGCAGGATTCGAGAGAACAGGTCATGACTGAGTGTTTGGTAAGAAATGAAGGGAGTTAGTGCTAGACACACACAACTTTTAGTGAGGTAGTTAATGTGTTGAAAAATGATATTGTTAATCTCGATTGGTAAAAAAGACTAACTTCGCTAATTTTGCAGATTTCTGGGAAATGATAATGGCGAAATCTATAACTTATTATAGGTATTAAAATGCATTGGTTACATAAGTTTAATTTACTAACGACCTATTTCTGAATACCATTAATACCCTACTTACCGAATATATGGATATGACAACTTTAAGTTTTCAATATCCGATTTTTGTGTAGCTTAATTTGTCACATGAATTGTCCTTTACGGAAAATATATAATTACCCTTTCACTGAGCTGAGGGGGAAGTACACGCGTATAGTCACTTCTCTGGCAGGACAGGATTCGAGAGAGCAGGTCATGACTGTGTTTGGAAAGGAATAAAGGGCTAAAAATTGTGTCGTAAGATTGCATCTGAATCCTAGAAGTAGAATGGCAGCAAGAAGAAATGCGACCGCTATTTTTAGCGTTGATATACCACTTTTTCAGTAAGTCAAAGTTATGGTTTAACCACAAAATTCTTAAATTCACTGCCCCCAAGCCGTGCTGACAGCTAGAAAGTTTAAGGATTTCTATGCAACCTTACAATAAAATTCTACCAGTGTAGAGGCAGTATTGTACATTACTTTTGGTATTTTTTTGTATTTTGACACGCCTTTTTGTAGCAGCCCCTGGAGTTAAAAAAAAACAGCCCTCGTACAATATAAAAGTTAAATTTTCTTAAGATAATAAGTTATTGCAATAAGTAGCTAAACTTATATAAGTAATTGACACTGGAGTTTAAACTTATACCTCACGAAATAGAACCACCATAACTTGTGTATAGTACTGCTATTTAGCCGAGATATAAGTACTACACAAGACTAGTGCATTTAACTCCAATATTAAAAGAACTGAACTTGTCCCCATTGTTTTCTAAGCTCCTCAACGAATGTGTTTGATACAATCCATAAAACTATCAAATCGATAAAAAGTTCTTTTGCATCCTATTTCATCATATAATGGTGTTCTATAACATCATATTTCTTTCTTCCAGTACCAGCCAACGAATTCGAACTATCATACACAGAAATGAGCGACTCTTCCGTCAACGTAACCTGCGAGGCTCAAGGCCTGTTCCCCCTTCCGGTCCTAAGACTTTTCTTGGGGTCTTCCAATGGCAGTCCCCCTGTGACTGTAACTGACGCCAGGCATGTGTCCAGGCGTAAACCATCAGGTGCCTTCGATGTTGCTTTGTACAGGACTTTTAGCGCCAGCGAACTGTCGAAGAATGGAGCATCCTCTGTGTTTGAGTGCTCGCTGGAACTGCCCGGTACCAACTATGCAAGGGCGAAGAGGATTGCATACTATCCTGGTGAGTTATCAAAGTGAAGGGACAGTGTGGATAACGTTGCACTACCTTCTGACCAGTGGGAATATATTTTTACACTGAAAAAAGGATTACGTTTTAAAACTGGGTACCCAGATGCCAGTTCTTAACAGCAACAGTTTAGCAACAGTAACTGACTCCAAACTATAACACTTTAATTAACGTTACACCACTGGAACCTCATTAACATCACAATGATTTAATGAATTATCAATAATGTATAATTAAAGTGGGGCGCAGTACTATAAAACTGCATTCCAATTAATATGGCTAATTATAATACAACGAAAAATGTCCATACTGCCCTCAGTTTAAATAGCTTATGCGCAGGGGACTTCCGGTTTAAAACTTGGTACCCAAAACCAGTTGTAAACTGTTTATAACACAGCAAACCGATTCTAAACTGTAATACGTAAATTATGGCTGTGTTAAAGCTCCTAATGAAGGCTATAAATAGGCAGCCGGAAACGATGACACTACACTACGTAAATTAACGTAAAATGCAACACAATTAACACACCTGTGCAACCACATTAATATCCTCGCTATTATCGAATAATGAATAATTATAGTGGTATGACGACTGTTAAACTGTATTCCAGGTAATACAATTGAACACTATCACGGAAAACTTCCATAATGTTTGCAATTTAATTACATACCACTGGATTTACATTTCCTTCAATCGAAAGCACGTAAAATCCCTCCATTTACATGCATGTTTGTGGTCGCCACTGTCTCAGTAGGTCCTGATTTAATTAGCTTATTTGCATTCGAAAATAAAACGTGGTAGACCTCTCAAATACTCTATAGTAAGTGCAGGAAATACTATCTTTAATTGAAATTTTTGAAGAATAAAGTTAGGTTTAATTGTTTGCATATCCAATTTCTCAATAGATTTTTGCTTAAGATTGGCAAAGGTTATTTTGTTTTGAAATTTTAGATATTCCTTAACATAATAATAAAAAAAGTTATCAAAGTAAATTATATATTTTAACATTCTCTTTAGTGAACTTCTCCTTCTTAAGATGTCAATTGCGATTTTAATTGTGAAATTTTTACGTTTGAAAAATCTTTTTAGCGATGTTTCTGAACAATTAATGTAATCCTCTGTATTAATGGTTTATTAAGCTAAACTATAGTAAAATGTTTACTTAATTACCCTCCAATCTAACTAAGGATTATTTTTATAACGTACTTTACTACCGGGCAAAATAATAATGTCATTAATCCATTAAGTTAATTCCTCACTTGGAACAAATCCAAGAAATAATCGCCAAGGCTTCCTCAAAAACAAACTTTCCAAGTCGACCACGTGCTTTCTTCCAAACCATTTTCTCTAGCTTCCATTATCTATTTTTTAAGGCTAGAGTCAACTTAATTCGGGTCTTTGGTTTGTTACAGATGTAAAGGATAGTTTCGGTGCTCATGTTTAGGATATTTGTTGAATATTTCATATTACTTTTCTTAACCCTTTGACACCGGCGGTTGGATGGCGCTGATTTAAAATTATGAGACTAAATTGTTAGTTTTATCAAAAAATGCGTTTAAAATAATCAATGCGAGCAACTCTTAAAAGCGAAATAATTTTTTATACAAATAATGAATGATACAAGTCAGCTGCTTCGGTATTGATATTTTTTTTAAAAGCCTGAACATTTTCTTTTATACCAGCGCGATCATGATAGCTCGGTCGGAAAGGGTTAACTTAACGACGACTTTGTGAATACAATTGAAGAGTACACGGGAAAAACCGATTGATTTGGTTGAAGGCTTTCCTCATCAGGTCTCTTTGGCGATGATAGCGAGTAATCGCCTTAACTGGTGTCGGAAACCAGTTTCTGACTTTCTTGTGAATCTTCTCTCACTGCAACCCTGACATTCTGTTCTACGTTTTATTTAAAAGACTGTGTCCGTTCATCATCATGTTAAGCTTTATAAATAAAGTACGATTGATTGAAAATCAATTTTTATAGAACAATTAAGATAATTTAAGATTCATAAATTAATAGAAAAGTAATAAACCACGGCTTTCGTACTTACCTAGATACACGCGATGCACGATTCCGACGCTTGGACCAAGCGAGAAGAACGCCAATGTCCGCCAAGCAGATGCAGTTAGGGAAACACTTTTAATAAATCAAGCTTTTCTTCCCCTTGTACTCTTCAATTCACTCCTTCATTACCGAATAAGAACGTGAATTAAAGTGATTTAAATTCAAATTTCGTGTAACTTAATTTGTCCTAAATGAACTATTCCAGACTATGATTTGCATTCGTCTCATACTTTGTTTATTTGGGTAAACTTAGACAGGAAGTTCATTTTCGGGTGGTGAATAATCTTTCCAACCGGCATTAATGGGTTAAAATAAACTTAGTTTAGTAGTACTTATCATTATCATCTCTACAGATTTCCTCTCTAATTCTTTTAAAAACTGTTTTAAATGAGTTAAGTCTGAATTAAACTTATGTTCCTGTAACATAAAAAAGAATTATCTCTGAGAACAACTCCTGGTATTAACAAAACAGTATCAAACCTTCTATCCACTTGAGAAGATACATGAAGAATACAGCGCTAATTCCTGGCGTAAATCGTTTATTCAGTTAAAAATTTCACGTTTCTGTTTAGGAATGTATCATTCAGAGTAGTATCCAACTCGGAATGAAAGCGAAAAAAAAAAATGAACGCCGCAAAGAGGGGAAACATGATATCCGGAAAGCGTAGGAGAAAAAGTTGACTAAAAGTAACCAATTATCCTATTGAACTATGACGCTTTTCTTAATTGGTGAGAACTCTTGCAAGTTAGATAAACTTAAATAAGTTATTGTGGTTTTTTAAGAATATTTTAGGCTTTCGTTAAAGTCAAGTTTCTGGATGCTCAAAGGTTTGAAAACTAAGGTAGTTGAATAACTGAAAAGTTGATTAAAGTTCCAGGAATGCGTGTAGAGACTGAAGATTTATGTTTTGTAACGCAAGCTTCATGATCCTTAAGTCTGATTATTAGTGCACTTTTCGTATTTTCAATGTATGCAGAGTCGTAATGGCAAGGGATGATTAAAATGTCCCGATCATTATGCTCATTAATGGGATCTTTCTGTTTGGAAAACTGTTATTGGTGGTAGGAGAGAAACAAATTTTAATTGGAACTTAAAATGTTTCCATTAATGTTATTGATTTGGAGATAATATGGAATTATAATTGAGAATGTTTTTCTTTGTAGAAGGGGGTGATATTTAATATGTTCTTAAGTCTTTTATTATCATGTCAATGATGTTAAGACCTCTGTCCTTACGAGTTACACGAGGTGTATTGGAAACTAGTATCGTGACTTATAACCGTGGTCACGTGAGCTGGTAACCAATGCAACCGTATAGCGACAACGCCAGGGCATTAGGCTTCACACATATAAGATCGCATGTCCCAGCGCTTCTTCAACAGTAGCCTCGGTTAACAGTTTGATGTGGGAAACGTCCACATCGCTGCATGATATAGGATCTGATGGAATCCACCGCATTTCTACCGAGGAAATTTTTTTGGACGTTTGTTATTGCTCTAATTAACCTCATTAAAAAGAAAATGTTCGTAATTCTAATCCATCAAAAGCAAGCTCGTTATAAAATATACACTAAGAAAAAAAAATTGGATTGACTTTCAATGGAAAAAAATTGTTTTGAAGGCGCAGTTGCAGCATGCATGTATTCTTCCGAAATGTAGTAGAACATCGGCTCTTTGACGTTTCTTATAAATAGCTACACTAAATCTTAAAACGTATAAATATATTACAGTACTTTAAAATTTATGTTATGATTTTGTTATACACGTTTTAGAATATCTATGACAGTTTGTTGTTATTCAAGTATGGATACAATAAATACTTGTATCCTCTCATGATAAAAAAAATTGTTGAAAAATACAACAATGTTATGTTACCATTTTTAAACAATGCTTGTATTCCACTTATTTTTTAACACAATTTTTTTTCTAAGTATACCTTGTTTATTCATAAAAGCATGTTAATAGTGCCAAAACAACACGAAACTCTTTACTGCAAACACATCAAAATCAGTTATGTCAAACCAATTCCGAGAGATGCATTTAGCAGCATCCTGTTTCAATTTATTTCTTCCGCCATGAAGAAAACAACAACAAGAAGTAGAATAGCTCGGGATATATACGGTATTTAATATCAAAATTTATGTCCGACCGGGTCTTCCTTTCGCGCGGTTGCTTTTTAATACCTGAAAATGGGAAAAGAGCTTTTTATACTTCCGAAAAGGTGCTTCTAATATGGAGGTTTTTCTTGGTGGTATTTATGATAAAGGATGTCGTCCAAAAACTTGCTTTACAGTAATGGATTTTTTTTTGATGTATGGTAAAACTGGGTATTATATTTTTGGTTAGCATAAAGAAGAATCCAAGAATAAGATGTGTCAAATAAAAAGTTTCTTGTGATATCTCAATTTTTATGTTTATTTTGGTTTAGTATTACATTGTAGCAGTGCTTTGAATGAAACACGTAAACTCTTCTAATGAAGATAATTTAATATTATTATAATAAATGAGATTAATAGTTTATCAATAGAAATAAGTATTTTTTATTTTAATGAGATATTTATTGAACTATGAAAAGCTCTTTAAAGTTTAAGGAATAATTTTTACTTGTTTAATGCTTAGATTAAGATATGGTATTTTTACTGCTTTGAATAAAATTATGAAATTAATACAATGTTTTTCTTACAAGGTAGCTAGTAAAATGGAGGTTAAGATGCGTTTTTGCTAATCTGCCTAAAGCAAATAGTCTATTCAAAGTTCTACATTAAATTTTGTTGCTTATTTAATTATTATTTAAAGGAATAGAATTTGAACCACATTTACCTTAATTCGAAAGAATTAAAGGGAAATTTGGATTTTAACATCATAGAGCTTTCTCTATGTTCACATGTATTCCCTCTCAACTTCCGTACTAATTATCCGATTTGAAAGAAATATTTCTTTTGAAAGGTTTGAAGTTAAAGATTTTAATTAAAATTTGTTTTTCCATCTGTCTGTTTTCCATCTTGACATCTCTACTATTCAGTTCTCATTAAAAGTCATATTTTAAGAAATATATTTTTCATTAACTTTTAAGGAAAATCCGTTACTCATTGTTAAATATACATATTTACTAATTTTTAAATATGCGTTTTTAATAATACTCAAAATTCTATTTAACGATTTGAAGCAAAATACTTTTTCCACTTATCAAATGAACAACATTTATTGGCAGTCAATGATTTATATTATTTTATTCAATGAAACTAAATTATACATTCTGAGAGTTTTCTTTTACCACAGATCAATTACCAAACTACTAAATATTTGTTAAATTCTCAGTTTTAAAAGGGAAGTATTAAGTTTCTATTATCCAGCTAAGAAAAAAGAAAGTAAACTGCTTGCTATGTTATCTTTAGAAATAATACGGGAACATCCCGCGATGTATTCATTTAACCTCAACAACAATTAATCATGAAAATATGAGAATTCTATTTGAAAACTCGCTTGAAAGTAGTTTCCAAGTTGTGGGATCATGAGCTTTATTATAAAATGAACCCTTCTTGATATGATTGATAGTGTATAGTTAATTACAAAAGCAAGATTTCACGCAAGCTCAAACATCGAAAGTTTTTAATGCTTTAAATGCAAAGTAGGAGATTTAAGGATACGCGGTTTTACACACTATTTTTAAATTATAGAAAATCAGACACTGTTTAGACGAAACTAAATGGTATTTAAATGCAAAAAGGGATGAAGTCCACAGAAAGATTTCCGTATTGTCTTCTTTCTTCATTGAAATGTTTAAAGAAAGAACCTCAGTGGAAAATTTTACTGGGCACTTGAGCCCTACTTACATTTAGTGACTTATTTGTGAAAGATAAATGGTGTATGGAAATATGTGTGTTTCAAACAAGCAATTATGGTATGATAAAAACGTTGAAGTAGATTATATATCTTATATGATTTTAAATGGTACTACTTATTTCTTTTTGTTAAATAGATTTAGAAAAGTTATGAACGA
Organism: Hylyphantes graminicola; assembly: GCA_023701765.1. NCBI lineage: Eukaryota > Metazoa > Arthropoda > Arachnida > Araneae > Linyphiidae > Hylyphantes > Hylyphantes graminicola. Next base: position 61,570,566 of record CM043114.1, on the reverse strand, counting down.
CCGGAAGTTTTTGTTTGAATGTTCAACTATATTACATTGAAATAGTAAACAAATTTATTATGTAAACTGCAGAAAATATGAATTAATCTTCATTTTCATTTCTTAGGCATCCAAGGACTACGTGTTGGTAAGTTTTTTTTTTCAATACTAATATTTGATGGAGGAGGTTGTAAGTTGAAAGTTTTTTGCAAGTGTTATTGATTTTTCAATGTTAACAGGTTACAGAATAAATATATAATCACAATTAAAAATCTAAATTAAATAAATTTCCTTTTATAACATTTATTCCTTTCAGTCCTAATGAAAATTTGGCATCATCATTTTAGAATTTTTTTTTCTGATTGTCTAGAGACATTTATGATGTCGAAAAGCACATAATTCTGTTCTTCAAAATTTTCTGTTAGAATATACTTTTTATTAATCAAAATAGACGTCAGCCCTAATATTTTTTAAAATTATGATCATAAACATGATGATTCCAAATGGAATCACTGGGACTGAACAGGTCAAAATTCTTTGTTAAGTGATGTTTAATTTTGATTCCACGTTTCTCTTAAAATAGTTTATTTGTAATTTATTTAATCACGTATTCGAATTGCGTAATTTTACGCAATCATCTTATATGTTACATATCTCAGTAACCTATGCCATATGGTTTAAAAAAAAAACTAAAATAGTAATATTTTCTGTTCAAATAAAGTAAAGAGAATAAAATTTGAATGAAATGGATATTATGTTTGTGTGTGTGCAAAATTAATTTTCTTAATATCACCTTTAGAAAAAACTTTTTTAAAAATGTGTAAAATATATCTTAAAAAACTTATGGACGTGGTTTCAACATTTATTAATCAACTCTAATGGATAGATCTTATGAATATAACTTTTCAATAAATTGTTTTATTTCTTGAAACTTTGTTACATTAAAAACTTTGCGTTTATAGTTGCTTTTTAAATTTTTATTTATTGCTGCTTTTTAAATTTTCATTTATTGTTGCTTAAAAAAAACTTTATAGTTATAGTTGGTATTACAAAAACACAATGTTACATTCACTCTTATATTAACTGTGTTGTATTTATTGCTAATTTTCCCCCTTGTTTAGATGCTGCTCGCAGTCTTTCATCAGTTTCTCATCAAAAATCCTTATCATGGCTGGCGTTTTTTGAATATGCAAGTTTCATGTATATACTGCATTCATTTTCTTTGAAATCTGAACTATTATGATAAATTCTATTGCGAATTATAAAACTTAAAAATTGTGTATACATGTAAAAATCATGATAATATTAAGCAGTGTAAACATATCACAAGTTTAAAATGTTCCCGTTTTTTTGTTTTCTAATTAAATGTAATGTATTTTTTCAATGTATTTTCATTCTATTTTGATGAATAAATTGGCGCAACACTTTGTTTGAAAGTAACTTATCTTCATATAGTTTACTCACTTAAAGTATTATTACTTTTAAGCAGTAGTAAAATTTATATAATTTAAAATTTTATGCATAGACATTTTCTCCTTATAACACAGCTAACAAGTTATTTCTTGCAAAATTATTATTTTTAAGTAAATTAACTGTTTATGTAAGTATTTTGAGATTCATGTTTATGTTCAGCTTGTATCTTTGTAAACCAACGATGTTTGTATATATTATAATTGTAAGAACAAATGTAAATAATAAAATCATTTTATTTAATCGCTTCAATAATATTTATATTTTTCAAGTACATTTACAAGGTAATTTAAATAAAAAAATATGAAATACATCTATCATGAATATTATATTTTCGTCCTTTTGCATATTTTGAAATAAACTGTATAATAAAAAAGCTATGAACGTGCAAAGTGTGACACTAAATTTTATTAAGAAATCACAATTTTCATAATGCAAATTTTAAATGGCTGTGTTAGTTTTAGAAATTCCGAAAACTTTGTTAATATTTAAATACATTTTATTTTAAGATTTTTTAAAATAAAACTATATACTTCTTTAAGTTTATTTCACTCTTGAGTGTTTTTTAAAAATTATGACTGTTAATACGTTATGTCTCTTTACTTTACGTACAATTAAAATTTCATCAACAAATGAAGGTGTATTACCATAAATTAACTATTTATTAAAACTTTATCTGTCTTATTTCAATAGTAAACTGAATTTCCAGTTTTTTTTAAATCTAGAGAAGCTTTATTTATCGAATTAAAATACATCTGAAAGCTCATTTCTAGATGAAGTAATCTTCACACCATAATGAGTTTCCAGATAAGAAAAGTGACATTCAATGTAGTAATACTTGTGTAAGAATTAAATGGATATCTAAATGCTGAGTTAAGTCGCCAATAACCCCCGTGCATCTCTATAATTCGAACTAAACTAAACCAGGGCAGTGTTGACCGAATGATTACAGTATTGAAATCCACGTACAGTCTTAGCTAGAGAATGGAAGTTCGTAATAGACCTACTTATCAGTGTTTTGATGACAGTGAATGCGCCCTCAAGAAGGGAAGAGCATATGCTTTACAGCCCGTAACCCTGCTCGCCAGAAGTGACACACAATATACATAAAGAAAGGACGACACAAACACATAGACAAATAACAACATTTATTGACAAACACAAACATCCATGCCTTACCGGTATTTGAACCCGAACCCTGAAGCTCCAAAGGCTAGCTCCCTAACCGTATCAGTGTTGTGATACTCCCATTTCTACTCAATTTTGAAACATGAACATCGAACATGCTCAAAATATGTATCAGTTTGGTTTATTGTGGAGTATTTGCAAGGTTAGTACACTATAATAAATGTAGTTTCACGTTTACCAGCACGGTTGCTGTATTCTGATGCCTACAAAGTGTTCTGTAATTTTCAAGCACACGTGCTTCAGTCATGATCCAGTTTGATGTGTGAATAGTACAAAAGAACACTGACTAAGGTATTTACTAAGGAATTGTTGTTATACGAAATAAACACGTTATTCAATAATACTATCAGTATTTAAACTTTCAAACGGGGTTTCAAATCGTCTATTGTTATCTTCAAAATATAAGTTATGCGACTGCAAGACATTGTGAGTTACAGGAGGTTTTGAAATGTTTGTGGTTTTAGGTTATTTGATATAAGAAGTACTAATGCACCTCACTATTACTAACTACTAATGCTCTAGACTGGGAATTTTTAATAGTAGCCAGTGGCTACCAGAGTGAAAAAAAATGGTAGCCACATTTCGATTTTTAGTAGCCAGTTTTAAATTTCAGTATTACGACAAAAAGAAAGTGCGATTTTCCACAAAAGAAAATTTTATTAATGACATTTTTGATATGATAAGATTGACAGTAAAAAAAGTATCATACAAAATATGCAGTATTATGTGATTGGCCATCATTGTTAGGAGAAAATTATTTTATGTACAATCAGTTCAACTACTATTAGTTTCGGAGAATTCTTGACGTCGCCCACGACCCACGATTGCTCATGAAATTTTCTCATATCAAAATTGTTTAAATAAATAGTTGAGATCTTAATCAGATGTCAATCAATCACCTGTAGATTGCCGAAATCGTAAAGCAAAATTTAAAAATAAAATTTGCATTTAAGATTTTCATCGCCCAGCTCCATTTACGTCACACGGAGGAGGATGGAAAATTTCACCGATGAGCAACAACTGTCAACAAGTCTTTCTTCCCGACAGAATCGAATCGGAGCGTTTTATTATTTTAGAAATGCAGCTTCAGTATTAATTATTTGTTGAACAAAAAAGAAAAATTATGATCGCCACATTTGGCGACTGGGGTCCGATTTTTAGGTAGCCACTTTCGATGTAATAGTCTCCAGTTGGCGACTGGCGACCGCTAATCTAGAGCTTTACTAACTACTTAATATGAAATATTATGAAATGTGTGGATCTTTGCAGTAGTTGAGTAGGGTGATGTTATGAAAATTAAGAACTGGAAGGCGAAGACCAAAGACAGGCGGGTTTGGAGTCGTATTGTAAGAGAGGCCATGGTCCAGCATGGACTGTAGTGCCGGGGAGTTAGTTAGTTAGACTATTTGAATACTTGAAAACCAGTATTGCTCAGGTCTTTTCTTTTGTGTAAAGTAGCCCAAACAAACTGTTGCACCAACTTCTAGGATCAAACAGCAATATGTTAAAATTTTTTTGAAATTTCCATATTTTCGAGTAAACATTTTCCAGTTCGTTGTAGTTGTCACTGCAGTTTACCTGTCCAAGGCATATATGGCGCCACAGTATTTCAGGGAACTTGCCGAGCTTATGAAGGTTTGGTTCTCCAAAAAAACAGCCTCAAAAATTGAAAACATTCATCATCATCATCATTTGATCTACAGCACCTGAAAGGCCCTGGCCCCTTAAAGGTTTTTCTTTCTCCATTCTACCCTATTAGAAGAATTTTGCTTTCAGTTGGTAATTCCCCAAGTATTAAGATCTTCTTCCACTTGGTCCATCCATCTGATTCTTGGTCTTCCTCTACTTTTTGATCTTTTAGGGTTTTCTTTTGTGTCAGGTGTTAGGTTTGAATTATCGTCACACTGAGCTACATGAGGGCTATTGGCGACCTGCGTCGTATTTTAGAACCACAGTAAAGTGACGAGCCGACACCTGAATAGGCCCCCAACGCAACCGTTAAGGGCGGCATCGTAGGACTTTGAAGAATATTTAACGTGCACTCCCTTACACTGGGTATTATTCGTCGGACTTTTTGGGCTGCAGGGGCTTTCATAGGTCTGCAGTTATTTTGGCGATGCCCGGACCCGAACCTGGGACCTTTCGCATGCTAGACGAGTGCCTAACCAACTGGGATCCCCAAGCCAAGTTTTCTTTCAAGAGTCTTCGAGTTGTTCTGTTAGACTCCATCCTTTCAACATGTCCTAGCCACTGGGATTTCCTTTTTCTAATCACTATGACAATATCCCATTCTTTGTATATTAGGAAGGTCGTTATAACGGTCCTTTATTCACTCCATCCATCATCTGTTTACCCTAAAAACTATTATCAAACCATCGTTATTTTATCATAATCACTTATTCATCCTACAACCATTTTATTACAAGTGACGCCGCGTTAGGAATTATTCATTTAGCGCGTGTGCCGAAATCCATCTAATTTGTTGGAAATCACTAAGCGAGATCAATGCGTCACAGGGATTATAAATCTTGTTGATTAATGGCTGCGTCACTTCTCTTATTAAGTGGATATCTCTCGGGAGAATTACAACTGTCATTTGGTCACAATGAATCAGTGTTATCATTATTCTGCAGCATTAACATTAGTTCGTTTGTATAGGAATTTACTTAGAATGTGATGTTATATACGTTTATTTGATACATTTGAAATGTCGTTAAATGGTAATTTTCCCCTTTTTTGTTATTTGAGTATTTTTTTGAATATTTTAAAGTGCACAGTGTCAATGTTTCACAATTGTGGTAAACAACATATTTTTATATAAATAATAAAAAAAAACATAGAATACATTGAATGTCAGCAAATTTCCAAGGAAGTTACTTGACATTTTACAGAGTTAAATTTATAAAACCGCATTGTCTTATTAATTCAAGTATTTTAATTTGAATTAAAATGCCCCTAACTTATCTAATAAATTTCGTTAACATTCACAAGATAAAAGCTAGGACCAAAAATTTTATTAAATTGAAGAAATGCTTCAGTTTTGCTTTTGGTCTTTATAAAATGACGAAAACTATCAACTTCTGATAGTTTAAATACCAATTTATTTTAATATTTCTAAAACTTTTGACTTACAATTAATTTTATATGTTTTTCCAGGACGTATGCAACATGCATTGGACATCTTCGTTGTAAAATAGATATTTTGGATATGTGTATAATAAAAATACCTAGGGAGAGAGACATATATCGAAGTTTTAGTGATGCTTTATAACGTGCAATATATTTCGCTTCCTCAAGTTACATGTTATTTTTACGAGCATGGCAATACGAGATATCGGCCTCTACGAGTTTAAGTGACACTTCAGCTATGTTAAATCAATGGGAGAAAATCACATTTCCACGTATAGAGTCTTTCGTGTTTACGTAGTATAAATAAATATGATAAAATAAGCGCTATTTATGCCATATTTGATGAGCAAATATTAATATCGAGTTGCTTGACAAACATGCAAAGAAGATGAATCTTGTGTTAAAGATTTTCCTTTGCATTTATAAACGTTAAAAACGGTAACAAATATTCTCAAAGTTTATAAAAAGAGAAAACGTTCTATATTTAAAAAAAAACTTTAAAAGAGGGAATAATTTGTTCAATGGCAAATAAAATCGATTAAAAATATTGCATGACACATTCTTCTACTAAACTCTTCAATTGTGCTGTAAAGACATAGACATTTTTTAAAGAAAGAAATATAGAAAATATGTGATTTTTAGAGACAAATTCTTCTACTAAACTCTTCAATTGTGCTGTACAAACATAGACATTTTTTTAAAAAAGAAATATAGAAAATATGTGATTTTTAGAGACAAATTCTTCTACTAAACTCTTCAATTGTGCTGTACAAACATAGACATTTTTTAAAAAAAGAAATATAGAAAATATGTGATTTTTAGAGACAAATTCTTCTACTAAACTCTTCAATTGTGCTGTACAAACATACACATTAAAAAAAAAGAAATATAGAAAATATGTGATTTTTAGAGGCAAATTCTTCTACTAAACTCTTCAATTGTGCTGTACAAACATAGACATTTTTTAAAAAAAGAAATATAGAAAATATGTGATTTTTAGAGACAAATTCTTCTACTAAACTCTTCAATTATGCTGTACAAACATAGATATTAAAAAAAAGAAATATAGAAAATATGTGATTTTTAGAGACAAATTCTTCTACTAAACTCTTCAATTGTGCTGTACAAACATAGACATTTTTTAAAAAAAGAAATATAGAAAATATGTGATTTTTAGAGACAAATTCTTCTACTAAACTCTTCAATTGTGCTGTACAAACATACAATTTAAAAAAAAAAGAAATATAGAAAATATGTGATTTTTAGAGGCAAATTCTTCTACTAAACTCTTCAATTGTGCTGTACAAACATAGACATTTTTAAAAAAAAGAAATATAGAAAATATGTGATTTTTAGAGACAAATTCTTCTACTAAACTCTTCAATTATGCTGTACAAACATAGACATTAAAAAAAAGAAATATAGAAAATATGTGATTTTTAGAGACAAATTCTTCTACTAAACTCTTCAATTTGTGCTGTACAAACATACACATTTTTTAAATAAAGAAATATAGAAAATAAGTGATTTTTAGAGGGATCGAATTGATTAGGGAATATGACTTGTTAAAAAATTATTTAAGATAGAATTCAGGAGACCATTAAATATACTTGTTTGTATACAAGTATATTTAGCTATGGTTTCGAAATAATTAACATCAATTTTAGTTTTTATCATTAACTTTAAAATCAAAGCGAAAACCATATAGAATAATTTTATGCAAAAGTGAAAAAGTTGTAAATGAATATCCTGCATTTTTAAGTAAGGGTAATGAAATATTATTTAGTCATTCAATAACACCTTACATAAAACACAAAAAAAGTGAACTGTACTGTTAACAATATTCTACATTGCAATACTAATAATATACAACAATGAATTATTAACAGAAAACTCTGATACATTGTTCCATCATCAATATGATAATAATAATAGAAGACCCAACATTTTATTCTTATTAACTTGAAACGAAGGTTAATAATGTGTCTATGCAAAACCTATTACTGAAGAAAGAGTTAAGTAATTTGTTAAAGTGAATTGAAGTGACTAGAAAAGGACGTTTATAAGTAATTTTTTACAAAACGCATTTTTTTCTTAAAAAATATCCTTATATATTTAAATAAAAATATATTTATCGATTAGAAAATCTTGATTTTTTTTTGTACAGTATACAATTTTGATTTATTTAAAAATATCTCTATATCATACTTATACCTTGGAAGGTGTGAGTTTTGCAAATGCATTCTTCAAATTAGGTAAGTTACGTTTGCTTTTTGCAAGATGGAAAAATCATCTTTAACAATCAACCAATTTCGACCCTATTCAAGTTGGCTATCGTAAAATTATGAAACATAAACATAATTTTTAATTATTATAAATTATAATGTCTATAACTGTTAACATCAAACTTACCTTTGTTTGTTAACATTTGCCTGAACTTACAAGTCAATTTTAAGGAAAAGATATGCATTATTTTTGTCAAATTAAAAGTTTCTGTAATATGCCAATTATGTTTTAAATGATTGAAGCATATTTAATTTAGTCATTCAATATTTGATAAAGTATAGCTTAATGTTAAACTAGTGTTAAACTTTCTTTTACAATTTCAAAAGATAAGATCATAAACCCTCAATAAAGTTTTATTTGCTATGATAAAAATACCAGAAGACGCATCTATTAATAGTAGCAGATATATATTATTAAACAATAGAATAGGATATCAAAAAGGTCCATATTTGATCCTATTACTTTTAAACACGCAATGATTAAGCTTTATTAATTTTTTAAATTAGAGTATATTTTTCTTAAGTAGTGATTTCAAAAGAATATTAATTTTTTTATGAATATTTTATTTTTAAAATATTTTAGGTATGATGAAAAATTATTATCATATTAATTATTTAGTTTAATCTATGCGTGCCGAAATAATAACAATTTCATTGTGAGATTTAAATTCTGAATTTTTTTTAAAAATATAAACGATTTTATGTTTTAGCGTCAAGTTCAGTTTTTGTTATTACGTTTTCTTTTCTCAAATTTTTCTTCATTAAAAATTACTTTTCATTTTTAAACAGAATAAACTTTGTGTTAAATAAATAGCACTTTAATGTATAAACGTTTATTACTATAATTTATTTATTGAAAATAAAAAGAAATATCACATAGTCTTCATTCATGATTTAAGCAATATATAGTTTATATGCAAAGAGTTGCAATGAGACAGTGTAAAACTAACATTGTTCTACATTATTATAGTGATAAAATTTGACAGTCGTAAAAGTATTCTTAAGACAGTAAAAGTATTGATATTGTTACACTTACCACACCACCACACTTACTTTCAGCGTTTCTGATTGGCTGAAGCCTCGTAAGTCACATGGCTTTCAAGCGTCCGACAATTACAATTTCACATATTATCTAGAGATTTAATTAGGATTTAATCATTAAAAATCAATACAAATATATATTTTGATGTTTTATATCTATTTAACAATTAAAATAAATAAGTAAAAATAAATAAACCCTTCAACTATGTTTAATGCTGTCTAAATAAATATGCACAGTAAAATATTATTACTTTTAAGCTTCACCGTTATTTTGAACCCAAAATGATCTTACAATAAAGAATACTCAAAGTTTCATCATTTGTAAGCTTAAACAAAGATTTAGGTTTCTTCCCGTCAAAAATTAAAGTTATGTATTTGTTAAACACAAATATTTTGTTACGAACACATAAAAGTATTGTTTATTTATAAAAAATTAAAGTAAATATATTTTAGTTTTTGTAATTTCTTTGTTTGAATAAAATACGAAAGTAAGCAAACCGTTCAATAATGTGTTTACTATTAAAATAAGACAATACAAAAAAAAAATAATAAAATTTTAGATATTGACATTGTTCACTCAACAATAGCATCTTTTATAATATAGGACACTAGATATATCATTGTTGTTTAATTTAAACACAGATATTTGATTTTCTCTGTGTCGAAAGTGATAGTTATATACTATTTTCTCTTATTTGTTCCAAACAAATGCTGGTAATAAACTTAGTTAATTATAATTTATTTATTAAAAATCCAAATAATATCCTTAATTGTTTAAAATATGATCAAACAATTTGATTAAAAATTAACAAACCCATTTAAGTTTTTTAATTTTGAAATCTAATACAAATTTCCTAATTTTTCGCTCAGCAATAGCGTGTCATAACTCAGAACATTCCATATAATATATTGTTTGGATTTAAGGACATATTTCTTATATTGAATCTGTAAAAAGTGTTAGTAATACTGTATATGTGTTCTTGTTTGTTCAAAACATGTTTCTTAAAAAGACATTTTGGCTTAATTAATTAATTTATTTTAAATATAAATAACTATGGATTCTACTGCAACCCTCTTGCCTTCCAGGCTACGACCTGGAGGCACAAGACAACAACCATAAAAAAACCATCGATAAATTTTCAGTTTTTACAAAAAAAAAAAAAAATTGTGTTATATTTTTATAACGAGAAATTGTATAATTTTTAAATGTCTATCTATACATTTTTCAACTATTTTTGTCATTGTTTTCTAAGAGATGGCAGCACCAAATACTTACACAAATTGTTGGTACTAACTTTTTCATTATTCTTTTAAGAACTTACTGTAAGATTTTAAAACATTACTGTGAAAGTAAAAGCTTAGATTTTTGATGTGGAAACAATAGGTTGTAATAAAAAAAATCGACTATGACATTATTTCTTACCCTTGTGAAACATAGTGAGATAGAGTATAGCTCTTATAAATTACTGCGTACGGCTGCGTACGATGTCGCCCTTAAAAAAACGTATTTTGACGTCTGACCTGTACTAGAAACTCTCGTATAAAATTTAAAGTCTGGAGCTCTTTTAGACCTAATTGTTGAGTGGTTTCATGTAGACTGGCTGACAGACGATCAAATGTTGAAAATCATTATTTTATAAGCACCCATCCAAAACGCGTAGAAAAGAGAAAATCGCAAACTTTTTGGATTTTTTCTACCGATCGCATTTATGTTATTACATTACATTTCATATCAGGTAATAGAAAGAAAATAAAATAAATATTTATAATACTTGATTGAATTAAAACGGAAAAAAATTCAGTGAAGTTAAAATAATTTTCTAGTTAAATAAGTTTCTAACTATATCCTAAATGTGTTAACCAGTTTTCTGTTCCAAAAATTTCAAGTTGAATAACATAGATGTCATTTAATGCTCTAAATACGTTATATAACAACCTAATATTCAGTTCTTTCTTAATAACTCTCAGTTAATGTCTTACCGATCCATCGAACAGTTCCCACGTTCTAATAGGCGTCAATACATTCTTTCCAAAAGAAATTGCAGAAGCAGCAGATTTTGTTCTGGCTTCTGATCCACACTTTCTCAATAACATTAAAAATAGTCATAAGTATATTTTTCTAAATTACATTTTTATCAAAAGTGCATTTCATTAAACCCATTTCTGTAATAAGTTTAACACATTTAGTATGAAATGTACACTTATAAATTTGAAATACAAAACTAATTGTTTTTTTAAAAATATTTTTTCACTTAAATTATTTTATCTATTATAAATAATCGAAATTTTCACTTCGATAGTCATAACGTGTAACTGGAAATAAGAACTAATTTAACTGCAGGTATAATATAAAAATAACTCCTAACTGTTAATTTTGATGATAAACTATTACTGAAAGTTTTCAGGTGGCTTAATCTTACTTTTACTAGCAGCTTTCTAGTTACGTTTCTAGTATTATTTGGTTAAATAAATTGTTTAAAACTATTTGCCACCTGTTTCTCTTCATGTGGTTCCATCTATCGGTGGCATATTAGTCTTAATGTTTTTTGGAAAATTTCGAATTTTGTGTAATAGATTTAATTTATTGAGATTATTTTTTTATTATATTATTTTTTCTTTTCTTCTATTATTATTTCTCTTTTCTTTTCTTCTATTATTATTTCTTTTTTCTTTCTTTTTTATTATTTATTTCTGTTGAAATATCTATGTCTATAACTTGGTAATATTACCTTGGCCTTACATTTTTTCCCCAACGGGAATGCTTTGTTGGCGGATAACTTTTTGCAGACTCCGTATATTCCCAAGCACTAAGAGTTATTTTTTTCTTGGCACCATAAGATGACTCTCTCTACCAAGTTTGATGCTCAGAATACAATGAATTTCAGCTCTGTGTATATGTTAAAGAATGCAAAGATTTATATTTGCTCAGAGAACCGAAGCCAAATGAACACTCAAGGGATCTGTAACATGCTACATAACCATATAGCATACGTGCACACGATTTTCCCATCTAGAAAATCTGCCGACTCAGCTGGGGCCCGAACCTGCTTATTGGTGGACGTGTTAGTTGCATATTCCTTGCATATAATGCCATTAATGAACAGCAACAAAAGCATAAGTAGAATATATTTTGCTATTCCACACAAATTTTTAGTTATCAAGTGATGTACTTACTGTTTCTTTAACGGGGGTTTAACTAAAGGAGTTGAGAGTAATTACAAAACGTTACAGATCATGACCTAAATGCTGACAGTTTGAGAAAATCCTTAATGCATTTTCTAGTATTATATTTCTGATATAATATGATATCTATAAAAATGACAAATATTTTTTACTTATAAAATCATTTTTAAATCGTCTCTGTGTTTTCTGATAAATTCTTGAATGTAATTAAATAATTTTAATGCGTTTAACACAGAAAAACAAAATTTCAACAAACCCATGTAGAATAAAACAATATCCTTCTTTAAATTTAATAACAATGAAGTGATATGAGTGTTTTTTAATCAAGAAAACACTCATTTTCGTTTTTTAACAAAAAAAGTGTCAAATTTTATTTTGAACCAATTATCCTTATTTTCATACGCAATAAAAATATTTATTTTGAGAGAAGTATTAGTAGAACCTAAGTAATATATAATTTTTTTTATTACTTTAATTTAGAATAGACATAATATTGCAATACTTTCTACTATAAAAAAAACAACAAGGTAATTATGAAAACAAGAATTGAACGAACTATGTAAGCTATCAGATTTTAAAACATGAAAATGCATTGTAACAATGCATTAGATTTGAACAATGTAATTACAATGTAATAACACGGTGTTATAACAATTGTATTGCAGTGAAACAAAATATCTGTATTTAAAGTTAATAATAATGAAGTTCGGAGCATTTTACTTCACACGCTATTGTTGACTGAGCAATTTCAATGCATTTAATAGTAATATTCGTTTGTTGTAAATTTTGTAATAGAACAATGAATATTGTTGACAGATTTGTTCATTTTATAATTATCTGATTTTGAGTAGAAACTTTACTTTATGATTTTCTTTGCCCTTGAAAAATCATTTTTTCCCCATTTTAGAAAACAAGTAGTTAATCACAGTTTTTCTGTGATCAACTGCTAGTTTAAATATATAGTCACCACAATAATGCATCTAAATACTTGTTGTCTTAATGTTATTTAATTGGACAACTGTTAAACGGTTATGTAAATGTAATATGATGGAGTCTGCCATTCAACTTTTGGCTTTTAATATATATATATATTTTTTTGTAATTAAATCTCGGTATACTTTATCATCCACATAGAGCGCAGATTCATTGTAATATGGGCATCAAAATTAATAGCGAGAGTCGCCATTATGGTGCCACAAAGAAATGGCTCTCAGTTCTGGGGAATATGCCGAGTCTGCAAAATGCTTGACGTCTAATAATGCAACCCAATAAAAGAAAAAAAAATGACTTTATTCTATTTTGAGTTTGTAGGGTCCTTTAAATATTTTTCTCCGTCAAAAGTCCAATGAGAAAAATCGGCTTAGATTAAATTTTTTTTTTTTGAAAATAGCCTATTAATTTTAATCCTTCTTGATCCTGTCACTACGTGCTTGCAGAACTCTATTGAACCAACCATGAATAGACCAGAAGCTTATTTTTGATTTCTCAGTAAAAGACGAATTTTCAACAGAGAAAGTCCTCATTATTCATCATCATGAGGGTAATCAATGCTATCTAATGTGCTTTTGAGTCACGTAAAGGGTTATGATTTGAGTTTATGAAAGTTTCCCCGAGTTCTAGGAATCGAGGAAGATATCAGCTTACAGAATATTTATGAGCAACGTTTTGTATAATTATGATTTATGAGGCAATATTTACTAGTCTTATGCTAAAAATTTTAAATTTTGACAACGAATGAAAATAATGTTAGTATTTTCATAAGGTAATAAGAAATTAATTATTTTTAGGTGGCATAAATATTTTCTATTTGATGCTTTTTTAATTATTACATGTTAGTAATTACATATATTTAAAAGATATATATTGAAAAGATATATATTTCATTAAAGTACTTTTTAAAAACCATTCCTATATATTTCATTCAAGTATTTTTAAAAAAACTTTTCCTTTATATTTCATTAAAGTATTTGTTAAAACTTTTCCCATATATTTCATTGAAGTATTTGTTAAAACTTTTCCCATATATTTCATTAAAGTTTTTTTAAAAACTTTTCCCATATATTTCATTAAGTTATTTTTTAAAAACTTTTTCCCTATATTGACATTTCAAGATATTTTTTTTTGCAATTGACTTGTGTCAAGTGTCGTAATTCCTTCCATCTTCCATTTCTGCTTTTCTTTCTATATGTGCTCCAACTTGTGTTTGATTATCACGTGCCATTGATTCACCAACGATCCGCTAGAAATAATTCATTTTTTATTCAGCGTTTCCACTCAAAACCTAAAAAAATATAAATTCATCTCCAAAACTTGAATCTTCTTTTTGCATGGCATAATCATAGCCCTATAAAAAAATAAAGCAATAATTCTTATTAGTTTTCGTGCAGCAAAAACAACTGTTGAAACTCTCTCTCTACGGAATGTAAATTACTCAAAATATTATACCATACTATTATTCTATATACTATTACTATAGTATTATACTATATACTATTACTAGAGTATTATATTATGTACTATTACTAGAGTATTATACTATATACTATTACTAGAGTATTATACCATATACTATTACTATAGCATATATGATTGTAGTTCTAAAATGCGGCATTCGTCGCCAATAGCACTCGTGTACCTCTAGTTAGACGATAATTCAAACTAAACTAAACTATACTATATCTATTATACTATACTATTATACTATACTATTATACTATACTATACTATTGTATTATACTATTATATTACTAAATTACTCAAGATTTTATTATCTAGTCGCAGTAGAAACTGACTTTCTCTCTCACAGATGGCGCTGCATTTCAAGTTAAAAGTGTCCCCCATCGATTGTGCAACGAGGGAATTCGTATAAAAAGAAACTCCTAAAAAAACTTCTTCAATAGATTTTTGCACGAAAGCAAGTTACTTACTTCCGAAATGTATTAAAAAGTAAATACCTTTTTTAGCTGAATGAGCTGTCGCCCTGGGCGTAACTTGCTTATTCTCAGTAGCAAATCATATTGACCAGCAATGTTCAAAAGTGGCATATGTATCGTGTCGTGAAGTGCTATTAAAAGTGGTGTAGCGTATATGCACAAAAGAGAATTTTCAGGAGAATATCTGAGCGTTAGTTTTTTCATATTTGAAAAAAAAAAACAATGATTTTATAATTCCTTCTGTTATACCGTATTCTATTAATAATTGCTGCCTCCGTATTTAATGCAGTCATTACAGATTTTAGTTTCCATTTCCCACAACACTTTATCTTAATGAACAACTCTATTTCACTGTAAAATAGCTTAAGTTTTTTTCATAATTATTGTAAGATGGGTGGTCATCATTCCCAAATAGAAACTGCATTAGTTTTGCCCTCCTTACTTCTGCAAAAGTATTGTTTTGCTTTCTGTAATATTTCATGTTTTTACTCCTCTATTGTGATCGTATAGTATTAAACAAGTAATGTAGAATGGCTAGTGCATAGATTACATAATGCATCACGAAAGATTATTTTAAATATATGTATGGGGATTCTCATAAAATCAAAATAAAATAAATTTGAAAAAAAAAATGCCATTATATTATTTGATTTACAATAGAAAACGTTTAAAATTATGTAGCCATCTACAGAATTATTTTAAGACATTTTAAAGAAGAGAGATTTAAATAATAGAATATTACGATAATGATAATTCAAATAACCATTAGAAGTATTGGAAGAATTAGTTAATTATTAATCATTCACAAATATTATTCACATTCTAAATATTTTGGTGCAGGATTGCACCAGATTCCGTGAATTTTCTAGTTGCAACCACTATTTGGAGCGAGTTTACCAATTTTGTGGTAAAACCATAATTTTGATACACCGGAAAAGAGGTGGATCACAGCTTCGAATATTGGTGGCTTCTAGAAAGCATCATGAATCCAGTTCAAACCTGCACCAAACTTTTTAACAATGCAGGATTTAGAAACTATATCTTTGAGACAGACCATCTATCTTAATTGCTTGGTCATTCAATTTTGAATATTGTAGTATTTGCAAGTCAAATTTGTTCGATAAGTTATTTTTTACGCAACGTACGATTCCATGGAATATGCGTCACTTTTCTGCGCACGTTGCAATGTTAGTGAAATAGGAAATGCACCATTCTCCCACCTAAAATTCGATATTTCCATATTAAAAGGAGACGGCGAAAAAAGGGTTACGATAATAAGAAGCACCTGAAGGCTCCAGGAAAACTTTCCGGCATAAAAGAAATATGCGGTGCTGAGATTTTTCTTTTCTATGAAATAAGTGATTTAATATGCAGAAAAAAATACAGATAATGCTCGAATTTCGGGTTAATAAAAGGGTTCAACAAATCTTTTTTTTATTTGGGATTCCAGGGGTATACACATTTTGAAGGGAAGTAATTATTGTTTGAGTTATGAAGCTTGGAATTTCATTTAACGTTTACGCATAGTTTTGTTCATCCTATTATGCAAATGACAATATTTGTTTGTTAAGTTTGGTGAATATTTTTTTCGTGCGAATATTTTATCTATTTTTTTATTTTAATTGGTCTTTTGTTTCAATTCTTTTTATGTTTTTTAATATGTAGATCGTGCATAAAAATACGACAAAAGCAAGATAGTTCAGCATTTTTGTGGTGCATTGAGTTTTTTTGTCGTGCATATATTTATTAGAAGCAAATATTAAAAAAAATATGTCACTATGAATGTAAGTTAAAATGTTTGGTATCATTATTGTTGTTGTTATTATTATCATAGTTTTTTAACAGACAAATTTGATACACATAATAAAATACACTCAAAAGCAATGAGAATGTTTCAGATGATGTAACGTTCTTGTTTTCATTTAAGCGTACTGCAATTTCATTGGTTGCTTTAGTTTCACATACTGTGATTCCATGGGTTGTTTGGTTTAACTCTCAAAAGATAAAAATATTTTTTCTATGCAAGCTTTCTTTGACACATGTTTTGAACAACTAACAGCACAGCAAGAAGTTGGCATTTAAAAATTTTAATAAGTAAAATATTCTTCGAAAACTAATTTTCGAATACCAAAACATAGTATGGTATGGTATGGTACATATATATTCCAGCTTGTGTGCTTGTTCAGAGAACCGCTTATAAGCTTCCGTCAAGTGGGACAGACACAGAAAGAATTTTTACAGTCACAAGGGAGGGAATAACACATAGACAAATAACAACATTTATTGACGGTCACAAACATCCATGCCTGACCGGGATTCGAATCCGACCCCAGCAGTTCCAATGGCCAGCTTCCTAACGATGCCCAAAACATTGCATTAAAGTCAAAAAATGAAAACAAACCGTTGGAGTTGTTGCCATCCATGACGTGAAACAACCCCATTGTAATTATTTATGTTACAAAATTAAAATCGATTAAATTTTAATTATTTATTTAACTGATATACAAATCGTCCCCAGAAAAAAATGTTTTAACCAAAATATGAGGAATAAAAAAACAAAAATTAATACATTCTTTGTACGTTTAGCTGTGGTAGAAGGTTACTTTCAAAAAAGGTACAGACATATTTCTTTTATTTAGTCATCAAGTAAAATATAATGGAATTAAAAATGCAGTTCCCATAAAATGAAAAGTTAAATTACGCCATTTGCATATTGAATACCTTCTAATAGTTGTTGCCAAATGAATTCGTGCCTGACTGACTGCATCCGAAATTCTTTTCAAAATCCGATGCATGAGTCAAATTTTATTCGGCTAAATATTCATGACTTTAAGTTTTTCCATTCTTTTAGTATCACTGTTTGTTCGATGAAAAAAGGAACGTTTGTTATATTAAGGAACTTTATTGTCGATTTCCTTGTGCAATGAATGTATGAATAAGACATTAGATTTTTACAGTTCCTTCATTCTTTTTACAAATTAGGAGTAGGTGGGTATAAAACCTAATGCATGAGTTAAATTTAAATATTTTTTATTTAAAGAGATACATAAAGAAAAGCATCAATCCATTTTTAAAAGTTTATTAAATGACATTTGTTACATTGTATATACATAAATATCCTTTTTAGGCAAATCAACATTTTTTTATAAAAAAAACCTGAAAGTATTGTACGTTTGAATGAATAATTGAAATTTATTCTCAAGAACTTTTACATAGATTTTTTATAAGTGCATACTAAGATACTGAATTTTAAGTAATAAATTTTAGAAATAATTATTCTACTCTTTGGTAAATTATCTTTCTGGTAATATGTAGATTTTTGTTTGCAATAGTGTCAAAATATAAATTTTTCGCCTTGTCTATGCTTGATAATTTTAGTCGAAAAACAACGAACATTTCTTAATTAATATGTAAACCTAAAAGTTAAAGTATTTCATGAACTAAATTCGGGAATTTAATTAAATAAGTGTTGATAATTTTTATATTTCCTTCAATCGTCAGTTCTAAGTTAGTTGAAAAATTTAAGTGGATAAAATTCATTTTTTTAAATTTTTAAATACTTTATATTGTTAATTATGAACTAAAAAAATATTATTTCTTAAATTTATGCTTTTTATTTTATATTTACTTTTATATTTTAAAGGATATTTAAATTTTTAACTTACACAATATATGATTTCTGCCTTTGAAATCGACGGCTTTTACCGCAAAATTTGATTTGTGCCGAAAAGGTAACGGGATTTACTACAGCGTGCTTGTGAATAAAATTTTATTCAGATATTTCGTATTGTAACGATATTTGCCCAAAGACTTCACTTCCGTTTGTTTTTAATAGACAATCAGAACTATACAAAAACATATGTTTGTATAACTTGTTGCGTCCATTTTTCCGTATCAACGTTTTTTCTTAACCCAAGTCTTTTGCGTTAATAATTTTTTCCCTGCGTTATTCGTTTATGATTTATCCTTTTATTCCTATAAGTTTTCTATAAAATTAGGCATATACGACAGGACAACAGAACTTTTCTTCCAAGACGGTAAAGAAAGCATCTATACTCGTCGGTGATTGATTTTGTGTGCACACGTGACGTGCAAAAACATTTATTAACGATGGAAAATGCCTTCTTGGATGTTTTGGAAGAAGAGTGGTGATATGGGGAATATTCATGTGACGTCACGCGGTTTGTTATCCTACAGCTCTCGAACCTCGTGCTAGTGTTATCCTATACAGCTCTCGAACCACGTGCTAATGTTATCCTACTGCTCTAACCTGTCTAACCGTTTGTTTTCGTACAGCGATTTGGAAGTGAAGCTCAGGTGGATATAGCCCTGAATGTCCCCCATTGGGTAGCTTTAGTTTCATAGATAATCATATTGAATTCTATTACACCAAGGAGCTGTAACACGTTAAAACTAAGTTTTGCAGAACCTAAAATCTTTGAAAAGCTGTTGCTAAAAACGAGTGAAGGTGCTGTAGTTCTTTGCTTCGATAATCGAAAAAAAACCCTGTTTCAATAGTAAACTTCATTTGATTTATAATTAAAAACATTTACAAGCCTTATGCTACAAAAAAGTAACCATTTACAATACCGATAAAAAATCAATTATTTTTCTTCCAAGCCATGCAGTTACTTCCCTTTAAAAAACGGTATCGACCCGGATATCAAAAAAAGGCTTTGATAATTTACATTCCTTTTTTGAAAAAAATAATCGATATCCAGTAAATTAAACGGGTAGTTGGATAATTTGGAGAGACAAACTTTGTTTCAAACTTGGGGTAAAATTGAATTTCTCCGCAATCTGCATCCCATGAGGATGGTGCTCATGAAGAAAAAGAGAAAGGGAGATAAACCTCTGCTCTTAACTCTGTAATTGGTTGGGGGGGCGATGCCTTTTCTTGTTTCTTGCACTCGTTCCCTATTCTTTTTGCAAATGGAAACCACAGAAAGTTTCGCAGCATGCTGGTTTGACAACGCTGTAAGTCTTCTTCTATTGGCACGACAGTCTAGTGAGGGCCTTCTCACAAACTCGCTTACACACCGCCGGGGCTGGGGAGCCCAGTCGGTTAAGCACTCGCTTATCACGCGGAAGGTCCCAGTTTCGGGTCCGGGCATCGCCAAAATAGCTGCCGACTTATTAAACGGCCCGTACAGCCAAAAATGTCCGATGAATAATACCCCGTGTAAGGGAGTGCACGTTAAATATCCTTCAAAGTCCTAACGCTGCGTACGATGTCGCCCTTAACGGTTGCGTTGGGTGCCTATTCAGGTGTGGCTCGTCACCTGACTGTGGTTCTAAAATACGACGCCTGTCGCCAATAGCCCTCGTGTAGCTCTAGTGCGACGATAATTCAAACCAAACCAAACCAAACTTACACACCGCCCTCTTCTTAGCGATGGTTATAGTTGGTCTATTTAGAATGTAAGCTTGAAAAGCATTTCCTCCCCCATCCACGAGTGTGGTTTTCTTGGAAACGGGGTGATTTATACCTGTTTCGTGGCTTTTCCCCCACTCTACATGGGGAAATACTAACTGTTTCGATTGCAAACCTCAAGCGCGCTAGGATTAGATAAGCGATGTTCTTCCTTTTTTCTGGAAGACCCAGTGAAGGGATGGGGGAAAAGAGTCTTTTCGAAGCTTACATTCTGGCTAGAAATGGTATAGTCAATTCCTTATCTTCAAAATTTAAAAGTCTTTGAAAAATATTAATTTATGTATTTGTTGTGGTTCTTATTACCAAGTAGTAAAAGCTTCTATAACTACATGTATAACTATTAGCTGGAAGTAGGGCAACATTATTATTTAAGCTAGTAATACATGGAAGGACAGCTTTGTTAACCTACGTAATGATGAATTATGCAGATTTTCTGGGATGAAAGATCATCTTTGCCGAGAACTTTACAACCTTTACTTGTCCCAACAAGATACTATTCTAATTATGGTTGTTTCAATGCAGCTATGCATACAAGGAGGGAAAGGACCAGCAAAAGGACATGCGATTCTTTAACAAACATCATCACTCTTGGTTTCTTTAAATTATTTAACACAAAGCATCCAGCATTGCTTCAAAACTCATATTTACACAAACCTTTGCTAATGAATTTTCCGTAAGCTGATACATGCCTCGTTTACTATACAACTTAGAAAATTTTCATTAACTCAAACCATAACCCCTTACGTGACTTAAAAGCACATTAGACAGCATTAATTACCCACATAATGATGAATAATGAATCCTTTTCCGGTTGAAAATTAGTCTTTTAGTAGAAATTTTGCGTCAACACAAATGAGATACTACTCTGTTCATGCTTGTTTCAATGAAGCTATGCATACACAATGAGAAACAGGACACGTATACCATCGCCAAACATTGGCACTCATCTGCCAAGACGTTACCGAAAGCATTTTAGGGGGTCATAGGAGTCTTAAAAATGTGCAAAGAAGGTACTACAAAGCATAGTTTGATATTTCATGTTATTTTTTTTAACTACTCAATATATAAGTATAATTTTTTATATGTAATTCTTTAAGATTTATTTATTATAAAACAAATATTAAAATTTATGAAACTTTATCCAAAACTAAAATAAATGATAACAAACATAAAACGATTTGAAGACATTGGTATTAGGCTTGCGCGCCAATTTTTGAGGTTACAATTGAAAAAATGACCAAGAAATTGACTTTATATTGTACAAATATGTACAAACAAAGACTTATACTTAAATTCTCAGCTCAATTTTTATTAGCAATTATTATAAGAACTTTTTTCTAAAACAATTAGTAAATTTTTTAAAATTTTGATTTGAAATTTTTTAGCAGTAATTTCTTATTAAAATTAAGCTGAGAATTAAGGTATAAGTCTTTGTTTGTGCATATTTGTACAATATAAAGTCATTTTCTTGGTCATTTTTTCAATTTTGACCTCAAAATTTGGCACGCAAGCCTAATCCCAATGTTTTCAAATTCTGTAAATAGTTTTATGTTTGTTATCGTTTATTTTGGTTTTGGCTAAAGTTTCATAAATTTTAAAATTTGTTTTATAATAAATAAATCTTATGGAATTACATGTAAAAAATTATACTTATATATTAAGTAGTTAAAAAATTACCTGAAAGATCAAACTATGCTTTGTAGTACCTTCTTTGCACATTTTTAAGACTCGTTGACCCCTTAAAGTAACTTGTAGGATAATCCGCATGAATATAAAACTTAAATTTTTTTTTTACTTTTCTGTCAAACCAAATCAGCGACATGTGGATGCACAAAGACCATATTACAAAGAACCAATTTCAGAAGTGGTTTAAGGAAAGCTTTCTTCTAAGAAGTGTCTACAAAAACGTTTTCCATGATTGATGGTATTTTTTAAATGTACCTTTTTGATTGCTTTATTTAGAATTATTTTTTTTAACGAAAATTGTATTTTCAAATTTTTGTATGGCTGTCTGATGAGAAATAATTTAAATGTACCTTTTTGATTGCTTTAGTTAGAATTATTTTTTTAACGAAAATTGTATTTTCAAAACTTTCTATGGCTGTCTGATGAGAAATAATTTATTTAGGCCATGGTGATAAGGATTTAAACTCTGTAAGAAAAATAGTAAAATAATTCATTGATATTTATCAGTTTCATTGCTTTAATTTTTTTTTACTTTTTTTCAACTAAGAACGAATTCATTTAGCGATGTTCATACTTTGACTTTTGAAAGTCATTTAAACAGAATAAACAAACTACCAAAGTTTTTTTAATTAGGGTTTAAAGCATTTTTTTCAATTGTTACAAATAAAAAAACTATGCCTTTCTACTCAAAATTCAATGTTGAGACATATAATTTAAAATAGAAAACTCAGGTAATTTTTCGAAGCTAGGAATGGTAAATTTATTTTTTTTAATAAATGATAAAGGTAATTTGTATTAATGATAATTTTTAATAAATGGTAATTTGTTTACGACTTTCGAAAGTTTTTTTTTTTGAAACACTTGATAAAAAAAATGTAGAACCTAGGTATTTTTTGCTTCTTAATATTAATGTTCAATTCTAATGACGATTAATTCCGTGTTTTGTGTATTGCTAATTTGATATTTTATTGAAAGCTAGTTTAAATAAACAGAATTCTTTACTATTTTATTTTATTATTTAATTAAGTTAATCAGTTGAAATCGAAATTTCTTTCAAATATATTTTTTGACTATGCTTAAGTAGAAAATGTAAATAAATTACATAAGAAATAAAGTAGACGAATTAAAATAAGCAGTTTATTTTACCATTAACTATTAGTTAAGTTGTCGATTAGTTTATTATGCATTAACTGTTGATTAAAAAAAATAATAGTAATAAAATCTTTCGTTTCTTCAAAACCTTACACATTTAAAAATCTTTTTTTGTAATCTTTGCTGCACAATTATTATCTAATTCATTTCAATTATTCCTTTGAATTCCGAAAAAACTTTACAAATAGATAGCAAAATTGTTGGAACAGCAGAAAAGTTGGATACTTGAAATATTAATGATACATTTATTTTCAAATAAAATAGAATAATCTGTGGAAGTATTTGGTATCCATCAAATACTTCCACAGAACTTTTATAATATATATTTTTAAATATAAAACTTTGAATAGTACAAGACGCAATCTGTAGTATAAACTTAGAATGATAAAAAAGTCATTTTAATACATTTTCAATTAAAAAAAAAGATGGACAACTGTGTCATACGTCATTCCGTTTATTTTCCGACGTTTTAATCATTGCAAGGAGCAATGCAAGTTCACAGTAAATAATGAAAATACGAATTTTCAAGGAACTTTAATTTTGACGACATTCACGTTTTGTTAGTTGGATGAAACTCAAATGTACTTTTAAAATTATTTTTAAATCTAACATAAAGTTTTCGTAATATTAAAATAGCTTTGCCGAAAGTCATATTTTATTTTCAGAAACTTCATTTTTAATTTCTGTTATGCAGTAGGGGCTGGGGAGCCCAGTCGGTTAAGCACTCGCTTAGCATGCGGAAGGTCCCAGGTTCGGGTCCGGGCATCGCCAAAATAGCTGCCGACCTATAAACGGCCCGTGCAGCCAAAAATGTCCGACGAATAATACCCCGTGTAAGGGAGTGCACGTTAAAAATCCTTCAAAGTCCTAACGCTGCGTACGATGTCGCCCTTAACGGTTGCGTTGGGTGCCTATTCAGGTGTTGGCTCGTCATCTGACTGTGGTTCTAAAATACGACGCCCGTCGCCAATAGCCCCCGTGTAGCTCTAGTGGGGACGATAATTCAAACCTAACCTAACCTGTTATGCAGTAATTGAAATATGTAGTTGTTAAACTCACATTCTTTAATAAATAGCGGCCAGGATAGCCTGGTCGGTAAGGTTTTGGGCTGTCATCCCTAAGGTTGCGAGTTCGAGTCCCACTGCCTTTCAAAGAACCCTTTGTACGCTAATGGTGACTGGTGCACGTCCAATCTGTCGTGGTCATAAATTCTTCCAAGTTCCCATACCAAATCAATACCTCTAGGGGGTACAAGTCAATTCTGGGGATCCTCTAGTTAGCCTCTGTCTCTAAAAAATAAATGGATCAACATATGTGTGTGTTTTGTCTGTCTTACATGACGAAGGTTTATAAGCGGGTCTCCGACCAAGCTCACAAACCTGAATATATATGTCTACCAAGCAATCAAAGCATAGCTTAGATATTGGGTCCGGTCCTTTTTTTGGCGGGACATCGTTCAAGTCAATCTATGATTCCCAAAATTTGCCAATGAAAAGACCAATATCTTAGTTATACTTAAGGGGGTTCAGTACCCTAAAATCAGTGAAAAAATCACAACAAAAATTATTGGATAAAATACTATTACAACCTTTATTAATAATGTCACAAAGTATCAGACGATTGGAAAAATATTTTTGACATTAAAAGCTATTTTAATGTCATGGCTTCGTAAGGAAATGGGTTAACAATAAAAACTTTAAACATGTTTTTCTCAGAACTTGATTTTTTGAACTTCGATGTACCTTTTCTCAAAAACTATGCTATGTTTTCTCGTAAATTTTTTTAATATAATGTAATACATAGTGTAGATTAATCTGAGGTTATAAATTTTAATAAATTTAAAGTGAAAAAAATTATGGGGCTAAAAAGTGAAAAATTTCATGATTTTTTGGGTACTTTAAAACTTATTTTATTTAACAAAATATAGCAGTTATTTACAAAACACTTTTAACCTCAGATTAATAAATAAGGTTGGTATAACACACAGAGAAAATTTTAAGATGATCTGATCAGTAGTTATTGTGAAAAGGTACATTGCAATTGGCCAATTTAACATTACCGATATACAACATACTGAACCCCCTTAAGAGAATGTGAGTTTTACAACTCCTCCTCTCAATTGCAACAAATCTTAAGATTTAACATAGCTTTGAACGTACTTGAACTTTTAACAAGTACACAAACGGTTCAGAACCTTTTTCTTTAACATGAAAACTAATTCCTGTTGTCTAACATTCCTTTTAACCCATTAGAATTTTTTTTAAAAAAAGTCTTAAATCGGATAATTTAATACTAAGTTTCTATAATTTAAAAAGACATTTCACTTTCGTGAAAGAAATCGAGTTAAACTTAACATTAGTTTCATCATTATGCATAGCTAAACAAAATAAATATTCATTGTAAACTATAAATAAAAGTAATATATTAAATATTATTAAGTTATTTATATTTTCAAACGCTAAAGTTCAAAATAGTTTTCAAAACCTGTAACTCACATTTATGTTAAAGTTAAGTTTCTAATTCATATTTCATAGCTAAAGACTATATTGAACATTTGATTTCAGCCATATTAAAAAAAAAATATTTGAATACCATTGTAATAATATCAAAATTGAAGTTTTCTTTTGTATACAGGTACTGATTAAAAAATCTTAATTCGAATCATCAGTCCAAGTCAGACAGGTTGCCGCAAAAAATTATTTATCACGAAATCCGAAAAAATCGCACCAATAGTTACCATACTGTAAATCTGACCCATTGAGCAAAGTGAGATAGCACATGTGGGAACTTAAGTGACGAAATTCATGAAAATGCGAGTTTGCATTTGGTCAAACCGACCCAATGGTATGTTTATCTCTCTTAATAAATAAGTTTCTCCAAGGCAGTCCTTTTTCAGCTCATAAATTTCTTAACAGAGCGATACATCAAACGAGGCGATCCAAAATTTTACACTTTGCAAGTCAAAGTGCTGCAATTTATAGCCCCATCACAACTTCGCCGGAAATAATTTCGCGACGGCTTCAAGGAAATGGAGTTTTACTTATATATGTATATGGATGGTTAATGTGAAAAGTGGTCTAAAGGCATCATAACTCATTTGTGGCAAAATAGTACAGAACAGTTATAAGTAAATATTACATTGTGCTCTAGTAAAAATTACTTTCAATCATAAAAGTAAAAACAAATACCGTTATAATGACTGTAATAAATTAATAGATTTCAATTTCAATTTAATTTAGTTAAATGGAAATGAAGTATGGGTCTAACTATTGTCAAATACTAGTTGGTATTGTTCAAAGCATATCCATTTTATCTAAAGTTTTGCGCGCTGTACGCGATTTCTACATAAATATTTATTCCGAAATAAGATAAAAATGGCGAGAACTTAAATATACTAATTGCAAGTCCAACTGTTGGTTTGGCAGAATAAACTTCTTTATATGGACAGACACCAAATGGCTAGTACAATCCTTTTTACACAAGTGCGAATTGAAATCCTTAAAAACAGTATCATAGCCCTCTAAATAACTTATATGAGCTTTAAATTATAATATAGAGGGCCCGATTTAGATCTAAATCCCCAATACAAAGGAAATCACCAGCAGCTTTGTCGCTGACTAAAATACTACTGGTATCAACTTTTGTTTGTTTCATTTCATTATTTATGGTGAGTTGGCATTTACTGAACATCAAATTATAGTCTACTAATTTGGATAAATTAAAAATTCACAACAGAGAAAACTTTTAATTAGAGTCCGTATATCTGAAAATAGATGAGCTGGTCCAGATTTGGGGACAATAGAAAATTTGTAGGGTAAGCCAGTTGTTGGCTTTACCGAAAAGAAACGAAACCTGTTCAGAACCGGAAAAGAATAGTCGTCCATGGGTGAAAAATTTCGTACTTTTTTCTCTTAGAAGTCGACAATCAGTTCCAGACGGATAGCGTGACGTCATGAATAGCTTCCGTGGCCTTAAAAATTTAGTATTCCATGGATAAGCCTCTCGCGAAATTATCATGTTAATAACTCTATCCTTCTGAAAACTGAACTCGTACCACTTTGAAAATGAGCCCGCCATGTATCGCGCAGGTCTTGTAGAGGGGTTGAAGACGCCTCTGGGGTAAATCATATTATTTCCCAAGTTCTATGAATGATGAGCCGGCTTTCGTGAAAAATCGAGGCCTGGGAACATAAAGAACCGTCCCTCCTCTCGAAAACCGAAAGAAGCCCTTCTTTGGCTTATAAATATTCCAAATGACGAAAGGCAAATTTCATTATTTTGTAAGTGAAGGAAAGCTTGATTTAATTAAATGGCTATCAAAAGAGAAGGGATCGTTTGTGATTCGTTTCGTGTTTTTATTTTGGCTGCGTTAAAGCTACCGTTGGAGGATGGAAGTAGGCTGGCGGAAGCATTCAAAACCAAATTTGATTATGGGAAAGGGGTATGGGATGGATTACGTAGACAATGCGATTTATTTTGCTTTGTGTTTGCATTAGGTTTTGGGTTGGCCTTGCAACAAGTTTTCGTGTTTCATTTTACTAAATGATATAAGTAAATAATTGAAAATAATGAGTTTTGGAATCAAAACGTTATTAGTTTTTTTTTAAATTAAAAGTATTTTCATGAATTGCTGATGCTTATTAAAGGAATTTGTTTATCAGCTTGTATTTTAATACTTAACGCATCATTTTACAGTTAAACTTTAATTACATTATACAAGTATGTACTAATAGTTTTCTTCAATTACTCCTTTTGATAACATTGATAACATTGAGATTAGAATTGCAATAGCCTGTAATATCTTTTATAGTTTGCTCACCTAGTTGGTGATGGGTAAGTCATAAAATTTTTTTATGGGCTATAGTCCAGTAACCAGGTAGTCAAAAGGGAGTGTTTCAGGAAAAAAATACAGAAATTGTTTTCTCGACGGTTTTATATGTTTTCGAGGGTGCTGAATCCGAATATCAACTTTGTTAACAAATTCGGGCATGGGAACATTAAAAAAATCGAAAAAATCCCGAAAATTTACCCCTTTTTTCGGTTTTTTTCCTTCTAGCAGGAAAAGTATTAATTTCTCAACGAAAAAGTCAATACAAAAGTTAAAGTACTTTAAACAAGCTAAATAAAAGTTAATTCAACTATTTATGTCAGATTAATAGTTTAGTTGCTGCAGCGCGCTGAAAATCGGGCAATTCCCCCTGAATGTGAAAAGTCCGAAATTTTCACTCTCAGCACATGCAAAATAATACTGTCGAAATAGAGTTAGGGGTGGAACTAATTGGAAAACAAACTAATCTTGTTGCTAATGGTAGGAAACATGCTTCTAAAGAACATACTAAAAATCACAACCCGAACTGTCGCTCAAAATACTTTTTTTTTAGCCGCAATCTTGAAATAACGTCAATTTTTTTAAAAACTACAATGAACCATAATAAGTCAAGTTTGGTATCAAATTAAAGGAAATTTTACACTGACAAAGAATATACTATTGGTTTTAAAACCTTAATATTTACAAAGATGATTTTAGAAGGAAATGATGAGATAACGGGCGAAAAATTTCCGGAAAACGGTAAAAAAATATTGAACAAACCCTCATGAAATGTACGAAAAGAATTTAGAAAGAATGGCTGAAAGTCAACATGGAACCTGGTTTTAAATAATTTGAAATGCAGTGAAATAACTTATGCAATGAGTTTGTTGACCAGTGTCTTCCGTTAATCTAACTTCTGCAAGATTGGTGAAAGATTTTGTAGATCTAAACAAGATAATGCAAACAATGCGCTCCATATATGCTATGTTTGGTTTTTCATACCCATCAAACACTATTACTTTTCCATAAATTCTGTTGACATTCTACAAGTAATTCCTTATGACATCCCCAAATGTTGTTCAAGTGTTCCAGAAAAATTAATGCACCGTTATCAAGCACGTAGGAAATACTGGGCACAAGGAGTCTATTGAATTTTATTGTTATAAATGGAATCTGATGAGTTTGCAATATATTTGTCCGTTATATTCATTCGTCGATTGCTATGGTCAATAAAGGAAGTTGGTAACGTTTAGATAGCTCGTAATTGAATTTTTCGTACTGTCCTTTATTATCCAAGCAGATGTAACATGTAAGCTCGCATCCTGTATGTTAAAAGACTTAAATTTATTCGATGAGTTTCACCAGAAAGGACTAGTTATTACTACTCCTTTTTCCATCGTAGCTGCTTAGTCCTTTTTCTATTAAGTTCCATCTCTAAAAGGTAAGTAGACTAGTTTATTTTAAATATCGCTTCAAATCATGTTACGTTAGCCTTGTCTGCAATATATATTATTCCATTAGCAAAATTCTACAAAGCACTTGAAAAATCAGTGAATGGATTGCCCCCACACACACATTGCTGTCTATAAAAAAATGTATTACCTTGTTTTGATCTACAAAATCTTTCGTCTTTCTTGCTTGAGTTGAATTAACGAAAACACTGGTCAGCAAACTCATTGCATAAGTTATTTCACTGCATTTTGAATGATTTAAAACCAGGTTCCATGTTGACTTTGTCATTCTTTCTCAATTCTTTTGGTACATTTCATGAGGGTTTGTTCAATATTGCTTATTATTGGGGCTTATTATTGGGGACATGTTTGTTATTCACTGAAGCATGGCTCTGGGTCGCAAACTTTTGTTGGATATCTCAATAATGACAAGGAGTGCCGTGCTTGCAGTGAAATTTTTCGGCCGTTTTCTCATCGCTTCCTTCTAAAATCATCTTTGCAAATATTTAAGTTTTAAACTAAGTATATATTATTTGTCAGCATAAAATTCCCTTTAATTTGATACCAAACTTGACTTATTATGGTTTATTGTAATTTTTTTTAAAAATGATGTTTTTTCAAGATTGCGGCTAAAAAACTTATTTTGAGCGACAGTTCGGGTAGTGATTTTTAGTATGTTCATTAGAAGCATGTTTCCTACAATTTGCAACAAGATTAGTTTGTGTTCCAATTAATTCCACCCCTAACTCTATTTCGACAGCACTATTTTGCGTGTGCTGAAAGTGGAAATTTCGGACTTTTCACATTTTCACAGGAATTTGCACGATTTTCAGCGCGCTGTAGCAACTAAACTATTAATCTGACATAAATAATGTAATTGACTTTTATTTAGCTTGTTTAAAGTACTTTAACTTTTGTCTTGGCTTTTTTGTTGAGAAATTAATACTTTTCCTGCTAGAAGGAAAAGAACAAAAAAAGGGGTGAAATTTCGGGATTTTTTCGATTTTTTTTAATGTTCCCATGCCCGAATTTGTTAACAAAGTTGATATTCGAATTCAGCACCCTCGAAAACATACAAAACAGTTGAGAAAACAATTTCTGTATTTTTTTCCTGAAAAAACTACTTGGTTACTGGACTACTAGCAATATGAGCCCAGTGGTATCGAAAGGAACGGACTAGGTCAAAGTGCTAATTATTATTTGGATAGAGTAGCTGCAGTCTGACATATGTTTAATTTTTAATTAAAAATATTTCACTAAAAATATTTTCTGTTTCTTATTTTGAATATTTTTTTTATATATTACAGGGAATATTTAGAATTGATAACTGTAAGTGATCAAAAATTGTAAAGGTGCCATCAAGGGGTAGCACAAGGTAGTGGGCCTATGTGTTTTGACCAAAAGTAAAAGGGATTGTTTCTCTCTGGCTCCTTATATGTTAAGAGCCCACATTACCCAAAAGGGTCCTTACGGTTCCCACTTTGGTATGCTAAATGGGTTAATATAAAATTGATTGCTGGGTTAATTAAAATAAATTGCTAATATATGTACGATTGATTATATTACCTGCAAAAATCCCTTAGTACCCATTTAACTTGAATTCTCTTGGTAAAATTGAAATCTCGGCATACTTTAACATCCACAGAGAACTCAAATTCATTGTAATCTGGGTGTCAAAATTGGTATCGAGAGTCACTTAGATGGTGCCACAAAAAATGGCTCTCAGTTCTGTTAATATGTAGAGTCTGCAAAGGCTTAGTCGCCATTCAAAAGCAGCCCCTTTGGAAAAATAACAAAATGAATGTTCGATTGTATGATGGATATAGTTACTACACTGATAAATATCTTGTGCTTGCTTTCACCATAATAATGGTTCCTAGTAGCTGCAACGGCTGTGTGGTGAAATGTTTCACCATATTTTCGGTTTTGGGTTGAACCGTTTCTCAGGTTTCTGTTTCCAAAACTTGAAAAATGGTTCACCTGAATACCGGAAATATGGTGAAACATTTCACCACACAGCCCTTGCAGCTACTAGGAACCATTATTATGGTGAAAGCAAGCACAAAATTTTAACGGTGTAATTCAGCTCATCGATATTTCGATTAATGAAAAGCTATTAGTACTTATAGCGTGTTCTGAAAAAACCCCCACATAAATAGGAATAGGTTCAGACCTTTTATCAAACAAAACCAAATAAAACCTTTATTTCAAAGTCATAAAACCAAAGGTCTGCATTCTCTAACCCTAGAATAACATCCAATTTCTCTCCGTTCCATTTTCTTTCAAAATAAACTTCCTCTAACCAATCTTTCCCGTCTTCGGGAAAAAACAGTTAAAAATCTGATGCTTTATTTTTGCGGACCCTTACGAGGACGAAGGGGACCGACTCGATTAAAGCTTACTGCTACTTCATTTAACCTAGATATTTTCTTTTGAAACTTATCAAAAATATATGAAAGGGGAAGGGGGGCAAATGAATCTTTTTTTTCTCTCTAGAAATAGAATATATCTCTCTCTGTGGGAAATTTCTTTCATCAACATAGCCTCACGCAACTGGCTCATAAGCCATTTAGCCATTGTTAGTTTTATAAAATTGTAATTGATATTTTTGTAGTATGCTTTAAAATAGGGCCACTTTTGATGCTTAAAGGTGACTTCTGTATAAATATTACCCTGTTACCAATTTCCTATTTGGCAAATTTAGTATTTTAATTCAAGCTAAAGTTGAGTTATTCATGAGCGCAAGTTATGAAGTCGCCAAAAGTGAACAACCTCCCCGCCTTGCATTATACTTCCAACCTTTAACTTGATAACCTTTAACTGTATAAACTGTATTGTTTTAACTGAGTATACTGCGTTTTGTGACCAGAAAATTCTGTTCTTAACTAAAGACTCCGTTCTGTCACATACACGATAACGTTTGTGAAACTTTTGTGCAATTTAGTTAAAATTAAAAGCATCTCAATATCTACTTATTCTAAGAATCACTACTACTCTTGGTTTCAGCGAGATGGCGAAGATTTCCCTTTCTTTTTTCAGGTCAGAGTTATTGAGTATTTACAATGGACAAAGTCATTAGTCTAGATACTGACCCTTGCGCCATTAAACCCAAACATCCATCTATCCTAGATAGTGACATTCACTTGTGCATGGCAGTTTAGTAAAGCTAATATTTAAAACCTTTAGCATAGACTGCTCAACTTTAATCCCAAAGAAGTTATTCACGCCACGCTATACTTCCAGCTTGGATATTTGGTATATGTCGAAGAGAAAGGGCGAAGAGATTTACTATTTTTTTAGCTTCAATCTTCTTAATCTTAACATATTCTATATGAAAAAAAAAATATTAATTGTTTTACGATTATTGTAAACTATTTATTTGGCAAAATTTAAGAACTCATACTACTAATTATCATACTTCTAATCATCTTTTGTCGAAGAGTAAGTATTCTTCGCACAAGGGGCCGACTGTACTTTTTCTGTTTCCAGACAGGTTTAGTTACTCTCTTTCATCACAGAGGAACCAGACGGATAGTGTGACGTCATAGGGGGGTTCTCTGCCGTTATTGGTTGAGTCGATCATGCGACTAGTTACGATGTTATCACGCCAAGTCAACTCTTTCTTGGTTGTGCCTTTTTACCCTCGTTTAGACTTTCCTTTCATCGCCGCAGATTAAGCTTTCTTTCTATTACGATTCTCTCTCTCCTCAGCCAGCTGATGCTTCCAGTTCCATAACTGCTCATTTCTTAGATCGTTTCCCGTTTCTTGATTTTCGCCAGCGCCACTATGAAAAGGCGGACAAAAAGCAAAAACTATTACTCGTTTGAGTTGAGTTTGGTTTATTTTTGGACAACGTAATGGACGTTTGTTGATGCAATTGGGAGATTTTACGAATGGGGAAACTATTTCTCTCTGTTGTCTTCATCGTGTGGTGGAAATAATTTTCTTTCAATTTTTGGGGGATTTGTGGGTTTGCGGGGAATTACTTTTTGTTTTAAAGGCAACGTAGTTTATAGAGCTGTGTGTGGATTTCTAAAATAATTGATTTAAGTATGTGTCTCATAAGAAAAAAGACATATGTCATATGTTAAGGAAATAAGAGTTTTAATGTTTTTCTTATAATGTACAAAAATGTAAATATGGTTTTTATAGTTTCATCCATTCATATATTTTTGTTTTCAATTACCTAATCGCAATACTTCATTTACCAAATGAAATATTAGGTTATGAAAGTATTGGTACTTTGGATGTTGTCTTTAAACATTAAACTTTGAATAAAAGTTGTTTTGGAACATCGATTTGTTTGTCGGCCTGAGACCACTCTAAAATTGAATCGAAAAGAGATACAAAAAAAATATCCAGTACCAGTCGGATGACATTATCAGGTTCATGAGAAAATGGAAAGTGCGCAACGCAAATGGTAGCTGTTATAGAACCTATTAGATTTTAAGGTTAGTGAAATTTCCTCATTTGGTATATACCTTTAACCTTTTACGACCTGAAAAAATTCTACACGTATATTCTTAATCTAAACATACTTTTCATACAAATATATGATTAAAAGTATGTTTTGCAAAGAAATTAAAAAAAATATGTTTAATAGTCACTTAGGACACGCCTTAAATTCCAAAATTAATTTTTGTGCTATAAATGCAACAAATAAGGCCGTATCACTTATTTGTAGTTAATAGATTAGTTTAACATTGTTTTTAATACAAATTACCTCTAAAATTAACTACTAAAAGAACTTTTTGAAAAGTTTGAAAACAATTAAAGTAATATTTTTAAGAATGCTAATATCGTATTGACCCTCGTTCAACTTAATTTTTGATTGAAATAAATGACTGATACCTGTATTCTAAGGTAGAAAACTGATACTTGGATCTTCTTTTATCGGACCAGGGCAATTTCGGCACTAATTAACGTGTTACTTGTTTGTGGGGATGTTTTAAAAAATGTCCCCAAATGGGGACGCCAGGTCGCTAGAGATAAAATGTGTATTGATTTATTGAGTAGTAATTTGAAGTCATGTTGTGTCACACGATCCTACTTTTATTGATATGTTCAATAAAACTAGCATAATACAGACCAGTATAATATTAACTAGTTAAATATTAAAGTATTAATGTACACTTTAATTGGCTGAATTAAAAATCTTTTACTATTCATCATGCAGAATTGGAAGATTCAAATAAACATAATTAATTCATTCTAATAAACACAGTAGTTTTAAACCTTAAAAAAGAATTAGTACGAGTTTTTAAAGTTTGTCTAATAAATAGTTTACAATCAACGTTGAGCAATTAATATTTAATTTTTCTTTCTATATAAAACATATTAAGATTAAGAAGCTAAAAAATAGTAAATCTAGTTTTTTTAGAAAATTAATTTATTTACCCTAATTATGAAATTTTATAAAATATTCATATTTTTTATTTATATTTTAGTAATTGTTCGCTCGGATTAAAATATAAGAACATTTTTTATATAGTTTTTTAGGATTAAATATCAGAAGGCCGTATAATTTATCAAAATAAGCTTTTACAAAATAAAATACCTCAAATGTTTATAGTTCTTGGTTAATTATTTCTGCAATGTTTTTTTTTAAAGAAAATAAGTTGCGTTAGGTATTACTGAAAGTGAACACTTTGGTAATTTAAAATTTAGCATTTCGAAAGTTTATTAGTTTATTATTTATACGAAGTGCAAGGTATTATACGAAGTGCAAGGTATTTTTTTATTTGAAAGTGTTTCAAATTTAAATTTCGGACTATTGAATTAAATTTTCAACTTGCTAGAATTGCTTGCTTGCATTTTAAAATTAAGATGTATGTTTCACACATAACGATTGTGGGTATTTTTTTATGTATTTATTTATCTGTGTGTGCATGATCTGCAGTGGCAGTACAAAGACAATGGAAGGTTACACACGCGGTGGGGAAAAGTATCGTACTTACGATTGTATGAATAATATTCATTCAAGAGTATGTTTAGTGATAAAGAGTTTTAAAATCATGAGTAAATGGTATTTTTGTTGTACATTGAAGAGTGACATTGAATTTACCCATCTACTATATTCGATCCAATTTTGCAGATAAATCTCAAGTGATATTCTTTCCTGTAGCGTATTAAAACATTATATTTAGTTCAAATATTTTTTCGGCAATCACCTTTTAGTACCTTAATTCTGTAAAACTTCGGAACGTTACTGTGTAAACGCTGTGGAAGCTGACAAAAAGTGATACCACCTTGCTTACGGAATAACGTTATGTAATTGGTTACACCTCAAAAGTGGATGGAATTTAATTTTACTGTAAAATATTACATAACTTTATTCCACTTTTACGGTGTAATGTTGCATAAAGATGACAGCATTTTTTTTGCAAGCTTACCTTGTGTTTATGAAGTAACTTCCACAAAAGGTTTACAGTGGAAAAGATTGTTCTACACAATTTTGTTAGATTTTTTAGCGTTTTTTGGTTACTATTTCTAGCCTTTTTACACAACTTACATGTTTCGTAAATGTAAACCCCAAAGTCCCCAAGCACCGAGCATCATCATTTCCTTACACATGCATATCTGTTTAAAATTTTGTTACTTTTATATACGAGTTGAATCCTATAAAATTCAATTCATTTACTTTTCTAATGGAGTGACTACGACTGAGATCGACAAGTTTTTACTATTAAGGTAATTAACTAATTACCTAGTAAAAAACGGCTTACTCGTTATATAAATCCTCATTTTTATTCAAATAATTGGTATTAATGCTCAGTTGCCAAATATGTCATCGGTAATTACAGTCATTAAATTTGTTTAATAACACACACCAGAATCCCCACTTAATGTTAATTAACGCAAAACGGTTCGACCAATTAATTATTCAGCAAAAATAAATTAGAAAAGATAAACTTTCTAGATGAATAATTACATTTACGTATTTATATTTAACAAATTTGTAACTAATTTATTCATAGAAGGGAATTATATTGAAGTGATATTTCATTTAAACTTGGTCTTTAAATTACTCCGTTTCAAAAGTTAAGTAAATTAAATGTTAAAGTTTTCAATTATTATGTTTCTTCGTTAAAAGGGAATAAAGAAAATTTACTCTGCATTATTAAATAAAATAGGAATAAATGGTCGTAATCACTAAATTATGCAAATCGTCAATAGATTAGACTTATAAAAGTGCTTCACATTTAAAATTTCATCTTTGTGCTAAAATTATAAAATTTCAACAATTTGAAGAAATTTTGGATTAGGAAAATTGCATTACCTCAGATGATGCACTTATTTGTATTAACCAAATGAAAATCAGTAATAGGTCTTCGTATTCCCTGCACTACAATTACGAAATATGTTTAACCCTTTCAGTCCCAATGACAATTTGGCATTATCAGTTTAGGTTTTTTTTTATTGTCTATAACTATTTATGATATCAAAAAGCACATCATTAGATTCTTCAAACTCTTTTTCGATTAAAAAATATGTCTTAATCATCCCAATAGATGTCATCCCTATTTTTTTTTAAATTATGATCAGAGAAATCATAAATACAAATGGCATCACTGGGACTAGAAAATGTTAAATACGAACCTTATTTTTTAACAATGATAATACACTGGTATTCGTCGCTTTTTTTTAAACAGCATTTCTTTCAAGATGTTCTTGCTTTGATTTAGAAAATCAGTGTATAAGTTAAAAAAAAGTATGGACATAGTTACAGCTTACACAAATTTCGTATTTCATACTTTGCGGAATATAGGAACTTATTAAGTTGCTACCTGATTGACAAGTTTTCCAGAAATACCCATAATTTAAAGTTAAATACTACAATTTTACTAATTTTAAAAATTTAAAGTATGAAGCAGTGACTTGCAACCATCTGCTACAGATATAAAATTTAAAATAATTATTAGAAATTAAATGTTCAGTTAAAATTTTAAAATCATGCAGTGAAAATAAGAGTACACTTTAACCAAATTACGGATCTCTCAAGAGGACTACAGGCAAAATGCAATAGTTACATTAAATGATGAAAATTACCTTTTGGACATCTGATTTCGATGGAAATCCTACATAGAATTTGAAATGAAGTATTATAAATTATAATTACCCCGAATGCACTTAAATAAGACTCTTTAATTGCTAAAAAGAGCAAGAAATACAGTAAGAAACATCCCGAAATGCCACAAAGAAACAGTTCCATAAATGAAACCGATTTGTAGCGAGCGACGCCAAGCAGCAGATCCTCGAGATCTTTATGTAATGGCTTTCGCTGCATGTCTCATCAACCTCCCCAGAAAACGCAAACACTCAACCAAAGAGCAAAAATGCCGAAAAAACAAACAATAAGAAATAATAAAAGCAATGGCTGGCATTAGTCCTCCATATGTTGCACTCCCACCGAGCCAGACATTTATGGCTACTAGTCCTCCTATATTGACAGTCCCTTCCTTGGAAATTCCATTTCGGGCCCATGTAATACAAGACACGCTTTTAGATGGAATTTCTAAATAGAATTTGAAATGAAGTATTATTAATTATAATTGCACTGAATGTACTTCAATAAGACTCGTTAAGGTAGGCGAATACCCAAAATTTCCCAAAATTCTAAAATTTTTATTATTGATTTAATCTTTTCCAAATTTGGCGTAGTGATTTCAAATATAATGAATAATACTATTTAGGCTTTTGTTTTTATTTAAATATAATTTATTTATTTTAAACGGGTGTTTTTCTACTAAAAAAAGAGGTTTACGCCAACAAGTCTACCACATTGATTTTTCATCCTATGAACATTTATTATGTGTTAAATTCTTCGTTTTGAACTGATACGTGCAATGACCCTCTAGAGTTACATACAAATTACAAGAAAAAAAGTTATTAAGAAAAGTGTTTTAAATTAACCACAAAAAAAGGATTTTTTTCGATTAACTTACACTTGGACATTTTTTTAAAAAAAACTTGTATAATTACCCCAGATGTTAGAGGTTCATGGCACAGATATATATTGAAATAGCATATGTGAAAAATTTCAGGTAATTTGATGTAAAACTTTTTATGCTAGAAGTGTTGGCGTAAACCCCTTTTTTTAGTTGAAAAACAACGTTTAAAATAAATAAATTATGTTTAAATAAAAAAAATTGCGCAGAAAACATTGTTCATTATATTTGAAATCACTACGCCAAATTTGGAAAAGATTAAAGTAATAGTAAAAATTTTAGAATTTTGGGTATTCGCCTACCTTAATAGCTAAAAAAAGAGCAAAGAAATACAGTAAGAAACATCCCGAAACGCCACAAAGAACCAGTTCCATAAATGAAACCAATTTATAGCGACTCCAAGTAGCAGATCTTTATGTAATGGCTTTCGCTGCATGTCTCATTAAATACTCCAGAAAACGCAAACACTCAACCAAAGAGCAAAAAAGCCGAAAAAATTAA
Source organism: Hylyphantes graminicola (assembly GCA_023701765.1). Lineage (NCBI taxonomy): Eukaryota > Metazoa > Arthropoda > Arachnida > Araneae > Linyphiidae > Hylyphantes > Hylyphantes graminicola. The sequence continues at coordinate 61,531,375 of CM043114.1, read as the reverse complement.
CAATAAGAAATAATATAAGCAATGGCTGGCATTAGTCCTCCATATGTTGCACTCCCACCGAGCAGACATTTATGGCTACTAGTCCTGTATTGACAGTCCGCTTCCTTGGAAATTCCATTCCGGACCCATGTAATACAAGACACGCTTTTTTACAGAAAGAGAGATAAGAAAAAAAACTTCCGAATTGAAATTGACCGGAATGCAGAGCTTGCAGTTTCATCTGCCTACCTTTTGTTTCGTTGGTCCCCCCCCCCCTTTGTTTGATTGATCGTAGCTCATATTACTATTCCATTGTCTTGCAGTTTTATCCCCGTTCTTCTTTCCCCCTCTTCCCTTTAGCAATCACTATTGTAGGGAAAGACTTGTTTGACTGAAAAAGAGATCGGTTTTTTGTGGGAAATGATACAGAGAGTGGAAGGATTCGTGGAAGGGGAATCTATTCTTTATGCACCGTAGTGTATGTCAACAAGTATGTTTTAGAACTCTAAAGCTAAGGTTTCCTAAGGCCAGTTTGCAGTAGTTCGGCTTGTAGTTGTGCGAAATCTTGTCGACCATTTTCGTTAAGCTCGGTGTATAAGTAAAATGCATAATAAATATAATAATTCATAAAATGTGATAGCATAATAATAAGAACTATAAAAACACATACAAATGTAAAAAAGTGCATGATAATTATATAAAAAATAACGTAAGTTTAACTATAGCTTTTAATATTTGTCACTAACTTCAACAACAAAGAATAAAATTGCCGCAATCACTAGAATCTAACACTAAGCACTTTTATACTTATCTCAATTTTTACCCTGTGAATATTTTAGTACATAGAAGCTAAGCTCTCTACATCTTAAAATTTCAGTTTCCCTAAACCACACCGTATGATACTTATTCAAATACGGGAATCTACTCTAAGTTCATTCAACAAAGAAGGACGAGTACAATTTGAAGTACAAATGAAGTAACCCACATAAAATGTTACACCACTTTTCTGCTCAATGGTCTTAGTCTCTTAATTAGCAATAGTAATGAGTAATGTGGGTGCAAAAGGGAGTAAAGCCTTCTCGCGCATTATTTAATTTTTCTTCTAAGAACTTTAAGTCTGACGAGGATGGTTCTTAATCCTTTCAAACCGCAGTGAAGAACATCCGGTTCCTTTATGCTTGCGCTGAAAGTAACTGAGTGCACGTTTTGCTAGTTTGCCTAAGATGTAACTGGAATTTTTGAAAAAATTGATACGACAGTTTAGCATCTTAACAGCAGAGGTTTACATGCGTGGATCATTGTAGACTTTACTTCATACTGCCCTTTTTCTTAATACTAACCTTTCTTGAGAAAAAATTTTCTTAAGAGAAAATGTACACTGTTAAAATCTTGACGCTTGGTGCCACAAAAATATGGTTACTAGTAGGTGAAATGTTTCACCATATTTTCTGTATTGGGTTGTTTCTAAGGTTTTTGTTTCCAAAACTTGAAAATTGGCTAAACTGAATACCGGAAATATGGTGAAACATTTCACCACACACCCGTTGCAGCTACTAGGAACCATTATTATGATGAATGCAAGCACAAAATTTTTAATAGTGTAGGCTTCTCAAAAATACCGATATTCAAGAAGAAGACACGATTCATTCTTTATTTGTGAGTTCAAAGAAGTGGCACAAAGGATTTCAGTGATCTTTCAAAGAACAGTTCACATTATTCCCAGAGGTGAGTCAATCAAAATTATTAATACATCAACATTGAATAATTTTCCCGTAATGTCGACCAACAAAGGACAAAATATATTATTTTGTAGCAAAAAAAAATCACGCATTAGAGGGTTCATATAGTCAAAAAGTGTTGAAAAAAGCGTTCGCCAATTGATGGATGAATACCTCGCTGCATTTGAACCAATAGCTAACCTATCAAAATTTGTATTTCCTGCCGGTTGAAGGTATTATAATGCTGACTGCTTTTTTTAATAATCTATATTTATTTATATACCTCAGCCTATATACAAAAAGTAACCTCTAGGTTGATTCTCTCATTTGGAAGCATAACTCAAGTGTTGCTTTAAAAATTGTTACTAGGGTTGACCAGACGTACTGCATTTCGTAGTGCAGTTTAGGTTGTCATTCATATCTTATAAGTTTTTAAAAATGTGTAAATAGTCCTTTCCTAGTAGAAAATTTAATTATTTAAACATATATGGTGAGTTTCTCAAAAATTTGAAATACAGTTACAATTTTGTCATTTCGCATTCACCGTCTTTTTAAGTGGCGAGGAATTATGAAACGGAGATAAAGCGTAAGAGGGACTCGCAGCGAGCGGATATGTTTGACTTTCCCTATAAAGTGCATAATTCGCTCGTTTGTTATCAGGCCGCAAAGTGCAATTTGTAGAGTTGGGAAATATTTAAAATGCTTTTATCCTAGAGAACCAAATAACCGGAGTTAAATCGGGATTATAATTAAAAATGATTGGGTCGATTTGTGCTGTGTTAAGGCTTTGTTGTTAAGTAGGTTGATAAAAAAAAAACGTTGAAGTGCAATTTGTTGAAGTTGATTCTAATGAAAAGAGATGTGGTTAAGTGCTGCTGTTAATGCATAAAAAAAATGTTAGTTTTTTTATATTTAACTACGGTAAATTTAGTGGCTGAACAAAAAGGTTTTAAGATAATATTTCTTTGGTTTAAAAGGATTATACTCTCTACTGTGGAACCAATTAAGAAAATGGTTTTGACCTAGTGTGTGTGTTTTTTGGTTTTATCATAATAATAAGTAAATAATGTTTACAGCTTTTTTTTCACGATGATGCACTTTTTGTCTTAATAGTTAAGTGAGTGGAAATTTATTTTTGTTGCATGTTTTATTTTGATATAGTTCTCGCTTAAAGTAATGCGTTTGAATAATATATGAGTGTAGCGCATAAAACTTATTGTTTCGCATACGTGAGTCAACAAATTATAAATAAAGAAATCTAAAAATTTTAACCGAAAAATTAATGACCCTAATTATTAAAATTTATGTTTTATAAAGGTAATTTATAATGAACACAAAACAAAAAATATTCTGACAGTACTTTTAAGATAATAAGGAAATAAAATAAAGTTAACCGACTTGTGTAGTGAAAAATTAGTTTTAGCATATTAAAAAGAAGTTTAAGGAAGAAGGAATTCTTTTTTGTGCAATAAAAGAAAATATTTGTAAGTTTAATATTCTTTTTTTGGTCTAATTTTTGTTACTTTAAATCATAGAATTTTGAGTTATACATGGATGGTTGAAACAGGTACAAAAAGTAGTGTGCAAATATTTTAAATTTTCTTTTATTATTTTTTTACTCTCACAAACAAGCCTTTTATCTGTGTTCAAACATGACGTCTTGCTAATTAACTATCTTGATGCGGCATTCCAATGTAAATAACAACACTTCTGCAAACCATAGGGACATAATATTGTTTAAGAGGGGCTGTCAGTCCCATAGGGCTAATGCTTAAGAGGGGCTGTCAGCCCCATAGAGCTAATGCATTAATTTTTAAATCACAACTTTTTCCAAAGAATTGCTTTGCCGTGTTATCCCGTTTTCATCTGGTATGGGAACCGTCATAACATCCATTTAAAACAAAATTGGAGAGAAAAAAAAAACAACCGGTAATTTATTTATTAATTTATACGGTTTTAAATCAGTGTCGCCATCTGCTGTATGTGTTTGGCATTTTTAAACTTCAAAAATATATAATTAAATAACCAGATAACATTTTCGTTTCTAATTTGTTTCTCTCTCAAACTCTCTATTGAGTTTCGGACTTCTATTGAAATAACTCTCTATTGAAATTATGTCCCTGAACTACTTAAATCAATATTGGGATTTATTCATAACATAAAATACTATTTAAAAATTATTCTTATTTTATAATTGATAAGATGATGTTTAAAATACTGCGGTACACTCGTTTTATATGGTACTAAAGGGTTTTTAAGTATTAAAAATACCACTAAATTACTTTACATTCTTCAAGCTCTATGCTTACATTTCACTTAATATGCAATTACTCTTCACGTTGCATTTACATTAAACTGAAAGGGGTTATAAACTACATAATTTGAGCTTCTTTGTACTCATAATATAGCAGATAAAATACACTTCACTAATCAAGAAAATTTAGAAGTCGTAATAATATGCCGTTTTATGTTTTCTATATTGAATTTTACGATTTCTGTCTATAGTTACGACGTAAACTTTATAAAGTTATTATCTTTTTACTGGTATTTAATTATCATTGCAGATATAAAACACTCGTTAATATTATTTATTGATTCTTTAATAAAAGATATTCTTATATAAAATAATGCTTCAAAGATAAAGCAGCACATTTGAGTTTTAGCTTAAAAACGTCTTTCGTTAAAATGCAAAAGTTAACAACCGTAAAATGCACATTTTTTTTAGCAAAACATAAAAGCGCAATAGAAAATAATTAAATCAACCGTTTAAAGATGAAAATAATGAAATTATTTTATCCATTCAAATAAATGACTTTATGAAATATGATTCAATTAATTTTTTTTTGACTATTTTTACTCAGGGTGTTTGCTTAAAATAATATTACAAATATATTATAGCCATGAGTAATTTATTTAAAATTACCTTAAATAATACCTAATTTTTTAGCCATATACTTACTTCTCACATTTTTCAAGTTTCAATGCTACAATTTTTCTTCTTTTATTTGGAGGGTTTAACCCTTTCAGTCCCAGTGATGCCATTTGGCTTCATCATGCTTTTGATTATAATTAAAAAAAAATAGTAATAGGGCTTACATCTATTTGGATTATTAAAAAAATATTTTTGAATCGAAAAAGTTTGCAGGATAGAATGATGTGCTTTGTGATATCATAAATGGCTTAAAGGCGATAAAAAAAAATCTAAAGTGATGATGCCAAATTGTCATTGGGACTGAAAGGGTTAAGTTACTAATTATAGAATCGACTTAGAGATGTACAGATTACAACTTTTCATATTTTTATTCAAGTGGACTGATAGCCCCATAAAGTAGCGACTGGTTACTTTGGGAGCACTTTAAGAAGTGCCGAAGATTTAACTTTTCGCGTACGTAATTCATTTTTATGTAATTCACACGGGCAATTCAAAAATTGCCTGTGTGAATTACGTAAACTTGTGTAGTTTTATTTATTATAAATGTATTAAAGACATTTGTATTTTATTTGAAGTTACTTCGAATAATACCGAACTTTCCATCCTTACTTTTACTTCTCACATTTTTTCAAGCTTCAACTCCACATTTATTTCTTCTTTTCTTTAGAAGGTGTTTCTAATTACAGAATCGAATTAGATATGTACAGATTACACCCTGATAAAAAATCGATATGATGTATTTATGAAATTGTGACTAAATTAATTGTTGGACTATTTTTACTATGTCTATTTGCCTAAAATATTATAAATGTATTAAAGCCATTTGTAATTTATTTAGAGTTACTTCAAATAAAACATAATTTTCTTCTCACATTTTTCAAGCTCCATAGGGTTAGTCATATTCACTATTTATAGTCCTATTCATTGACGTAGGCCAGTTTAAAATCTGAAGCCCTAACATTTTTTTTACACTACATGCAAAAATGACAAGATGAAAATTAACGTATTATTTCTTGTAGTAAGCTTGCATGCCAGAAAAAGTTGCTATGGGGGAACTATTGAAGATACATCATTACTTTTTTTTTTCAAACACTCAAAAAATCATGTAGATTATTCCACTTGCCCCACCATCTCTCTACCAGTTATGTGTAAAAATATATTAGGGGGGTGGCCCACTTACCCCACCTTGCGGGGCAAGTGGGCCACTCGGATGACCAAAAAGAAACACATATTTTTTTAATTTATTTTTTGCCAATTTGTGTTTTGGTTGTCATGGGTACATTTATAACATATGAGAGAATGGACCACAAAAAAAAAATAAGTTGTTAGGCCGATTATATCCAGTGGTATGAGGGTCTAAAGTCGAATTATGCCAAAAAGGTGGCCCACTTACCCCACCTTACCCTATCATAAATGTATTGTAGCCATTTGTATTTTATTTGAAGTTACTTCAAATAAAACATAATTTTTCTTCTCACATTTTTTCAAGCTTTAACGCCACGTTTATTTCTTCTTTTCTTTGGAGGGTTTAAGTTTCCAATTATAGAATCGACTTAGAGATGTACAGATTACAGTGTCTGTTACACCCTGATAAAACATCGATATCTAAAATTCGCCCACACGCTAGAATCAATAGGGGTGTGTATAGAAGGGAAAAAATCGAGTAAACTTCTCAATGTGGGTGCTCCTGCGTTGTATCAGGACTTGTGTCTTTTCCAAGATTACCGACAACACCAGAGCACCTGCTTGGAAACAGGAAGACCTAATAAAAAATAAAACAGTAGAAAGGCAAACAAAAGGGCCGTTCAATGGTTTGACATAATGTCAACTAACTTCACAAGTTCCAACTATTTAACCCTTGCACTTTTGAACCCATTGTACAATACACTTTTTATTATATGTATAAGAGAATAAAATAACTATGTGAAGAATGATGTGTAAGAAGTCTAAGAATAATACGGATAAAGAATAAAAACTATACACTATGTGTATATTTGGTCAAAACAGCAAGGGTTAATGCAAGGTAATACTGGTTTCTTGATGCTTATTTCGAGCCTACAGACAGAGATTTGAAAAGGCAACATGTGTTATGATTTATGTTAGCACCTAAGTTATTGCATAAGGCATCGTGCGCTGTCACCAAGTGGATTTTAAGATTTAACAGAGTACATGATTTAACAAGTACATGGATAGGTATAGGGGTCCTGCTCTTTTATACCCTACCTCGTCTATTTGAATTTATCATTATCCAATGCCAACAATGAACGTACCGGTCCTTGTATTGTAGTTATACTTTCGAGAACGTTAGTTTTGCCCTAGATCCCCTAGTTCCCATATAACTGGACAATTCTTTTTAATTTATTCATTAATCCCATTTATTTCGAACTCATGGCGATACTTGTCAAATTTTACATTATCTGACATGTCAGTACAGCAACCCCTCGTTATATCACGCTTCCCAGGAGACAAGCAAAAATCCGCGATATAACCGAATGCGCGATATAACGAGCGACTTGATAAATATTACACTTTTGATGTGTTTATGCTCTCTACAAAGTTTTAATACTAAAGCACAGTATATATTTGAAAGTTAAAACTAAATCATATTAAATGATATTACTTCTTTTAAAAGAAAGAAGCAAAACTTTATAAGGGTGGACTTATTATACTCAATTATGAACATTATACATTATTGCACAAGTATATTTTAAGAAAAATATTTATTGAAAGAAAATGGAGGAAAAATTAGGAGACATGATACAAGGGGCGATATATCCGAATGCGCGATAGAACGAGGTACGATATAGCGAGGGGTTAGTGTATCATCATACAACAATATTTAATCCAAAATTTAATTAAAATGACTCTTTATATAGTGAGATTCTGGAAAATGTCTGTTGCGATTTTTGTAAACCGACATCAATAGGGTCTCTGATTCTCGTATTGTTCTTCGCGAACCCTGGCACCTACTCGATAAAATGTTTTTCTCTCTTTTTTTAGGGGCCGAAGCTTTATCAAACCTCCTCTTTTTTCCATTATTCGATTAAGTTTTTTTGCCCTTTCTTTCCCGCGAATTGGGTCTGGCAACAAAGTTGTAATTTAGCCCCCGGGGAGAGAGAACTTTGTGGGTAGGATTACTACTTGGGAAGTTGATTTTATTTTTTTGGGGAAGGTGCAGTTCTAAAAAACAATGGTGGTTTGAATTGGACTGAAATCGGCGATACAGAAGAAATCTGGTTATTTTTTTAAACTTTGTTTCAAAAAATATATTTGAATCGGACATCGAAGTAGGAATTTTTATTGAGGATATTACAGATTAGAATCTTAATAGGATGTTTGGCTCCTTAAAAAAATAAAAAGATCCACCTTAACTTAAGTAAAATTTCTCTTATAGTAACATAAACTTTATGTAAATGCTAACTTAACTGGAATAATTTATGACATTCTTGTTGGGGTGCAAGTTCGCCTTTCACTGCGACCTCAAGTCTATTGTACTCAACCCCAGAAATGACACAAGCACAATAGACACACATAGAAAGAGACGACACAAACACGTAGACAAATTACAAGATTGATTGACGGACACAGACATCCATGCCGTACCGGGATCCGAACCCTTAAGCTGAAAAGGCTAGCTCCCTAACCGCTGCGCTTTGGCAACTTAACTGGAATACTTTAGTGTTTTCTGTAAGACCTATTAAAAAAAACTGTCATGTACCTAAGCAGTCAATTTGAGCCCATAATTCACTTTATTTTTAAAATAACACGTTCTTTATTAACCATTAATGCTAAAATTATGGGGAAGGTTATAGGTAACGGTTTTGAAACATATTAGATAAGAGTAATAGCGTAGTTTTACAAAGATAAGTTTAAAAATTCTCCCCAATTACCGTCTAAAGTTAAAGACTGAGTAAGAATCATCAGGTATTTTCTTTTTCTTATAATTTATAGCATTAAAACTGAAAAAAATTAATGATAAAGAAAAATATATCTAAGAAACTTACTGCTAAGGATATATAAATAAAAAATCAAAGATATGCTGCACTAATATTTTTTAAATATCCATTTTACATTTTTTTTATTTTATAATGTTTTTGTGATTTCACTGTAGCTTCCAATACAATACTTATCGATTGCCAATAGGTTCTCATGTGTTTCAAGATGCATGTTCGATAATTGCTTTCGAAGGGGACAAAATACAAAGGCAAAAAAAAATGTATCTTACATTTCATATATTTGGCAAGAAAGTGCTGTAATTATCATTACACTGTAAAAAGCTGTAATATGAAGCGTTTCCAAGCCGGTCAATTGACTTCATATACTTTTTCAGCAGTTTAAAACCGCATTTGTTGATTTTAGGTCTGAATTTTAGTTCTTAAATTGTTCATTTATTGTTTACAACCGTCTTTTCTTACATCTGTTTTTTTCTCCCAATGATGTCATTTTTTTGGGATGCGTTAATTCAATGAAATTGCCTTATTTATGTCTTCAATCCGGTCTAGCTTCAAACCAACGAGACTTTTGGTGGTCGTGTTGGTCGGGACACTGTACTTGTAATTTAAAGGTTGAAATTTCAGTTTATGCTAAAACCTTTTATCAATTTTTAATGGCTTCACTATATTTTAAAAAATAAAAAACATATTAGAAAATTAATTTACAGTATATAATAAAAAATTTTCTGTATTTTTTATAGTTTTACTACTCAGTTGCCATTTCAAAACCGTAAGAAATGACGCGTCCTTTAAGTAGATAATTGGCTGTTTTAAATACATATTGGCTTTTTTTAAGTACATTTGGGCTTTTATAAGTACATTAATAACCCAAGTTATAATTAAAATGTGCTTTTAGACATATACTTAAAATCATACTTCTAACTTTCAAACCCATTTTTTTTCAATTCAATTAAGAGTTAATTACAACTGTATCAAAATAAAACAAAAATTGCGCATGTTTCCAAATTCAGCTATTGATTGATTCTCAAGACCAAAAAGTAATCACCATCGGTTTTTTAATATGCAAATTTTATCTTTGATTTTCGAATGATTGTCATGCTTAATCATCTTAGAATCAATTTGGTAGAATACATATTATTGAAAATTGAATTATTTTCTACGATAATAAAAATAAATATATTTAATTTTCTTTTGGTATGAAATTGATAAATATTATACTTTTCGTCGATTATTTTTGTGTTATCAATGAAAAAAAACCCAAAATATTGATTGAATTTTTATTTGTCTGAGTATTTAACTTATGAATATTACATTTATTAAATGTAACACGTATGTAAATATTTTCACTGTAATTTGATATCTGGTTTTGTAAATGATTTTAAAAAAAATTAAATAACAACATACGGTTTTAATACAGTTAAGTTCGAGGAATAATACTGTACACTAGTTTTATATTTTCATAAGGTTAGATTTTGTTTAATGCAAAGCGATGTAACAATAACCATATAACACACATTTTTTACATTTATTTGAGTAAACAAAAGTATTTTCCAAATTTATTATTAATAATTAGTGTTTTTTTTTAATTTCCTGTTCTTTCGTATAATTAAATTGACTAACTTGGGGGCTTAAAATTAAGTTGGTCCAAGCTCTAATGTCAATTCTCTCTGAATAGATAACTTCAATTCGAATGATGATAAGTTTCTAAAAGCAGAACAATAAATTTATTTAAAAAATATAAAGGGAATTAAAGTGTATGCTGCCAAATGACAACATCATAAAGTAGAAAAATAAACTAGAAATAAACTAGAAGAATGAGTTTCTAGAAGGTTTACGCAATTTTTTATGTATTTCTTCAATGCGTGACAGTGATTTGTAAGTCCAGAAAAATCGTTAAGTAGCAAGTAAAAGTTAAATATTCTGCTTGGATCAAAGTTAAGACACTTTAACTTTAAAAACAAAATAAACAAAAATGCTTAAACTTTTAAACTAATGCAATAGTTCACATAATGAGTGCACTTCAGAAACCTTATTACCCTCATCATCTCTATTAGTGCACCACATACCTTGAAGTTTAATCTCCTGTCTTTTATTATAATTAGATAAAGGGGCGTCTTCAGATTGACCCCGCACTGAATCACAAACGCAATTGTGAAAAATTAATTCAATGGTTGGAGTAGAACTTTCAGAAACTTGCTGTCAAAGGTGTTCGGCCACCTTAAGCAGAAAGTTAAAAGTTATTTTATGCTTGGACCAAAGTTATGATGCCTTAACTTTAGAAACAAAATAAACAAAAATACTTAACTTTTTTAAACTAATGCAATAGTTCACATAATGAGTGCACTTCAGAAACCTTATTACCCTCATCACCTCTATTACTACACCACAGACCTTAAAGTTTAATTTCCTGTCTTTTATTATAATTAGATAAGGAGCGTCTTCAGAGTTGACCAAAGTTGAATATTATGCTTGGACCAAAGTTGCGATTCTTTAACTTTAAAAACAAAATAAACAAAAATACTTAAATTTTAAAAACTAATGCAATAGTTCACATAATGAGTGCACTTCAGAAACCTTATTACCCTCATCACCTCTATTACTGCACCACATACCTTAGAGTTTAATTTCCTGTCTTTTATTATAATTAGATAAAGGAGCGTCTTCCGAGTTGACCCCGCACTGAATCACAAATGCAATTTTGAAAAATTAATTCAATGGTTGGAGTAGAATTTTCAAAAACTTGCTGTCAAAGGTGATCGACCACCTTAAGCAGAGAGTTAAAAGTTATTTTATTCTTGGACCAAGGTATGATGCCTTAACTTTAAAAACAAAATAAACAAAAATACTTAAAATTTTAAAACTAATGCAATAGTTCGCATAACGAGTGCACTTCAGAAACCTTATTACCCTCATCACCTCTATTACTACACCACAGACTTAAAGTTTAATTTCCTGTCTTTTATTATATAATTAGATAAAGGAGCGTCTTCAGAGTTGACCCCGCACTGAATCACAAACGCAATTGTGAAAAATTAATTCAATGGTTGGAGTAGAATTTTCAGAAACTTGCTGTCAAAGGTGATCGGCCACTTTAAGCAGAAAGTTAAAAGTTATTTTATGATTGGACCAAAGTTATGATGCCTTAACTTTAAAAACAAAATAAACAAAAGTACTTAAAATTTTAAAAACTAATGCAATAGTTCACATAATGAGTACACTTCAGAAACCTTATTACCCTCATCACCTCTATTACTGTGCCACAGACCTTAAAGTTTAATTTCCTGTCTTTTATTATAATTAGATAAGGAGCGTCTTCAGATTGACCCCGCACTGAATCACAAACGCAATTGTGAAAAATTAATTCAATGGTTGGAGTAGAATTTTCAAAAACTTGCTATCAAAGGTGATCGGCTACCTTAAGCAGAAAGTTAAAAGTTAAGATTCCTTAACTTTAAAAACAAAATAAACAAAAATACTTAAAAATTTAAAAACTTATGCAATAGTTCACATAATGAGTGCACTTCAGAAACCTTATTACCATCATCACCTCTATTACTGCACCACAGACCTTAAAGTTTAATTTCCTGTCTTTTATTATAATTAAGATAAGGAGCATCTTCAGAGTTAACCCCGCACTGAATCACAAATGCAATTGTGAAAAATTAATTCAATAGTTGGAGTAGAATTTTCAAAAACTTGCTGTCAAAGGTGATCGTCCACCTTAAGCAGAAAGTTAAAAGTTATTTTATGCTTGGACCAAAGTTAAGATTCCTTAACTTTAAAAACAAAATAAACAAAAATACTTAATATTTTAAAACTAATGCAATAGTTCACATAATGAGTGAACTTCTGAAACCTTATTACCCTCATCACCTCTATTACTGCACCACAGACCTTAAAGTTTAATTTCCTGTCTTTTATTATAATTAGATAAGAGCGTCTTCAAAGTTGACCAAAGTTGAATATTATGCTTGGACCAAAGTTGTGATTCCCTAACTTTAAAAACAAAATAAACAAAAAATGCTTAAATTTTAAAAACTAATGCAGTTGTTCACATAATGAGAGTACTTCAGAAACCTTATTACCCTCATCACCTCTATTACTACACCACAGCCTTTCAAGCTTAATTTCCAGTCTTTTATTATAATTAGGATAAGGAGCATCTTCAGAGTTAACCCCGCACTGAATCACAAATGCAATTTTGAAAAATTAATTCAATGGTTGGAGTAGAATTTTCAAAAACTTGCTGTCAAAGGTGATAGGCCACCTTAAGCAGAAAGTTAAAAGTTATTTTATGATTGGACCAAAGTTATGATGCCTTAACTTTAAAAACAAAATGAACAAGAATACTTAACTTTTTAAAACTAATGCAATAGTTCAAATAATGATAATGAGTGCACTTCAAGAAACCTTATTACCCTCATCACCTCTATTACTGCACCACATACCTTAAAGTTTAATTTCCTGTCTTTTAATATAATTAGATAAGGAGCGTCTTCAGAGTTGACTAAAGTTGAATACTATGCTTGGACCAAAGTTACGATACTTTAACTTTAAAAACAAAATAAACAAAAATTCTTAAACTTTTAAAACTAATGCAATGGTTCACATAATGAGTGCACTTCAGAAACCTTATTACCCTCATCACCTCTATTACTGCACCACAGACCTTAAAGTTTAATTTCCTGTCTTTTATTATAATTAGATAAGGAGCGTCTTCAGATTGACCCCGCACTGAATCACAAACGCAATTGTGAAAAATTAATTCAATGGTTGGAGTAGAATTTTCAAAAACTTGCTGTCAAAGGTGATCGTCCACCTTAAGCAGAAAGTTAAAAGTTATTTTATGCTTGGACCAAAGTTAAGATTCCTTAACTTTAAAAACAAAATAAACAAAAATACTTAACATTTTAAAACTAATGCAATAGTTCACATAATGAGTGAACTTCTGAAACCTTATTACCCTCATCACCTCTATTACTGCACCACAGACCTTAAAGTTTAATTTCCTGTCTTTTATTATAATTAGATAAGAGCGTCTTCAAAGTTGACCAAAGTTGAATATTATGCTTGGACCAAAGTTGTGATTCCCTAACTTTAAAAACAAAATAAACAAAAAATGCTTAAATTTTAAAAACTAATGCAGTTGTTCACATAATGAGAGTACTTCAGAAACCTTATTACCCTCATCACCTCTATTACTACACCACAGCCTTTCAAGCTTAATTTCCAGTCTTTTATTATAATTAGGATAAGGAGCATCTTCAGAGTTAACCCCGCACTGAATCACAAATGCAATTTTGAAAAATTAATTCAATGGTTGGAGTAGAATTTTCAAAAACTTGCTGTCAAAGGTGATAGGCCACCTTAAGCAGAAAGTTAAAAGTTATTTTATGATTGGACCAAAGTTATGATGCCTTAACTTTAAAAACAAAATGAACAATAATACTTAACTTTTTAAAACTAATGCAATAGTTCAAATAATGATAATGAGTGCACTTCAAGAAACCTTATTACCCTCATCACCTCTATTACTGCACCACATACCTTAAAGTTTAATTTCCTGTCTTTTAATATAATTAGATAAGGAGCGTCTTCAGAGTTGACTAAAGTTGAATACTATGCTTGGACCAAAGTTACGATACTTTAACTTTAAAAACAAAATAAACAAAAATTCTTAAACTTTTAAAACTAATGCAATAGTTCACATAATGAATGCACTTCAGAAACCTTATTACCCTCATCACCTCTATTACTGCACCACAGACCTTAAAGTTTAATTTCCTGTCTTTTATTATAATTAGATAAGGAGCGTCTTCAGATTGACCCCGCACTGAATCACAAACGCAATTGTGAAAAATTAATTCAATGGTTGGAGTAGAATTTTCAGAAACTTGCTGTCAAAAGTGATCGGCCACCTTAAGCAGAAAGTTAAAAGTTATTTTATGATTGGACCAAAGTTATGATGCCTTAACTTTAAAAAACAAAATAAACAAAAATTCTTAAACTTTTAAAACTAATGCAATAGTTCACATAATGAATGCACTTCAGAAACCTTATTACCCTCATCACCTCTATTACTGCGCCACAGACCTTAAAGTTTAATTTCCTGTCTTTTATTATAATTAGATAAAGGAGCGTCTTCAGAGCTGACCCCGCACTGAATCACAAACGCAATTGTGAAAAATTAATTCAATCCCGGGGAAACGACCACGGACGACTTTAATGAGATTATTTTTGTTTCGTAGATAGTTTCAATTGCTGTAAGGAGATTGCGGGACACCTTTTAAACTTGGCCACGCTATACTCATTACGGGAAAAGGTCCTCTTGTTAGCGTACGGCGAATTTAATTGCGGTGCTTTCCGTTGGGGTGGTTTGGTAAGGTTGTATTTCAGGCCTGTTTTACACTGTTCTGGTAAATATTGTTTTAAATACGTTGTGGATGATCTCAGAAACAAAACGATCAAAACTATTTAGGGTAGACTGACCATTGACTGAAAAGCCCAAGCGAATGAACATTTGGTAAATATAATTAAAAAATAAGGATTGAAAATCCTTCCACTAGATAGATTGACAACACTGACTTCCTCCCATCTAGTAGGAACCTATCTGACATATGGTTGGATGTCTTGGTCATTATGTCCTGGTTTTTATTCACTGGCGAACGCAGCGCCTTAAACGTTCATTCACTGGTTAGTCTCCCCTATCTGCTGAAATAAAAGATATTTCATCGCAACGGTTTATTCGGTTTATAAAAATAATTTCGAATTGTCACATGAAATTTGGAAAGTTTCCTTACTTACGATTTTCTCAACAATATTCGCTCAATGATACATTAAATGAATTAGATGCTGTAAAAAATCCTTTTAGTTTACTATCACAGTGATAGTGAAAAGTGCTACCATCACCCTGAGCTGTGAATTTATACATGATGTAATTTTTTGTGTTTGGTATCGCCAAAAACGTTTGCTTCACTGTTAGTTATGGGATTCAACTACCTTCTCTGTACAAATTTTGTTATAATTCATTGTCACTTGACTCTGCTCGTCAAGGAATTAAAATTTTTTTGTAAAACAGACATTACAACACTTTGGTGCCAAACCGGCGGTGCAATAGTTAGGATGGCCTTTGGAGCCTCTGGGTCCGGGTTCAAATCCCGATAAGGCATGGGTGTTTGTGTTTGTCGAGTATAAGCGGAGTGCGTAATCGTTAAATCCGGTCATTGCGCAGTTTCCCACGGGTACAGGTACCTGAAGACTATTTCCCTCCCCTTCAGGGTCATGCCTAAATTGTGGAGGTGGGCGCTATAGATGGCAGCATCTGTCACGTATGTGTGTGTTGTGTCTGTCCTACTTGACGAAAGTTTATAAGCGTGTCTCTGACCAAGCACACACGCCTGAAGATATATGTCTACCAACCAACCAATGAAACACTTTGGTGTTAGAAATAACTCCCTCCCCCCCCCCCCCCCAAAAAAAAAAAAAAAAAATTACTGTAATTTTACAGTAAAACTTTCACATTATAAGTGTGGTAAGTTTTAACTTCAACTCTAAAATGTCTGGCTTTGTTTGCCACTAGATGTGAACATTAAAACTATATGAGCAAATATTGTTGATTAAACCATATATGAAAGGGTTTTTTATATGTCGCGTCAAAGCTACAATATATTAACGTTGTTGTTGACATACTTAGTCGAAATCAACTGAAATGGTGTTCGAATGTATGCCAAAATTACAATTTGAACAAAAAATTCATTTTTTTCGCTACTTTCTTAGATCAGAATAGAGACATTTTGCTACTCTCCCAAAAGCAATTCTGTCATATCTGACGCTAAATGAAGACAACATCTGTTGCTGTACCTAGATTGCCTTTTATTGAGAGGATACGTCAGTTTCATGGGTGTCTAGTACTTTTCTTTTTCGAAATAACAATAATGGTAAAATTATTGCTTTGTAATTACTACATTTTCCCACTTATTATTATGAAAATAGTAATAACAAAACAAAATAACTCATTGAAAATAAAAAACCTCTAAGTGATTTATTTTTAAAATATTATTTTTTATAATAAATAACTTGAAATTATAATTTAATTTAATTTTTTCTAGGACTATAATAATTTGATTTATTAATTTCTATTTATTTAAATATTGATGATAAATTATGTATATATTAACAATAATCAAATAATAAATGATTTTTCCTTTAATTTTTTTCTGCTGTATGTTTTTAATTTTCTTCTAGTTGAAAAAATCTAAAATTTGTTAAAACATATATGAATTTTATAGATAATGTGATTTCGAAAATAATGCGTTAAGTGATAGGGCCAACAATCCCCCTTTAAAAATAATACCATCATAATCTTAATGTTTGTACAACAGTGGTTATAACACCATAAGTATTCAAATATAAATAGTCCTTAATTTTATACATTTGTACATTGAAAAAATTGAAAAAAAAAATATGCATCTCAAAATCACCGTCTTTAACGAGATTCTTTTTCTATTTACCAATTTCATAACTTTTTTGTCAGTTTTTTTTATGATCACGTACAAATGTATAAAAGTAAGGACTATTTATATTTGAATACGTATGGTGTGATAACCACTATTGCACAAACATTGAGAAAATGATGGTATTATTTCTGTTTTTACGATTTGTTTTCTTTTACTGGAAGGTGTAAGTTACTTTATTGTCAAACCAACGCATACTTTTGCCAGACACGAGGGTTTAAAGCATTAGGCCCCCTCCATACTGGTAGCCTCGGAATTCAGGAAGGCTTAGTTCGAGCTCTGGATGTAATTAGAAGTGAATTTAAATTCGCTGATAGTCGCGATACTAAAAAAGAAAAGGATCGAGGTGGTCTATGTAATCTCAGAGAGGGAGTGTTTATTATATCTAGTGTTATTTTGCTTGATCCTGATAATCTAATAAAAGACCACTATCCACATTCATTTGCATTTAGATTTACCATACACGGCTTGTTTTTAAGTTGCATGTTAATAAAGTTTTATTTTTGTTTTAAAGGTAAATATGCCTCCTTTTAGTGTGAGATTAAGCTTGCATTTATTTAAGAAGCTCATAACCTATCTGAAGTTTAATGTCATTACGTTGGATAATTCGGATTTTGTTTAAACCCTTCTCATCCAAACTTATGGTTTATAATCTTGTATCATTCCTTCTTGTGATGAATGCCAAATAGTTTTTTTCTTGCGCTTTGACTCTTGAGGGCTAATAAGGTGGAGGGTGAGGCTTAAATAAGCCCAATCGACTGAGGGTCTCTATTCCAAAGTCCTTCAGTGTTAATCCAATGGAAACATATTTTTTAAGCCACATCTTTCCGGCTGTATTGGATATTTTTATAAACGATTTTTATGTTATGAATGTAGATCATTTACAGATCCCTGTAACACAAATTTATAACTAATTTTGCATAAAATATTCGAACCAATTTCAAAAGGTATGAGTCACATCGTGTGACTACAGACACCTGTAAGTCAGCTCCATTTATCATATAAAAAAACACACCATTTGGTAAAAATTTCCAATTCAACCGGAGAAATGTGGCTAAAACATAACTTTTCTATTGGCTTAATACAGAGGCAACTTTGAATTTTAGAACTTCGGACAATCAGACTCATACTCGCCCTTAAATACTGATTTCGTGTTCCGGCAGTGGGGATCGCACAACTTCGAAGTCCTTAAACTGAGAACTTCTTTATATCTTCTCTACTAGCCCCCCCCCCCCCCCCTGAACACTTTTTTTCTGATTTTCTGAAGTGATTTTGCGATAGACCCTCGATGACCATTGAGTAAAGATAAAAAGCTGAGCACTTCCTCTTTCTCGTGACTCTAGAATATATTTCGTTAATTTTTTATTCCTTTTAGGGAGTCCGTCCATGCCAGTTGCTATGAAAGATATGAGATTATTCTCAGAATAGCTGTCCCAAAATGAACCACGTGACAATCAATGAAAGAGTATCATACTTGGCCAGCAGCTTGCGAAACGAGTTGATCCTCCCCCCCCCCCCCTCAAAGTTGAATACTAAGAGTAAAATGTTCTCGTTAAGCTTGTTCAACTGTTCTATAAAATTAAATTTTCTTGACGCACATTTAAATTAAAAGAGTCTTAGTCTTGAAAACTTGTTAAGCTTGTCCTACTGTTCCATACAATTAAATTAACATGACGTACTTTTAAATAAAAAGTCTTAGTCTCTTGAAAGCTAAAGATAATATCTTAGTTTATCATAGAATGCAAAACTATCGTCAAATGCAGACGTAAACTATTCTTAAAAGTTTAAAAGCACACGTCTAACAACCAGAAAACGAAACGTGTTTGTTTCGAGCCCACCGGAGATATTGTGTTACTGTGCATGTATGAATGGATGTTCAGATTTAATGGAGCGAGGGCGTCAAAGGCAATACACTGTGCCTCTATAATTTAACACCTACTATATGGTGACTGTCTATCCTTTTCTAACTTAAATGATGAATTAGGGTTTACTCACCCCAGTCAGCTTGCCCTTTGTCATTCGATAAGACGCACTTCCACATTTATCATTAAATGTAATCCTTGAGTTTTTGAAGAATTTTGTCCTATTCCCTGTTCGCTAATGTTGAGGGAAATATATTTCGGGATTTTAGCATCCTGAAAATAGTGGGATATTGTAGTTTAAATAATAGGATTTGATACGGTTGTCTTTGTAATGATGGATACGATGAGTCATCGTGTTTCGCCAGTTTTTTAGTAAAATACTAATACTTCAACTGAAATGGTAAAGGATGTAATATTTTGTGTGACAGAACACATTTTTCAAGAAATTTCAGGTGATGGTAATATTGTAAAATAAACTACGATAGAACACGATTTTTAAGGAAATCAAATAAAATTACGTAGAATGATTTGTCAATGATTTTTAACTACGACAGATGTACTAACCATTTTAAATAATCAATGACTTTCGCACTAGTTTCAAATCTTGAGGTGGTTTTTCGAGTGGCATTCATTTGTTCCTCACAATATATAACAGCCCAATTTGGACATATTATGAGAAACTTCGTACATACAATTTTCTCCATTTAAAATATTTGGCTTTGCACGAATCAAAGTTTCAATACAAAAATCTGTATTTTTTCTTATTAAGCTAATGTTTAGTAACTCTTTCACCCATTTATCCAATATTTCGGGGACGCAGTAACAAAACAAAAATGCGATGTAATCTGGAATCTAAAAATAACAACGCAAATAATAATATTATATTAGTATAATTCTTAAATATATAAAATGTAAATTTGCATTCCGACCAAGCCCCGAAGACACATTACTCGTTCCATAATAATAATCGTCGAAACGAATACAAAATTAACGTCATACAAACCACTATTTATCACTCTTGACGTAATTTATCTTCAACTAAACAATTATAAGCATCCACTAATTCCTTAATACACTTACAAGCCCATTTGCAGCTAGTTAACGAACTCGATCTCCTCAATAGTTTTCCTACAGCCGTACATTCATCACTTAGGAGAATCTATTTATTAAATTAACTGTTTGGAGTCCTTGTCAAAGACTGTAAATAAAAATACAATGTCAATTGGCAGGCCCAAAAGGTTATTAACATCACTCCCTTTGTCACGTGAGTTTGAAACAAAGACTTGGCGAATTTTGAATATTACTGAGCATTTGTACAATTATTTAACCAATGCTTTTTGTGTTTTTGTAGCAACCTTTATGTAACAATCCTTTAAACAAAACAAATTATCTACTTGCCACGTATGTTATGCATCTAAAACAAAGAAACCTTAAATTTTTTTATCGATAAATGTTTGGTTGTTATGCAAACGACGGAGATAGGTCTCCCAAAAAGGCAATCTCTCGCCAAACTCAGTAGAGAGTTTGGGAACCAGTCTTAAAGGCGCTTGACTTGCATACGAAAGGTCATAGGTTCGGTCCCTGGCATTGCCAAAATAGCTGCCGGTCTGTTCAGCCAAAACGTCCGAAGAATAATACCTCGTGTACAGAAAAAGCAGATAAAATATGAAACAAAGTATCGACACCTCGTGCGAAGTCGCCCTTAAATATTGCGCTGGTTTGCCGACTCAGGTGTCTGTTCGTCACTTGCCGGTTGCTTAAGTTACGACCAGTCGTCAATAGCCCTCGTGTAGCTCGAAGTACGACATTAATTCAACCTAACATAACCCAACCTAATCCGCTGCTGTGTCGTTAAAAATGTGAAAGTACCAACATTTGTTTCGTTGTTGTTCAAACGACATCGATAAGTCGCCAAAAAAGATAGCAATATCTCCTCTTCAAAATCGTCAATTCATCTTAGCCCCGCCTAAACTTATCACTTAACTATCAGATCATACCATATAGGCTTACTTACTATACGTAAACTAACCTAATAACTTAACCTAATCCGCTACTGAGTCGTTAAAAATGTGAAAGTACTAACATTTGTTTCGTTGTTATTCAAACGGCATCGATAAGTCTCCAAAAAAGAGCAATATTCCTATCCAAAATCGTCATTTCATCTTAGCCCCGCCCAAACTTATCACTTAACCATCAGACCATAGGCCTACTTCTCATACGTCGTTGATCTCTTCTCGTCTAGTCTTATCTCCTGGCGTCGGGTGTTTAAATTGCGATTAAGAAAATTCTTGATTAGAAGTCTTTGGCACGAAGCGGGCTCGGATGACCAACGGTAGTAATTAGGGCTTCCAGAACTACTCCAACATTTCATTATTCATGGGGTAAAATTAATTGATCAATCCTCGAACTTGGGTGCGTGTTCGACACACGGGATAGACAGTGAGAAGTGGCGGGAATTAGAATTTTAGAGGGATGTTTGTCGGTGTTGTTGAGGGAGCCTATTTTGGTGTAGCATGTAATTAAAAGTGTGTTGGAATCGTGGTGTAATTTGTTAATTGAAGGAAACACTGTACAATTTTTTCGTAACGTTACTCATGTATTGCGAAGGTTCATGGCTTTTCCAAGTTTATATAGCTTTTTTTTCGGTTTGCAGATTTTCCCCAGAAATATGAGTAGAATAATATTGCATTCATCTATTTGGACAATATAATATTATGCATCGTTGTCAATTGCAAACATGCAGCGTGCAGGTTTATCGAATAGACCCAATGTTTGATGGATCTAATCCGACATATATCACGACACACAGTTTCGAAAAAAGTAAACAGAATATATTGGAGCTATCCCGTATTTTACTTACAAATGGACTTACTTAAAATTTCTAGTAAAGTTACTGGCTTTATTGCCGGATGACCAACGGTAGTAATTAGGGCTTCCAGAACTACTCCAACATTTCATTATTCACGGGGTAAAATTAATTGATCAATCCTCGAACTTGGGTGCGTGTTCGACACACGAGATAGACAGTGAGAAGTGGCGGAATTAGAATTTTAGAGGGATGTTTGTCGGTGTTGTTGAGGGAGCCTATTTTGGGGTAGCATGTAATTAAAAGTGTGTTGGGGATCGTGGTGTAGTTTGTTAATTCGATACACTGTAAATTTTTTTAATGTTATTGTTATGTATCCTAAAGGTTCCTGGCCTTTTCAAGTTTATATCGCTTTTTTGGGTTTGTAGCTTGTTCCCAGAAACATCAGTAGAATAATATTGCATTCATCCTTTTGGGCAATATAACATAAGTCATCATTGTCAATTGCAACACGCTGGTTTAGCGAATCGACCCAAAGTTCGGTGGATCCAATACGACATATATCAGAGCACAAAGTTGAATAAGAAGCATACAAAATATTGCTGCGATCCCGCTTTTTTCGTCCAAATATACTTTTTTTTTAATTTCCAGGAAAGTTGCTGGCTTTATTGCCGGACGACCAATGGTAGTAATTAGGGCTTCCAGAACTACTCCAACATTTCATTATTCACGGGGTAAAATAAATTGATCAATCCTCGAACTTGGGTGCGTGTTCGACACACGGGATAGACAGTGAGAAGTGGCGGGAATTAGAATTTTAGAGAAATGTTTGTCGGTGTCGGTGTAAATGTTGTTGAAGGAGCTTAGTTTGTGTGGTAGCATGTAATTAAAAGTGTTTTGGGATCACAGTGTAATTTGCTGATTGAAGGATACGCTGTAATTTTTCCCCCTCATCAGTTTATATTTCCCTCATCAGTAGCGAACAGGGAATCAGACACAATCTTTCCAAAAAGTGACTCGATACTAATTATGAATGTTCCCGCCTTGATGGGAGTGTGTGTTCTCGAATGTCAAATGGAAACTCCAAACCGTCAAGTTTGTTGTACTACCTGGCTTATCAACCCAACTTTCTGGAAAAACTTTTCTGGAAACTTTTTCTGCAACAAACTATTACATCCTTGGTCATTGCAATTGAGTTGTTTAAATAGGCATTTTACTATAAAATTGGCAAAATAGATGAAAACATTGAATCCATACATCGTTACAAAGACAACCGTGCATTTAAAACTTCAAAATCCCACTTATTCTGAATGGAAAAACCCCCGAGATACATTTACTTCATTATTAGCGAGCAGGAAATCAGACAAAATTCCTCAAAAATGTGATTATTCCACTTAATGATGAATGTCCCCTTAGTTGAATGTTTGTGCTCTCGAATGACAAATAGCAAGCTCCAAACTGATAAGTATATGTTTTACAATCCTAAAAACATGTGAACTTTCAAAACAAATTTTTTTATAAAAATGTGGCATCCTTTGGCATCTCAATTGAATTGTTTAAAGAAGTATTAGTATTTTACAATAAAACTGGCAAATACAGTAACACAGTGGATCCATGCATCATTACAAAGACAACCTTACCAAATCCTATGTTTTAAACTTCAAAATTCCACTTATTTCAGGATGCAAAAATCCCGAGACATACTTCCTTCATCATTAGCGCACAGTTAATCGGACAAAATTCCATCAAAAACGCGATGATTCTGCTTAATGATGAATGTTCCCGCCGTAGGAAGTTTTTGTCCAGAATGACTAGCTCAAAAATATTAAGTATGTTTTACAATCCTATCAACATCAATCGTCATCCTATCAACAACAACCTTCCAGGAAAAATATTCTCTTTTAAAAATGCTGAAGGAAGCATTAAGAATTATTAGCATTTTACAATAAAACTGGCAAATACAATAACACATTGGATCCATGCGTCATTACAAAGACAACCTTACTAAATCCTCTATTTTAAACTTCAAATTCCCACTTATTTCAGGATGCAAAAATCCCGAGACATACTTCCTTCATCATTAGCGAACAGGGAATCGGACAAAATTCCTTCAAAAACGCTATGATTCCACTTAATGATGAATGTCCCCGTCGCTGGAAGTGTGTGTTCTCGAATGACAAAGGGGCAAGCTAATGACGTGTGTAATACGATTTCTTGCCGCAGCCCCTCTGTAGGCACTTGAAATAATAAATTGCAGGTGATTTCCAGGAAGCATGTTCCAACACTCGCCGAAAGAGGTGAGGTAATTATGACAAATGACAGACCGGGATGACAAGTTTGGAAAGTAACAGACAGAATGAAAAAAAAAGGGAATATGGGCTCTCCGATTTTGAGTGCATTTACCTATTGTGGATACTGATAGATGTTTGAAAATGGTTCTTTTATGATCATCGGGAGTGTAATTGAGAAAGGGTCTATGAATAATAGAGATTGCGGGTTTTCTGTGTGGTTTTAAAATTCTGGAATATATTGAAGAAGAGAGAGTTATGGGGGCTGCACTTTTTTGGATTTTATGTTTTGTTGTTTCTTTGTTTTAACCATTTATGTTTGGTGTATCATAGTTGCAATATTTTTTTATTTGAAATAAAATGCCCCACCTTGCTTCAGTGTTCTCTTCACAGTTTTGTTTAAAGTATTTGCAATGCATGCAAACAAATGGAAAATTTCAGCAATTTTATTTTAACTTCACTGTCAAAACTGAAGGTGACACTTTGCGTCCCTGGGGTGAAGGACGGGGTATTTTTAAGGGGAACCTTTTAGGTCCTAGAATGGCACTCTTATCTAATTCTCAAGCCCAAGATTCATTGATTCAAAGGGATTCAAAACCTTGAGGTGCCAAATGAGACCACCTTACCACCTGGTGAAAAAATAGCAACCCAAATCGTTCCCCATTAAAAGAATTTCCATTTTTGATGCATTGCAAATACTTGAAAAATATTACCAACCAAAACTGTGAAGGTAACAGTGGAGCAAGGTGGAACTTTTAATTTTAAATAAACAAAATGTTATAACTATGGATGCACCAAACATAAATGGTTAAAAAAGTTTTCATCCCCTTTATTTTAACTTCACTGTTAAAACTGAAGGTGAAACTTGGCACCCCCGGGTTGAATGAGGCAGTTTTTTTTATGGGGGATCAGTTTGGGTTCTAGAATGGCACCCCTATATAATTCACAAGCCCAAGTATCATCGACTCAAAGTGATTCAATGTCTTTAGGTGCCAAATGGGACTTCCTTCCCATCGGGGTGAAAAAATAGCACCCTTTTGTCACCTTTAGTTGTAACAGTGTTCATTGTGTAAAAAAATGTGTAAACGTTAATTGTGTAAAACAATGTTGGGATTCATTGTTGTTACATACTGTAGGACATCACTTTATTTATGCATTTGAAAAGTGCATTAGCCTCTTAGAAATGTGCCTCAATTTCGAATGTATTTTAATATGCAAAAATATTTCCGTGGTCACATAACTTTGAAAATAACTTTAACATTCACGAATTTATCTGAAACTTAAAATAAAAAATTTGTACAATCAATAAAAGAATTTCGCGCGGGAAAGGAATACAAAAATACCCCTTGCTTCTGAAAATCCGTTCCATTTGCGCAACACCGATCATCTCGCAGATAAAACAGAAATAAATATGCAGTCATAAAAAGCTAGGAGTTCGAACTTTGCTATTTTGGTCGTAAAAATTTCAAGTTCTTTCGACTTCATTCTGCCCTGATAGCCTTAATGCCAAGGCCACTGAAATGGAAGCTGGGGCAGTAAAATATTTAGAGTACTTGATAATTCCGAAAGAAGCTGAAACCACTTGCGTTTTATGGAATAAGATCTGATTTTGGAGTTCGACTTGAGAATAAAAATTTTGACTTATGTAATGTACATCAGTGTTCGGGTTGCGAAATGCTGTCGAATGTTGAGGATCATAAAAATTTGGGAAGAAAGTTTTTTATTAAGTGATTTAGTGAATGTATCAATGATTTATTTAAATAGATTAATTGAAATTGTATCTATAATTTCAAATTTAGATGTATATGGGGAAACTTACACTCTTAAAACAAAAGAATTAAATCCACCCCAGTAAGAGAAGTGCATTTTCGACACTGAAAAGGAGTGAATATTAACTCAGACTGAGTAAAAATCACTCGTTGGAGTGATCGTGTCGGAGATTTAACGCACAAAAGATCCACTCCAGTAGGAGAAGTGCATTTTCAACACTGGAGGAGTGAAAATTGACTCGAACTGATTTAAAATCGCTCGTTTTTCTTAAGAGTGTAACTTTTTTGGTTGAGCACATTTACATGCGCATGATATCGGATTTACATAGGTATGCTCTTGTCCGGTATTCACTTTTGCTGGTCCCTCCATGACTTGTTTGTGCTGTGACCTGGTAGGTTAAATAATATGTAAGACTGCATAACTAAAACAGTTTTTAATTTACTAAACATTTGCTCAAAGTAACTTAAAGAAATAAAACATTTTAAATGGTTCTGACATTTTCCTATTTTTTTTATTGAAAATGTATTATTGAAAGATAACTTTGACGATTGTGAAAATCAAAATTAACACACACTTTTGTAGTAATTTATAAGGTTTCTTATACTGTCAAATGTTGAGGATCATAAAAATTTGTGAAGAAAGTTTTTTATTAAGTTCTTAAGTGATTTAGTGAATGTATCAATGATTTATTTAAATATATTAATTGAAATTGTATCTATAATGTCAAATTTAGATGTATATGGGGAAACTTAACTGGTTAAGTACATTTGCACGCATTATTGTAGATTTACATAGGTATGCTCTTGTCCGGTACTCACTTTTGCTGGTCCCTCCGTGACTTGTTTGTGCTGTGACCTGGTAGGTTAAATAATATGTAAGACTGCATAACTACAACAATTTTTAATTTACTTAAAATTTGCTCAAAGTTACTTAAAGAAATAAAACATTTTAAATGATTCTGACATTTTCCTATTTTTTTATTGAAAATGTATTATTGAAAGATAACTTTGCCGATTGTGAAAACCTAAAAATAACACACTTTTTTATTTATTTATAAGGTTTCTTATGCGTTTCAAATATAAAAAGAAATTTCTTCCAGACAAGCCATATTTCACGAAAAGTACTTAACCGAATGTTCTCAAATTTTTTGTGCATATTTGTTATGCTATCATCTAGGGAATAGACTACAAAATAGTAATTTCAAGCAATATTATAAAAATTATAACACTTAATATCAAAAATGGTAGAAAAAAAGTTGATAAAAATCTTTAGCTTAGCTTCGACAACTTATAACTTTTTATTGGTGCCATAAATATCTAAGATTGTAGTCTATTCCCTAGGTATCAAATTAAGATTTATTAATTTATTATTATTTTTAAAAAATCGTAAATATTTTCTTAGTTTTAAGGTCTATCGTAAAGGCAAAAAACATCAAAATTTACTTGCAAAATCTTAAATTACACAAAATATATTTATTTAAAATAAAAATTGTGACTTATTATTGTTATTAGTTGTGTTGGTTAACAAAAAAAACATAAAATATAAGTATTAAAATTTAATTAAAAAAATAAGTGTCAAACGTAGTCGGATACCTTAAATAATAAATATAGTGAATTATGACAATGAAATATAGTGACGGTGATTGTTATAACAAAAGACATATAGTAAATGTGAGTACAGATAACATTGTTAATGTTATTAAGTATCAGTAAATTTAATTGGAAAGCAAAATTTTACCTTAATAAATAGGAGATACAAATAAGTGAGATTTCAAATTACATAGTGAATACAATAATAAATTACGTAGCAAATGTGATTACACGATCCCAACAAAAGACATAAATAGTAAATGTGAGTACGAATAGCATAGTTTATTACGCATCAGTAAATTTTATTGGGAAGAAAAAATTTACTTTAATTAAAAAACACAAATTAGTGAGTTTTGAAATTACATGGGAATACAATAACAAATTACATAGCAAATGTGAATACAACCGATGTACGAAGTAAATGCTATTTCAAAAGACATATAGAGTCAATTTGATCACTGGAGACGCAGTACAGGTAATAAAAACAAATATCCATAGTTTTTTTTATACAAATTAAGGCAAGTTCTATAGCAATATGATAAATGATACGAGGAGGGAAAGGGTGCTGTAAATGTGTGTTACCGTCATAATATAAACTATCGTACTCAGTTTCTAAATATAAATAAAACTTTGTTTTGAAGATATTACCACAATAATTTATTAAAAGCAGGTGATAGGAAATTATTTAGATGTTGGTATAGATAATTATAATTCAGCATATATTGAAAATAATTATTCTAAATAAACAAATGACGTATCCATGAAGTTCTGCCACCCGAACAATCGAATAAATGTTTATCCGGACACATAGTTTTAGAATATTGCATACAAATTTATTCAAAGTAAATAAGAGTTTATTAAAAGGGGATGATATGAAATTAGTCTGTTGTTGTTAAAGATAACTTAAACTGAAATATATATGAAAGAATTATTCTAAATAAACAAGTAATAAATGTATTCATGCAATTCTGCAATCCAAACCATCGCTTAAATGTTAACTCAGACACATAGTTTCAAAATATTACTTACAAATTTATTCAAAAATCGACACACACACACACAAAAAAATGGGACACAAGGTACAATATTTCTAGTCTGTGTCTTTTATGGCGTCATTTTTTATCCAGCATTTTGGCTATGTCAGTTTCCAGAATAGCAAAATAGGGTACAATGTCGTCTATCGGCTCGCATAATGCGTCGTCAGATCCAGACTTCTGATTTACTCCCCTTATAGAATATCCAATGCCTGTAGCTTACACGGGGTTTAAATAAATAAAAGAAGGAATTTTGCGAAAAGGGGGATCTAGACAATTTTGATTCAAATATTTTCTATTTTGTGCGAAATACGAGGATTATACACGAATAAAATATCCTAGCTTCTGTAAAAATTTAGCAAGGTAACATAGATTGATATTTTACCAGAATTCTGAAAAAAAATTGATATCAGTCGGTAAGATTGAAAGAGAATATATGATTATATGTGAATCTGTTAAAAAAATTTTAGTATTGAAAATTTCATAATATATTAAAATGTATTATAAAATTTCTCAAATTTTATTTAAAAATATATTTAAAATGTTCAAATTTTATTAAAATATATATTTAAAAATTTCAAATTTTATTTAAATATATATTTAAAATTTTCACATTTTATTAAAATATATATTTATAATTTTAAAATTTAAATGAAATATATATATTTAAAACTTTATTAAAATGTAGATTCCAATTTTGTTCTATTCAAATTCATGGAATATATATTTATGCAGTGTGCTATTTCAGAAATAACGTTCTGTAAAATTATAAAGCCAATATTAATTTCTGAATTAAAATGTTTATCTGTTTTGTTGTGCAGATTTATAAAGAAAGGGGCATAATATAAAAAAAAAACACTTTATCATTGAGTTTAAAAATGTATTTATCGATATTGCTTTGTAAAAGGAGAAATATTATTGCGGCCGTTTTGAACGAGTTTTGTCCGCATAAACAACTTTTTCATCATACTTAAGATTTTATTAAAAATATATTAAGGAGGTTTTCCAATAAACTACAAAATTATTTTCCAACAATTTAAATATCTTACTATCTAAGATACTTTAAAGCAAACAATGAAAAATGCATAAGTGTATCGAAAACAACTTTAAGATTTTGATTTTCTTTTGTATTAAGTACATGCGAGCTAAACAAGAGCAGTTTTTAAATTGAAAAACAATACTTAAAATTTCGCATTCCGCCTATTTTTCTAGATTAAATATATATATATTTTATTTCATTTGTAAATATATATTACTTTTAAATCTCAGTTTTTCTTATTGCATTTTATTATGAATTCTTGATTTGTCTGCTAAAAAATTTTGTGCATGTAAATGTGTTTATGTTTAATATGATCTGGATTTTTTCAACATACGTACAATTAATGAAATAAGTTCATAAACACGCACTAATAACTATTGTGTGTTCAAAAGTTCTTTAGTTGAAATCATGTATATTTTTTTAATAAACATCAAATCAATCTATGACAATGTATAAACAGAAATAGTTGAAGTTGAACAATTTTAAAATTCATTCAATAAACTTTTATAGTAATGTTATTAAATAAATGTAGTTTTTTTACAAAGAAAAAATCTTTTTTTAGAAATAAAAATAAGTTTTTCCCGGAAAGCAAAATCCTCAATACGGGTAAATTTTATATACATCGAGAAATTTTCTTACAAAACCTTAAAGTTGGAGGGAAAATGAAAATGTATATTTCTCCGAAAATAGTAAATACTTCAAAACATGAGGTCGCTTAGCATTTTCAGTTCCGAAAATATTATAAAAATATACATTGTATCTACCACTTTTGAGTTCTTTACCATCAAACTTTTTTCAAATCAATTTACAAAAACATGTATATAGAAATAGTTGTAGTAATTTCTTTAAAATTAATTCAATATACCATTTTTAATAGAAGTTTTTTTTAAAATAAATGTAACTTCTTGTGAAAATGAATACTTTACATATTTTCCTGAAAAAATAAGACGAAATCCTCAACAGGGCAAAATTCTCCATATATTGAGAAATTTCCTTACAAAACCTTAAAGTCACGGAAAAAAACGCCAATGTCTTTTTCAAAAGAAAATAATGAATACTGCAAACATTTGGTCTCTTAGCATTTTTCAGTCTGAAAAATATTATAAAAATAGACATTATATCTACACTTTTTGCGTTCTTCACCTTAAATTCTTTCTGTGTGGACTCTATCTCTGTATTTGGATAGCGAGAAGCTCTAAGAAAACGAACCCCAAACGCAATTTAAAACACCGAACTGGGACCGAAAGTTCTCAGTCTCTGCCAGAAATGAAAGATCTGAAACGAAGGTTGAAATGTCTTTCCCATATCGACAGGTTAATATGACATAAGTGTAACTGCACTGAAGGATGTGTTGTTTAACATTATTCGATGAAATTGGTGAAAGAATAGCATACACCTGTTTCAAGGGGTAATCTTACATGAACTGTATGGTGTAACGTTTCGCAAATAAGTTTTCAAGGGGTATATACCAAATGGAAGGAGTAACATTACACAAATAATAAGTTTATTAGGGTTAACACGTTACATCATATGTATAGATTAATTTTATACAAATAAGAAGTTTACTAGGGTTAACACGTTATATCAAATTTATAAATTCATTTTATACAAATAAAAGGTTTGCGAGGATTAACACGTTATGTAAAATTTATAGATAAATGTTGTACAAATAAGAAGTTTACAAGGGTAATGTTACACCAAATTTACGGAATTACGTTACATAAATAAGAAGTTTACAAGGGTAACGTTACGCAAAATTTATGGAATTACGTTTCCCAAATAAGTTTTCCAGGGGTACATACCAAATTGAAGGAGTAACATTACACAAATAAGAAGTTTACTAGGGTTAACACGTTACATAAAATTTATAGGTTAATGTTACACAAGTAAGAAGTTTATTAAGGTAACGTTACACCAAATTTATGGAAATACGTTACACAGATAAGAATTTTACAAGGGTAAAGTTACACCAAATATTTGGAATTACGTTTTACAAATAAGAAATTTAAAAGCAATAATCTTATGCCAAATTTAAAGAAAAAATTACTCAAGTAAGAAGAATACAAAGAGTTATCTTCTCTAAATTTTTGGAGTAATTGAATAAGTAAGAACTTATGGAATCTGTGTTAAGTAAATGGGAAAAAAATAAGACAAAAAAATTCGGCTGTGTTAAAAACTTTACAAGCGTTTCTTTTTAATCTGATAAATGTACCTATCTTACAGTGCTCTATAATTAAGCTTTTTAAAAAGTTGGTTCAAATATTTTGTACTACATTTATTTATTGTATCCGAACTAATTCAAAACGATCTATATATTCGAACTAATTTCAAAAGGAGGAATTATAGAATCCTGTTAGCCATCTACATTTTTCGTTTCGGCTTGTAGACCCATCTCTGCCGCTTGCATTCCTCCTTAATGAAAATTTTACCTTATTTTATATGTAAATGAATAAATCTATCTACATTTTTCACATAAAAAGCCACTGGTGAAAATATTTAATACAGTAATAGTAATTTGGCTCCACAAAATTATTTTTTCAGTGGATTAATAAGAAAAGAAATATTCGTTTCAGAAATCAGGATACCACTCGATTCCTCCTTAATGAAAATACATTAATTTTACATGTTAAACGGAAGGTTAGAGCTAAACGATACTATTGGAATTCGAATAGTCCGAGTCCCTACTATACAAAGCTCAGTTTAACAAAATCGATAGTTACACGCCTTTTAAACTAACTTTATAGATATCTTAAAGTGCTATCTCTCTTCCTTGACAGAGACTGATGAACCTTTTCTTAGGAAAACGGGTGAACTTTCTCTTTTTGAAATCTTTTCCGGGCAAAGTTGAAAGCTCAACACTTTCTTGGCTTTTCGATTACGAATGCCTCCAAGATACGTTTCTTGGACGTGCGAAAGTTTCCTTTTCATCTGACCTTTGTAAGGAAAATGAGAATTGCAAATGGAAGTCAAAAGAAGAATGTAGTTTCCTAAAACGTGTTGAAAAAGTTAATAGTGCTAACTTTATTAATGAATGAATTGCATTGCGAATGCGTATGTTAGTTACAAAAAGAATACAATATCTTGAGAGTTGGAAAAAGAGTCTAATTGTAATATTTTTCACAAAATTTCACACATAGTCATCTGCATGAGAATGATATAATTGTAAATGGAAGTTAAAGAAGAATGTATTATCCTAAATGTTGGGGAAAAATTAGTTTGCTTGCTTTATGAACACATTCAAACAGTGAATTGCAAGTGTTACATACACAAGAATGTATCTTGAGATTTGAATATTTTCTTTTGACCCTTGTATTAGAGAAATTAGAGCGGCTTATGGAAGTTTAAGAAGAATGTATTCTGTACTAAACGTTAGTGGGAAATATTTGTAATACTTTGTAAACACATTCAAACACATTGCATATGTTAGTTACAAAAAATATAATATGTTAAGAGTTAAAAGAAAGCTAATTTAAATAAATTACAGCAATTATGTATTTAATGTATGAAAAATTGTAAATGGTAAGTAAGAATAATATATTGTGAGAAATAACTATTCATATGTAATTTAATATAATGTATGAAAAAGTGTGAACAACTAGAAATTATGGTGAATTAAATATCAAAATTGTTAAAATAACAGTTAATATTGGTAAACCTATGAAAACAGTTCAAAAATATAAATGATATAAATGAATGTATTGAAATCAATAAAAAAAGAATATTATATCTTGAGCTTTGAGAGAAGTTGATATAAGTATTTACTTATTGCAATACATTCATATAATGCAGGAAAAATAGTGTTGAAATATAAATTAAATAAGTTTATAATAACGTGAAAGAGAAACTTAAACTTGCGAAGTTTATGTACGCATTTTAATTTAGCATGAAAGGGTTTTAGTTTCGGTTTTTTATGCTCTCGTGTAAAGCTTTTTCTATTTCATTTCCAGGTTAAAAATGGGCAAAAAAGGAATATGCTTAAACAATATTTTGAATAAACCAATTTTTTGCTCTTCATTTATTCACGCATATTTTATTTATTTCAATTAAAATATTTTCAATGAATAAACAGCTTTCTATCTTACCAATATTTGTCTTAACGTTTATAGTACAGTCAAAAAATTTTATAAATTTATCAGATCTGTAGTTATAATACTGATAAGTTATACTGTTCATAATAAAAAAATAAGACTTAAATAATAAAAAGAGCTATTCCTTAAAATATTAAATATCTATTAGCGGATGTACAAAGTTAATTTGATAGCTATGTACATTAGTTAAACGTGCATTCGTTTCATTCCACTTGTTGTGCATCAGTTAACCCAGAACTCGCCAAAGATTTGTCCGTGTTCTAGGTGTCATAGCGGACGCTCAAAGCTAATTTGATAGCTATATGCCTTCGTTAAATACTTATGATGGTGGTCAACGAGAATCAGTGAAATCTGCAATGCATATATATGTTTGCTTGCTTTGAAATTTATTAATTTATACTAGCAAAATACTTCAATTAAGGAGATCTACTCTGCTTGTATAAACTTATTTTAAAGTTAATATGATGGCTGTACCTTAGTTAAATACTTCGAAAGCAGAGGTTAATGATAATTCGCAAAATAATTCATAATTAATACTTAAATGCACTTTGTTGTTAAAATTGATGATTTATACTTTCAAAGTATTTATATTAAGAAGATCTACTCTGCTTGCATAAACTTATTATAAGTTAATATGATGGCTAAGTACTTTAGTTAAATACTCTGAAAGCAGTGGTCAACGAAAATTCGTAAAATAATTCATAATTAATGCATAAATGTACTTTGTTGTTAAAATTGATGATTTATACTTTCAAAATATTTATATCAAGGAACTTTATTCTGCCCTAATAAACTTATAAAAAATAAATATAAAATATTTCTACTATAAAGTATGTTTATTCAGTAAAAACTTTCCAAATTTGATGAATGAAAAACTAATTCCAAAATATTCTTCTCCCTAAAACCAAACTTTAGCGACGAATATTTGCTGCAAATATTTCCAAAAACGAATCTTCTGCTGAATGAATATGACATCGCCAAGGGAGTTTTTCCCCTAAAAGAAC
The DNA here is from genome assembly GCA_023701765.1 of Hylyphantes graminicola. NCBI lineage: Eukaryota > Metazoa > Arthropoda > Arachnida > Araneae > Linyphiidae > Hylyphantes > Hylyphantes graminicola. Next base: position 61,496,800 of record CM043114.1, on the reverse strand, counting down.
TTATAAATTCTTCATAGAACGACGAATTCAATCTCCATGCACGTTGCTCCAGAGAATTTATTCTGCACTTTAAATATCTTCTTTCAATTCAGGAATAAAAAAAATATATAAAATCCCTTAAAGATAAAAAAAAAAATTCACCGCAAAAAAAGAAGTATACTCACATAAACTCGATGGCAGCAAACACCGCGAATGTCTAATATTTTTCAAGCGCACCTGTTTCGATTCTTGTTTTCCCAGAATGAGGATGGTTTTTGGAAAAGAAAATGAGCCGAATCTTTTTGGTGGTATTAGATAAATATAAGAGGAAGAAAAAAAAAGTACTTGAGAAACGGATTATGTTGTTTGTCCGCAGATTGCGGGAGACCACAAACACTTTATTCTTCAAATAGGATCGATGTCGTCCCACGTCGTATCATGAAACTTTGGTGTGACACAAATGTAAGGTTATGTTAGGTTTGAATTATCGTCGCACAAGAGCTAAACGAGGTCTATTGGCGAAGGGCATCATATTTTAGAACCACAGTCAAGTGACGAGCCGACACCTGAATTGGCTTTCAACGCAACCGCTTAAGGGCGACATCGTACGCAGCGTTAGGACTTTGAAGGATATTTAAAGTGCACTCCCTTAGACGGGGTATTAGTCGTTGGACATTTTTGGTTGCACAGGCCGTTTATAGGTCGGCAGTTATTTTGGCAATGCCCAAACCTGAACCTGGGACCTTTCGCATGCTAGGTGAGTGCCTAACCTACTGGGCTCCCCAGCCCCTATAAATGTAAGGCCAATTTCACACAGCAATGGTACTTCATTGTAACAAAACGCTCTTACGGTTTTCAGCCTGAAGTTTCGATTCAAGTAATGATAATGTTAAGGGAATTTGAAAGGCGAGAAATTTTCCAGCTGTGCTATTTCACTGCAGCCGCGTTTGACATTGTCAGTACTTGATTGAGGTCCTGGGTAGCCCAGTCAGTAAGATGGCGGCCTCGAATTCGAAAGTTCCCAGGTTCGGGCACGAGCATTGCCAAATATCGACCGACCTGTAAAATTACTGTTCAGTCGAAAAGTCCGAATTATAATACCCCGTAAAGAGGGAGTACAGGTTGAATATGTTGGTCTTTATAATCTAGTTTTTCAAAATTGCTTCGATTACTTTCTGTAAAATTATTTTTTCAAAAAAAAAAAATCGAACTTATGTCAAAAAGTAGGATTTTCGGGACCTGTAAGTCAGCTACATTTATCACATAAAAAATCTCGTTTATAAAATTATTCAATGCAGTCGGAGAAATCTAGTAGAGAAAAAATTTATTTCTCCATTAGATTAACACAAATGCACTTTGTTTATGAGACCCGTGGTCCAGTGTGCCTATTCCCCCTTAAAGCAATGTAAACCTTTGGAAGACCATATTAGTTTTTTTTTTTTTTTAAGATATGCGTATAGATTTTGAAATGTAAGTTCCGAACCTTACTGCTTCAATATTTTTAAGTTAAAAATTATGTTCAATTATTTTATCGGATACTTATTGAGCTACAGTATTTTTATATGATATTGTTAAAAGTGATTTATAAGAGAAGCGATAATAAGTGCTATTAATACCAAAACAAATTATACTCTGAACTAAAACTAAATGCGATCAACAAAATTGTTTACCTCTTAGATAGCCCTATTAAAAAATTATTATTAATCAAAAATGTAAGTTAAAACTTTTAAAAACTATAGCAGCGATCTGCCTATATTCTAAGAAAAACATATTTTCAGAAGCCTCAAGGGAGTGAAACCATTTATATTTGGTGGAGTTTAATGTAAAGTTTTTTTTCTCTTTTTTTTAGATCTCTCTAAAACATATTTTGTGTATTTAGGCTTGTGAAGGTGAAAATATGATCCAGAGTTATCTAGAAACAACATAATAAACTTGCCGAAAGTTTCGGGGCTTGTAACTGTTATTTTATAGAAACGCTGAATTGTTTTAAAATGCAGGGCATGTAAGAAAATAAATTTTTATACCACGTAATTTTATCGTTATAATGTTCTACTTTTTACTAGCATAATTACTAAGTAAAACTATGGAAAGTTTTGTTGTTTGCAACCTCTATTTTATAGAAATGCTTAATTGTTTTAAATGCAGGGTATGCAAGAAAAGTATTCTTCATTTTACGTCGTTTTTTGTAGGACACGATCTTTTAAGTATATGTATATTGCTAAGTATATGAACTCTGTTTCTTATTATTTAATTAAATAATAAGAAACAGTAATAATTTTAAATAGTGAGTTTATAAGTAAAACTTAATGTAAAAATTATTGTTTGGTTCGTAAAAAATGAATTCTATTAAGAAGAATATTTTTCAAAATTTGTATGAAACATATGAACGTTGATTTGAAAAAAAAAATCCATGTTTTGAGAATTTTAAAGTCCTCTGGTTTTTAATATTGAGTGAAAAACTAGATAATATCATGTATTGTAGTTGTTGATTTAGTACTGTAATTATTTAATAATGAAATTATACTTATTATTTTATGGTAACATAAACTGTCATTTTAGTTTTTTAATTTGAGTTTGGAAAAAACACACATACCGAAATTAAATTATAAAAAATCAATAACGCATTAAGCATAACCAAAGATTTAATACGATATTAAAGACTTTTCAAAACTAATAAAAAACTAATTTAAATAAGTGTTAATAAGATTGGAATTTAGATTAAATTTCATAAAAAAATATTTTTACCCAACTAAACTTATGAAATTTTCTCACATCCAGCTATCACATCAGACAAAAAAAATCCAAAACTAAATTAAAGGACGAGTAATATTCAGAAGGAATTTTAATTAGTTTTCACAAATGGAACAACACAGGCATTCATAATTGGTGATTTTTTTCTCTCTCTGTAATGAACTAACTCAATTTTAAACCGTTTCGAAAAGTAGGGACAAAAATGCGAAACTTTATAGATTTCGCATCATGTTTCAGTTTTAATCCATATTTAAACTATTTCATGCTTCATTTTCTTTATCTTTTCCTTTCTAAAAGCAAAATATTAAAATGATATCGAATCACAAGAAGTAATTTTGCGCAACCAATAAAATGCTCGAATTAGTGCAATCCAATTAAATTATTTGCTTATCATTCGATGGTGAAACGCTTACGAAATCACCGGACAAAAAAATGGCGGTGTTTGATTTCTGATAAATTAGCTTTTTTGTTATTTGTAAAGTTGAAAATTCAATATCATATAGAAAGTGGTAAACTTATTTTAATGAGTAAAGTTTATTAATTTGAAATGCTCTTAGATAGCTTATTAAATGAATTATCAGTCCATTATTATTATTATTAATAATAATTCAAATTGCAAGATATTTTATGCTTTCAACTTTCGTTTCTAAATGCTTGGTTTTTAATAAACCAAACTTCTTTCATTAATATTTTGTTTTTTAACTGAATTTCAGATTTAATGCATAGTTTTTTCTACCATGCTAGATATTTTTTTTTTTTAAAGTCTGACAACTAGAATATTTTTTTCATCCTAAGAAACAGAACAGTTCCCTTTATTTAATGAATAGGTTAAATATAACAACTTATGTTTTAAATTGAATTTATTATGCATGCCTACTTATAGTCAAAAAAGCCCTACTCTTTTTCTTTCGTTTGCACACAAGGTTAAAAACTATGACGTGTCAAAACCAAATTACATAAATTGTTTTTTAAAAATTTCCACGCCAAATATTTAATAACTCTTATTTTCAAAATCTATTAAAATATATTATACTTCGCTAACACTCTTAATTAGAAAATTTAATATAAAATAATTAGGTTGATAATGTTGAATCATATGCTTCTAAGATTCAAAAATATTTATTTATATTAATTTATTCTTTTTATTAAAATATTTCGAGATAAATATTTCACTATTGACAATTCATAATTGAATTATTTTTGTTATTAATTCTAAGTAAATTGGGAAGGAATTCTCCTTTTTGCATTTTAACGACAGTATCACCCTTGCCTGTAAGGTTTGTGGATCTGGATATGAAAGTGGACGACGTAAAATAAAACATACAAGCGGATAAAACTATTTTAAAACTTTTCACTTTACATTATCAGTGTAATGTGGAAGCTAAATACCTGCCAAACATTGTCTGTCCTCTCTAAAACAAAATGCTTCGAAGTGTCTAAATTGAACATGAAACATTTTTGCACTTGATTCAAACTCTTTCAAAGGACTGAACGAGTCTCATACATCAAACATTCAGTTTTTTGTAAAATATATTTTTTTACTCATAAAAAAACTTTTTTGAATAAGAGATGAGTCTGTACACACGTATCAACATCTAAACCCTACGAACTTGGCTTGAAATACATTACGGGAGGGTTTTCGGAAACATAACGGGAATTTAAAGCTTCGTAAAATATTTGAAATCGAAACGAAAGTTTTCAACTTTTGAAAGATACGTTTGAAAAATAGTTCTGAAAAGAACCAGACTTTGAAAATGCATTTTACCAACTTTTATGAAATTGAAATATTGAGGATTAAAGAAAAACAATTAAGAAAATATAGAAATTTTTGTACCTTAATAATGTACGTACTAGTAAAATTATAAAACAATAGTTGTGTTATAATATTACACGACTTTTTATTACTATTAAATAAATGCATTTAATACATTTAATTTCGAATTTTTAAATCAATTCAATACTTTTTAAGGAAATTATATACCGTATAAAGTAATTTCAATAACCTCAACACTTAAAAAAGTTTTGGCTGTCATTATCACTAGAACGATTTTCTTGTAAACCTTATTATAACAGCCGAAAGATACTAGGACTTTTTTGAAGTTCGTAGCATTTTTAGTTCAAGATGTAGATTGGTTTTAGATAGATCGAATGGTAGACAGACAGTCTGAAGGACAGACTAATGTTCGAAACTAATTTTTTGGAAGCAGCTAGCAGCATTTAGAAAACTTGGGTTTTTGACCCCATTGCAATACTTTATTATATATTCATAATAACACAAAACAATTAGGTTCCGTCAGCACAAAAAATTAAAATGTTAAAGTTTTATATATTTTCTCAAATAATATATTTTGTCATGTGTGTATGTACAATATATTTAGAATATGATATTAATTTATTGACAAGAGAATAAGTTAAGCTTAAAAAAAACAGTTTGAAACATTCTTCATACTTTTATTAATAACGTAATATAACCAAAAGGACTAAACATAAAAATATACTATCGTGATATTTAGAATTAGATACTCTTAATCAGACTTTTTCGTGAGCACTACGCTATTAATGGAGCTAAAAAATATTTGGTTCTTTTAATGTATGTACATAAAACTGATTTTATTTCTAAACATTAAATTATAAATTTAAATTCACGAAAAGGTGCCCAAAGTAGCGTAATATGCAAGGTTCGAGAGTCAAGGAACTGCTGTTTGAACCTCTCCTCACGCCACTGCAGTGTCGTGTCATACATCAAGTGGCATGTTAGCAGCCTCATCTGTCTAATAGGAGATTTAGTCGTAAAGGGTAAGTGTCCCCGAACTTACAATCTCGTCTGAGACGTGTTATAATAACCCGAAAACTAAACACGAACCGCATTAGGTTCCTTTACTGTATGTAATGTGGCTGTGTATCTGTGTTTGTAAAGTAGCTATAGTTTGCAACTTTTTTACATACTTCAATTTGATTTTTTTAAAACAAGGCTATTTTTTTCGTAGATTACCAAGGCTGTATTTTTGGTGCGTATTTGGACCAAAGAAAATAATTTTTGTGGTAATATCTAGACAAATTTGCAATTTTGGTGTTCAGATTTTAGTTGATCTGAGATCTCTGAGGTTTTTATAGCATGCTGAGATTTTTAACTTTTCCGAAAACTTATGTCAGTTAAAGAATCTATTACATAACATCTGATCATATGGTGTGTCAATGATTTTTTCATCCCGCAAATATTAGGATTTTGCCGATATTGTCCGCAATCTCGTGAATATGTGGCGGGCGCTCTACCTAGACCCCATTGAGATGTTTTTAATCGCCCTTCTAGTTAAAATCATTCTGCAAAGTTAATTGTAAAACTTTTTTTGTGAGATTCTATACATTTTTTTTCTTGCAATGATTAAAAAAAATCCTTTATAATACATACATGACCAAGGAACGCAGATTTAGATTAATTATATTATATTGACAGCAAATTTTCATCCTGCTAATTCACTTTTCAACAAAACTTATCTTTCATAATCCATACACAACAACGAAAACGACAACTTGGATGAAAAAATTCATATTATTTTGGCTAAAATGTTCATCCTGATCATTCCTTATTTTCCAAACAATTAAACATCGCACTTCACATCATAATTAATTCTCAATTTACTAACCATTCCTTGTCCGCACTAACTTTTAATAACTGTTTGATTTTATTAACTATTTTATAGCAAATCTAATTTAACCACCTGACAATTGTAAAAATCAACGGATAAAACTTCTTAACTGAATATATTTTCAACACACAATCCATCCTTCAGCATCGACACACAACTTCCGGAACACTAACTTTAATTCATTTTTCAATGAGCTTAAAGTAGTTTCCTTATTTTAATGCAATATCTTCTTCAAGTATTAATAATAGCAGAACTCATTATTTATTATCCAAAACAATTAATACTAATCACCTTCATGGCCAATCACATCTTACTTAATTCTTGCTTCTCCATTTACTAATTATTCTGTATTCCATTTCCATACTAACTTTTAAGAACCGTTCTATTTAATGAACTATTTAATCTATTTCAGATCGTATTAAAACAAACTAACAAAATATACCAATTACTTACTTCGATTTCCAAGTTTATCTTATGATTTTGATGACTTAGTGAATTTATAATGATAAATTACCATCATTTTTTTAATCACATATTTTCCCCTTTCTTAACTATTACTAAACTCTACATTAGATACCTCACTGACAACTTGTCACACCCACCGACATAAACAATAAAAGATAAAACCCTTTTGTTGTAATACAGTTACTTTTCAAGTATTCATTTTTAAAAATTGCCAGTACAGGCCTCGTGTCTTTGCTATGTACTTTGTATTTGTTTATTTTCTTGTAGTTTTTGTCGCGCTAAATAAAATATCCTTAACACTGAAAGATCATTACTTCATCCAAAACAGTTGATAGTAACAGTCACCGATGCCATTTGCAAATTACCATTTCGTCTTGATTTACTAACCAGTATCTATTTCATGTCCATACTAACCATTCAATTTTATGAGCAAATATAATGAAAACTATTTGTCGATTAGATAATACTGTTTTAAAGTTTTATGGATGGTAAACATTAACATATAAAACTACTGAACAGCATTAATTTCCAACTGGAACCCATCCCTCAACATCATCACATAACTTCAAAAAACCCGAACTTTGGCCCCGTTTCGAAAAAAATTGAACACGTTTCATTGTTGTAATACAATGATTTTTCCAAGTATTCATTTAGTATTGTTTTGTTTTTCAAGGATTCATTTATTCACCAATTCTAATAGCAATTTGCACAATCAGTTTCTCCATTTATTTACCATTGCATATACTAATTTTTACTAACGGTTTCATTTCATGAGCCAATTTAACTAAACCAACCTGGCAAACGCAAAAAACAACACAGATAAAACCTTCTAAACTGATTCATTTTCAACATAAAACCCATCCTTCAACATCATCACACAACTTCAAGAAATCCTTACTTTGGTTCCTATTTTCGAAAAGCATTGAGCACGTTTCATGTTGTAATACAATGCTTTTTCCATTCGTTTTTAGTATTGACTTTTTTTCAAGTATTCATTTATTCATCATTGCTCTTCGCAATTTGTATAATCAGTTTCTGCATTTACCTACCATTACATGTCTATACTAACTTTTACTAACGGTTATACTTTAAGAGCCAATCTAATCAAACCTACTTGGATAATGCAAACAACTATACATATAAAAACTCAGAAACTGATTCATTTTCAACATAAAACCCATCCTTCAACATCATCTGACAATTCCAAGAAAGCCCGAACTTTGGTTCCCATTTTCAAACAATATTGAGCAAGTTTCATTGTTTTAATACAATGATTTTTCTAAGTATTCATTTTTATTACTGTTTTTTTTGCAAGTATTCCTTTATTCACCATTGCTCTTCGCAATTTGTAGAATCAGTTTCTCCATTTACTTACCATTACATGTCTATACTAACTTTTACTAACGGTCCCATTTTATGAGCTAATCTTGGTAAACAACAATAACACGGATAAAAACTTCTAAGCTGATTCATTTTCAACATAAAACCCGTCCTTCAACATCATCACACCAACTTCAAGAAAACACCGAACTTTGGCTCCTTTTCGAAAAAAATTTAGCAAGTTTCATTGTTGTAATACAATGATTTTTTCAAGTATTCATTTTTATTATTGATTTTTTTTCAAGTATTCATTCATTCACCATTGCTCTTCGCAATTTGTATAATAAGTTTCCTCATTTACCTACCATTACACGTCTATACTAACTTTTACTAACGGTCCCGTTTTATGAGCTAATCTAACTAAACAACAATAACACGGATAAAAGCTCCTAAACTGATTCATTTTCAACATAAAACCCATCCTTCAACATCACCACACCAACTTCAAGAAAACCCGAACTTTGGTTCCTTTTCGAGCGATTGGGATTCCTCATTCGCAATTCCTCGGCTGGCCGATTTCCAAAGAAGAAGAATCCAACATCTGACAGACGGATGATGGATGTTTGGGGACACTTACGCGGCAAATGTCACGTCGACACCGGGCGGCAGGGGCCACTGACACGCCACTTGATGGACGACGCGACACTGCAGTGGCGTGCTGAGGGACAGTCCAACGATCGAGATAGCGTAGTTTTTTTTTAATTGATTCCAGTTGAGATAAGGTGGGTTGGTGTTTTGTGGTATGAGATGTAATTGAGTGATCGGTGGGTGTGACAAGATGTCTGTGAGGCATCTTATGTAGAGTTTAGTTTTGGGGAAAATATGTAATTAATGAAAAAGCAGGTGGTAATTTATTGATATAAATTCATAAAGTCATAAAAATCATAAAGATACTGGTGAATAGAAGCAAGTAATGATTATATTTCGGGACGAGAGTGGCAACCGAATAGCTGAATGAAAATAGGTTTTTGCTCGAGCAATAACGGATCTGTAGTAATCAAATAATTTCAAAAGGGAACACAAAACCAAGAAGATCAGGTATATAAAATCAGGTATAAAAAATAATCGAAATAAAAACTGTTTATCCTCATAAATTTTTTTTCCAACATTCAATCTTTTTTGACTGCTTGATACAATTTTAAAATGTTTTGGTTTATTTATGAATTTATATTATTAAAAATCGTTTTTGTATTGATTATTTTAAGTTGACTTATGACTTTCTTGGTGGGGGGCAAGATCGCCAAGCACTGCGACTTTAAGTCTATTGTACTAAACCCCAGAAATGACACAGGCACAAGAGACACACAAAGAAAGAGACGACGCAACACATAGACAAATAACAACATTTATTGACGAGTGCAAACATCCATTTCTGACCGGGATTCGAACCCGGCCGGTGTTGATTGATGTCGACTGCATTGGATAATGAAAGATTGCTTTTTGTTGAAAATTGATTCATCAAAGAAGACATTGACTTTGCGTTCTACGCATGCATGATTGCTACTTTTGGTCCAAAATATGCCAAATGACGAATTTTGAGGTTTTGTTGACATGCAATACAAATAAAATAAATGTACTACAGAAACTAAGTTTCTGTATAGGATAGTTTACGTTTATAGAACGGTTTTAATCCATCAAAAATTTCCTCAAACAACTAATCTGATGAAAGAACAAAAATATTCCAACCAAAAGCGGCTTGCAAATCTTTCTATCGTTTTTCATTCTCTAAACACCACATGTATTTTGTTGATCTAAACATTTAAGATGAAAACTATGCAAATCACATAATAATACAATAGCAAATTACAAAGCGCTTATACATATTTCCGATAATGTTTTTCCCTCCGACGACGTTGCAAAGTCAAACGGATAGCCTAATCTAGGGATGGGAAACCGGAAGCAGTTGAACCAAATACCGGTTTTAGATGTGGTTGATTTGACAAAAACTTTCTCTTTGATGGAACTTGTTATCATAGGAAAACAGTTTATTTTAGTAAAGAAATCTTTTTTTTAAAATCAGAATTTATAATTTCTTTTAAGAAATGCTTCAATGTTATCAAAATATGCATTTTAAAATTAAGAGAAAATAATTGATAAAGTAAAGTATTTAAACTAGTGTTTAAGAACACGAGTATTTACGGAGAAAACCGGTAATGCAATGGACACAAATTTTAGAAACGGAAACGTTTTTTTTAAGAACCAGTTTTTATTGTAGTACAAACGCTATATCAGTTGCAAGCAGAAAATAAAGAGCCGGTTTTTAGTGACTGTATAACCGGTTTTCAGGAAACGCACATCCCTCTAGCCCAATCACCCGCGGTGTTTGATTTATGCCAGAGCCGTTACAAGAATCGGCCGAGAATCGATTCGGACGAGCACATGTTCTTTTTCAAGCCCGTGTTCCGAACATGTTCATCGTCCTGCTTCACGAAATTCAACACGACTCATTAGCGATGCATTAAACTAATGACGCTTACACGATGTATTGGAAATCGCACGTGAAATAACCTACGAGGAATTTTCAAAACGTCGATGTGGTGGGCTGATAAAGCTGTAAATAACATACGATTACATTTTGTGGTAGTACCGCTGTTACACTACCTCCAGCGCTGACTTGGGCAGCGATTTGAGTGTGACCTTGGTTTTGCCAAGGTAAAAAAAAACAAGCTAGATGGGTTCGTGGCCTTCAGCGCCAGTTTGGTCGGCAGCTCGGAATTCCGCGGTTACATTGCTTTGGTCACTGACTTGGTTAGCGTCCAAGGTAGTGTTACCGCGGTATGAGGTTTTGATCATGGCCTTATGATATGAATATAGCCAACTTAACTTTTACGGCCACAGAATCTCTCTGTGACGTGACTCTGTCCCCCCGGTTCGGAGTGTTGGCTGTTTTGAAAAAGACGAAAACCTTTTCTCACGATTATACTCCTCAGGCTTCTGACAGGTTCCTTCTTCTTTCGATTACAATGTGTGGCAATACCGCGGTTACACTACCTCGAGCACTAACTTGGGCAATGTCGCACACTCAAAACCAAGGTCATTAGTAGTCGGTGTGGCGTTATTTAACCATCTTTGCAACAGCCGATAGTCCAACTTGATGGGATGCTAGTCGAGGCCTTGCATCCGTAACCACATGCCAGAATTGTCATTGCAAAAACAACTGTCAACCTATCAACAATCAGTGCAACTAAAAAAAGTCCGTAGAATAAGATTCCATGTAGACCGAGTGCGATTCTTTTCACGATTTCTCTGTTAAAACAGCCTTAGCGTTAAAACCACAAATTATTATAATAAAATAAACATTGTGTCTTCAAATTATGCTGCATTTGCAAACACAGCACCTGCAGCTTCGTTCTGTACACATAAAATAATTTATTTTACAGTGTAGGTGTATCGCGGTATTAGTCAATATGTGTGGATGAATGCCATAATTTTGCACATATTGTTACAGGTATCGAAGATTGGACTTAGTAGGTTCAAAACACGATTGTATATAAATGGGCATTATTTTTATAAAAGGGTAAATATTTAGGTATATATATAGTTTAAAAATGAAATTATCCACACAAAGTACGCATCTTATAATAAATAAAAGTCAAGTCTTTTTAGCTAAAGAATGTGGCGATTTAAAAACTCATTCTTAGTTACATTAACAAAACTGAATACATTTATAGCGGAAACCCCCGTAAAAACATTTATACAAAAACACGTGCGTATTCAAAAACACGTCACACACACCTAAGCTTTCAATTGAAAAGCTGAACTATACATGTTATTAAGGCAATTCATGATTGCATAAACCTTGATTAAAGGCTCTCATATTTAACTGGCAAATCATTCAAAAACTTTTTTATTTAGTAGAGATTTCTATACATTTTTATATCTATGGAATATATTGTTTTAAAACAAAAAAAATATATAATTTACAACATTTCGAAACCAAAGTCTGGCCCTAGTAACGATTTTCCATGTCACATTCATAACTGAAAACTGGCCAACATCGATCGAAAAGCATTGCGTGAAGAAGTCGATAGTTTCCCATCGGAATTTTCGACGTGTTTTTTTTTTGTCTTTTTCGACGCCTTTCTATGGCTGGATATCGTGCAACAGGCGATGGAGATAACATGTAATAAAAGTGTTTGTGTTCATGCCCGTGGTCGTGTTTTGGGTGTTTGAAATGATCACTCATGAATCACCTAATCACGATCAACAATAGATAAGGGGTGCGTGACCGAGTTGTTAGTCTTTTTTTTGTACCGAGGAACCATAATTTGAATTACAGGGTGAGGCAAATAAAAGTGTCCCCGGTCTAGAGATAGGAATACGTTTAAATGCTTGGCAAGTAAAACCTTTGAAGACTCCTGAAACCTGTTTTTGCATTGGTTGTTTCGGATTAGTTTCACATTAGAGCTACTCATCATAGACTAGTGGTGAGTTCAGATCTTAGTCCGTATTGTATGAAGACGTCCCATAATGCAAATTTTGTGTCTTGCAATCAATTTAGAATGTTTTGTATGATAACAAAAACAAGGTCCGATTCTCTAGGGTAAATAAAGACCGAAGCAATCAAATAATCACTAGTAGGAACTTCTTTTAACCAGCTCTACAAACCTTGTTTATATTTTATTTCAACTAGCTTCTCCAACCATAGAGAAGTTGCCAACAAATAATTCGCCAAGCGTTTGTTTGGGCTTATTATAGAAGTGATCAATAGCTTCAGTTAGCAAACCTGTTTTTGTAATGGTTTTTGACTTGACAACATTTCTGTCGTATTCTTATCTCTAAGTTGGGGCCACTTTTATTTGCATCACCCTGTATATACCAGAAAGTAAAATTTAGAATATATATATGGCAGTAAATAGGAGGTTGTGCACGCTACACTCAAGCAATTTCAATTTATAATAACGGTTGTAGAAGAGTCATGAAAATTCTTAAATTTGTCCAGTCTGCGGAATTTCACCACCCACGGTAATGTACTTTCCTCAAGACAAGATCGATGCTGATAGATCTGAAAAAAATATGATATTCTCCTTATTAGCTTCCACACACTACGTTTTTAACGTAAAAGGTGGAAGGTATTATCCCACTTTCATATCCCAAACTATGCTACGGACAAGTTTGATACGTCGAAAAATTCAGGGCATCACAATTAAATGCATTGAAAATTTCAAAAAAAAACAAAAAAACAATCGAATTAGAAGTACCTCAATTATTTCAAAAACTACAAAGTTTAATGCCAATTTAAAAAGCATAGGAAGCCATTTTTATTAGAATTAAATCACCATTTCCATCACAACAATCGCTCGAAAAACTTTAATTTTAGACAATAAATTAAAATAAATTTATTTTTGCGACATCGATCAGTTTGAAATGACGTCAAATATATTTCACTATAAGATTCTTTTTTTAGGTTGATGTGAAATGTTTTCATTCCATTTAAAACGAGGGGATATTACATATTTATTCTTTGAATTACTATACATTCATTTTTGCGAACGATAAGTAATAATTATTGAATTTTCGAAATAATATAAATGAATCTAGCCAAACTTAGCATGTAAGTGTTTAACATAGAATTAATGCTGTGTTTGGCGCCTTTTTGCCTGATAAATACAACTCTTGTGTGAAAGCGGGTTAAGTGACAAATTCTGTTACAAACCTACCTGTTTTTTATTATTTTTATAAAAAATATCAGTTTAACTGGATACGATATACTTGTAAATTGTTTTCTTACGGCAGATCTTAAAAAAAAATCTTTGGACATATCAATAGCAAGTTGAAGTTATAATTCGATTTCACTTAACTTTCAAATCTCTGAACAGATCACACTAGATCGAAACGAAATAACTTCAAGAAAACGCCATGTGATACTTCTTTAGTTTAATTTTCTTTTATTTTACAGTTGGTAACTTATGCTCTTACCCCATCGTAAGAGAAATAGAGGTTTTTCTTTCTTTTTTCCCATTTTATCCATCGATTTTTTTGTAAAACACTTTACCACCTTAATGCCAGTGTGTCGTAAAATTTCAATTTCGAATCTAAACGCCTGCAGATACGGCCCTTAAAATTGTAATTTCACGTTGGGGATTTGAATTACTCTCTACGAGAAGCGCAATGTGTTACGCATTAAAATGGGTATTTTTGTTCAATTCGAAGAAGATTATTTGCGCTTGAGTTTGTAAGAAAAATATATTAATAAAGAACCTAGAAAAGAAAAAAGGAAGTTTATGTGTTCTACAGAATTTATTGAGTGAATGCTTAGACGCGCTTTAGAATATTATTATTTTAAAAGAAAGTTCTCTAGATTTTCGGTTTAGTCGTGAGAAAATTAAACTTTGTTGTTTTAATGCTGTGAACAGAATATACAAATTTTGTTTTTAGAAAATTCTAAGATACTAAATACCAGTTTATGTAACCCAGTGTTAAAGATTGAACTGTTTTTGTTATTAAAATATGTCATTTCAATTTGAAGAACTGTTAAAGAATGTATTCAAATTAACAAATTACATATAAAATTATGTATGAAGGGAAATATAACCTTGTAAGTTTTTACATCTTGAACTACATTACCACAAATAGTCATTTTTGAATTTCAAATTCTTAAAGAATATAAAATGCGAAGTTTCGTATCAAAATCTTGCTGAGCAAGTGTGTAAGTTCTTTGAGAGCATTATATTGTTTTAGAAAGCAACGAGCGGTACTTTTTTCGCGCCAATCGTCAGTATATGATTATAAATCCCACGGATATGCCTGTACAGTTGGGCGAGTCCTTCATCTTAGCAATAACAAAACTGAGCAAAATAATGTTAAACTTTGGGTAGATTTCAAAAACAATTTCAAAACTATTCAATATAACCAAGTATTTTGAACAACTAACAGATGCCTCTTACAATTTTAGATGAAAAAAACTCTTCATAAAGTGTGGAAAATATATTTTGAGTTCTATACGAAACAGCTGATTGTAGGAGCCAGTCGTAGCATCCAAACCAGCTATGTTGTACGAAATATCATTACCAGTCTATCTCATACCAAAAGCACTAGGCGTGGTTGACCGAATCTCTCCCCATTGTACTCGGTTAATTTGGATATCCATTCCCCTTCTGTGTGTCAACCCTGTTTGCATTGTAGGGCAGATACTGTGGACACCCTACCACTATCTACCCATGATTGCTGGGCGTGCGGATGCTGTAATGTTGAAGGCATAATCCAGTACCAAACGGGGGTGAAATGCCCGTAATCTGCATGCATGTGTTATGGACTTGGCGTAACCATTAGAATGTTAGTGGTACTCTACCTATGTCCTATGCTTGTATATTGCAGAAGTAATCGAAAATTGTATTTTGTACCAATATATGATTAATTAATTTTTTTAAATAGGTTAGTTAATATAATAATTTAAAATGTTAGCTAATATAATAATTTACCAAACGGGGGTGAAATGCTCGTAATCTGCATGCATGTGTTATGAACTTGGCGTAACCATTAGTGGCACTTTACCCTATGTCCTATGTGTGTATATTGTGGAAGTAATCGAAAATTGTATTATGTAAAAAATAAATGATTTGTTGGTATTTTTTTAAAATATAGGTTCGTTAATATAATAATTTAAAAGTTTACTTCCTTCCTTTTAAAAGTTCATATTAAGTTTATTAAGAAGTATACATACTATAAAAACCCAGCATCTGACTTTAACGTTTTCCAGCAACACACGTGATTTTTATACAAATTTATGAATTTAATAATTTTGTTGAATTTAAAATGATTGTTAGAATGTTGCTACATATATTTTATTATTGAAAGGAATATTGTTTACAGTTTTTAGTTGAGCATAGGCATAAAAATAGGGTCCTCTGGCGGCCGTAAGTTGTGTTGGAACAACATGAATTTTTGTTTGTCATCGACATAATTGTGTAGGGGCTGGCAGTGCGGATATTGTTGAAGGCATAATCCAGTACCAAACAGGGATGAAATGCTAGAGCAAAAGCATGCATGTGTAATGGACTTGGTGTAACCATTATAATGTTAAAGGCACTCTACCTATGTACTATGTGTCCTATTCAGTTTTGGTCCCCCTTCCTCAGAAAATATATATAGTTGATTGAAAAAGTAAGCATAGGGCAACAAAAATGAGTAAGGGTTTATCAGGTATCGATTTTGATAATAGATTAAGATCTTTAAACATGTATTCGCTGGAAAATAGGAGAACAAGGGGTGATTTAATTCAGTTATTAAAGTTCATAAAACAGGGAGATGGAGGGCTTAGGTTTTACCTTAAATAGCTGGACCAGAGGACATGGTCAGAAATTGAATCAATCATGCTATAGAAGGGAGATAAGAAAACATTATTTTTATAATAGAGTCGTCAATGAGTGGAATGCTTTACCAGATACGTTGTATATTCGAAGAGAGTGGAAGATTGTAAGAAGAATTTCAATAGTTATTGGAAACTGGTGAGGAATTAGATATATTTTGGACCAAACTTGCTGGGCCTCTGGTCTGCTGCTGATCGACAATTTTTGTATTTGTGTGTATAGTGTAGAAGTAATCGAAAATTGTATTTTACACCGATGAATGATTAGTTGGTATTTTTAAAAAATAGGTTAGTTAATATAATAATTAAAATGCTTATTTTCCATCTGAAGAATACAGACTATAAACCCGGCATCCGACTTAGGTTTACCCACACGTGACTCTCTTACAATAAATGAATTTAATAATTTTTTTGAATTTAAAATGATTGTTAGAATTTTCTTACCTCTATTTTAGAAAAGAATATTGCTTACAGTTTTAATTTGTACATGGGCATAAAAATAGTGTCCTCTGGCTGACGTAAGATGGGTTTTGGAACAACACGAATTTATGTTTGCATGTCATCGACATAATTGTGTTGCGGGTGGGCGTGCGGATGCCGCAATGTTGAAGGCATAATCCAGTACCAAACGAGGGTGAAATTCCCGTAATCTCTGTGCGTGTGTTATGGGCTTGGCGTAACCATTAAAGTGTTAGTGGAACCTTACCTATATGTGTACAATGTTGAAGCTAAAACTATTTTGCATTAAAATATTTTTTTTTGAAATAAATAGCTTAGCTAAGATAACAATTAATGAAAAGATTTATCAATTTCAATGGATGTCGTCTTGGTGTTTGTTTTATATATTTGGTGTAACAATTAGATTACAATGAAGGAATAATTTTACTTATCAACGTAAAATGTAGATGGCCACCGCAGAAAACTTGTGTTCAAACAGCACAAATGGAAAACACGTATTGTGTAAAAATGGCATTTTTACAATATTGTTTAGTTTAAATAACATAATTGTGTTGATGATCATAAACACACATTCGTGTTTTTCCAACAAAACTGACGATCGCCATAGGCGAAGATTATTATTTACATGAGTGACTGAAATTTGAAAATTATATTGCTCTTAAAATACGCGTTTAAAAATTATAACATTCAGATTAAAGTACTGTAATACATCACTTTTAAGCGGCCGACCGTGGTCACGTGATTATGGCATAATGTCAATGTTAAAAAGTACTTCACATTGAAATACCAAGAATTAATAAGAAAGACAAAAGAAGATTCAAATTGATAAGAAAGACATTTCAAACAATAGCACCATTGCATATAATGCTAACAGCATCGCTTGTTAAAAGCAACAAAGAAAAGAACTAAAAAAAGAATGAATTAAAAAATTAGTTCTTTAATAATCATAATATTATAAATTAGTCAACCTAACCACTATAAATCCAAGAGTGTGAATAAACTGTAAATGGTTTCTGCCACTAACAATATATAGAGTTAAAATTCATGGATATACTCTAAAATACGGTAAGTTTAATTTCTTTTCAAAAACAGCAGAAGGAAAGAACTCTAAAAACTGTTCTATTTTCTCGAATACTTTATTAAACCTACCTTTATTAAACCTACATATTTTTTTAAAATTCAGTAGCCCTGGTTTATTAGCCTATCCTAAAACCTTTGCTGTATATTCATGAAAAGTTAAAGCTTATTTATAAAACAATGCAAAGTAATACTCCATTTTTTTTTAAAGTTTTGATCCGTTGTCAGCCAATCTTTTTCAGTAAAAAAAAAACAGACGATACTTTAAAATCAAAAAGAAATACTGCCACATGCGCTTAAAAGTGACGCTGCTGCAAATACTCATTTTTACCGTTTATGCAAATACGATGTTAAAAAAACAAAAAAAGTTCGGTAACATTAATGAAATACTCGTATTATTAATGACGCAGATCTTGCAAACTCTTCAAAGTTCTTTCAGTTAAAACTATCTGAAAAAAATATATTGAAATAAAAGTTAATCCCGGCTTGTTAAAAGTTAGTTAAAAGTTTTCTTCTTGAACCTAAATTTTTCATAAATTAAGGACTCTCATAACGCATGAGTGAATAAATCTTCTTAAAAGTTTTCAGTTAAGCGCATAATCATGTGATATAACTGACGAAGGTAATAGGATAAAAAAAAAAGTTGAATTTTAGTGATTCAAAAGAATGGTAAGCTCTCAATGTGTATGGTTAGTGTGTCGGTGGATTAGAAGCTTATAAACTATGTCATGTTTTATTTTGTAAGAGTTTAAATATAGAAACTTAATAGAAAATATTTTTCTATTAAATTGTCGATGTTTATAAAACTCATGTTGGTGTTGCGTGGGTTTTATAACACAATAAGGATGTATGTCATATTTCGTATTTCATGATGTCATATTTCGTAGTAATTTATAAGAAGCGTTGAAAAGTTAAAAAATTCGCTGAGTGTGTCAATAATTTTGGCGCTAGCTCCTGAATTATGATATACTTAATATTATAACAATGTATTATGTTATGGTAATCATATTATTATTAGATCTACTAGAGTTTCCTGAAAATTTCGAGGAGTGTCATCTTTTTTTTATATTTTCGAAATTGTTGTTTTAGGGAGATTTAAAAGCATTAGTTGTTAAGTCCGAATTAAATTAGTGAAATAAATGCTTGAACAAATAGAAAATAAGACTTTAAGATGAGCAGGAATTACAAATATAAGAAAATAAATTCTGATACAAAGTGAAATTTATTCAAACATTTTAAAACAAAATGTATAATATGTTAGTTAAGCTAAAACACGTGTTCAAAGTAAATAAGTGCGAAACATTTCTGCTTCACAGACTCTCCACAAAATAAAATACTTAAAACTCTAGATACATCTGAAACTTATGCACCTTTAAAAAACGCTATACACATACCCTCTAAAAGAAAATGTATAGTTCTGTCTATCTCTCCAGACTTCTTCCAACACTTAAATGAAACTCGAATAAATTTTAAAGTACCCAAAGTAAAAAAAAATAACATAAAAAATCTTTGTGTAAATTTTTCCAACACTCAATAGAAAATGCTGTCACTAAATCTGCATGGAAGAAGATAAATATCTCTATTTCTCACATGGGGTTGGGTTTTTTTTCGTTCTTTTTCAACAGCTATTCATCCCCTGGTAGCAAAGAATGGCTTTGCTGATTTTCTTTACTGCTTCGAATTCGTCCCCTTTCACATGTTTATTCTTTAGCGGGGATTTTGTCAACTTCTAGCTACAAATATTGTGAGATAAGATAGATTTTATCTTTGGTTTTTCTTTAAGCCGAGTAATTCTTGATTTGGTTTTTAAAAAAATGTGATTGTAAAATATATTATTTTTTGGATTATGGTAAATGAATGTGAGATTATATGGATTTTTATTGGGGAATTCTTTTTAATCCAAGTCATTCTTGATTTCTTTTTAAAAGAAGAATGTTATTACGAAGTTTTGTTTTATATTATTGTAAAGCAATTTTTTTTAGATTACAATTAATTTGTGATTGTGTGGCATAGTTAAATGGGTTTTCATTATTATTTAATAGGAGGCTATCATTTCTTCTAGCTACAAATGTTACAGGATAAACCGTTTAATATCTTGTTTTTTAAACCATGTAATCCTTTATTTGTTTTGAAGAAATACGATTGTGATTTTTTAGGGATTAGGGTAAGGTGGGGTAAGTGGGCCATTGGGGCAAGTGGGCCACCCCCCCCCCCCCCAGCATTTCCCGAATTATGGACGTAAAAAAAATCTGTTTCAATATTTTTACGCATTTACCCCAGAAGATGGCATCATTTTCATTTAAGTATGTATCAAGATACAATCCTTTTTGTGAAAATTTTTAAAATTGCGTCTTTTCGTAATTCACGCCATCATACTATTTTTTTTATTTATTTCCAAACGGTTCATGATACAAAACAAAATGTTATATATTTTATAAGAGTATAAAACATATCTTTTTGAAGTGATGTACTTGGGATGTTGATAAGGTTAAAAGGAAATTGGGGGGGGAGGGGGGAGGGGCATTTACCCCAACTTGCGGGGCAAGTGGGCCACTCCGACGACCAAAAAGAAAAATATATATTTTTTAAAATTAATTTTTTGCCAATTTGTTTTAATATTGTCATGGGAACAGTAATAACATCCGAGAGAATGGATCACAAAAAAGAATAAGTTGTTCGGCCGATTACATCCAGTGGTATGAGGATCTAAAGGTGAATTATGCCAAAAAGGGGGCCCACTTACCCCACCTTACCCTATTACAAAAGAAAATGAATTGATTTTCTAGGTTATAATTTATTTGTGAGTATGTGGAATGGTTAAATGGCTTATGATAAGTGTTTAAGAAATACGAAGTTATAGTTTCTTCTACTTGCAAATGTTTTTGGAAGATAAAATATGTATAGATAAACTTGTTTATAAGTCGAGTATTTCTTTATTTGGCTTTTAAAAATATGATTGTGTGAACTCAAAGAGTTTTTGCAGGAATTTTGTAAAAAGTAATAAAAATCGATATCCTTTTTATATAGTTTTTTGAGTTTAGAGAATTGATTATTAGGTTATATTAATGTTTAAGTAATAGGAAACTTTAATTTTAGAATCAAAACAAGTTTAAACCTTGCACATCATAATGTAATTAAATAATAATTTATTTCGTTCGTTTATTTAGAAGGTCATACAAGTCAGTTAAAAAAGTTGAAAATACATACACACAATTCTCGAGTTGTCTAGACAACTCGAGAATTGTATGTATATATTTTCAACTTTTTTTACACATTAAGTAACAATCATAAGTAATAATTCATTTTATGTAAATGAGAATGTCAAAACTGTTGTTTGATTGTTATATTTATAAAAGTTTATTTTTATTTAGAATAAAAAGCGTATATTAAAAAAAATTCTTTAACAATGGAATACCTCGAGCAATTTAATTTAGAAATGAAATTGAATGCTTTATATGCTATGTTGTTTTGAATTATGTTCTTAAAAAAGTGAATTCACACTGTAAACTACTTTCAACAAATACCTCTCAGCATAAGCAAAACAATTCTTTTTAGAAATAAATTTAACTGTATAAACAGTGTCCTTTTTTTAATATACGCTTCAAATAACACCTGATTATGCTTTTATAAAAAGAAAAGTGGTTAAACTTCTATTTTTTTTATTACCACTTAATATAATGTAATAATATTTATACGAATCTCTTCACCTGCACTTAATTAAGAACATTGTAAACATTATGTTACACAAAACACGTACTATTTTTTAATGCAGTTAGCTTAGCGCTAGCGTGTGGGTTTCTTTTGTTTTTAGGTAAGATTATACTTATAGTGTGACACAAGTGCAACTATCATTTAAACTAAAAGTTCTAAAGTTGTATATATTTTTTGTAACTTGTATACAAGCAAAATCTGTTGTAGTAGGGACAAACAAACGAACGGACATCAGACTGATATGCGGAAAACAAGTAGTAATGATGGGTTTTTGGTCTTATACTTTGATAAAATGTGAAAGTCTGAAGTAAGCGAAACATTATGTAAACAGTTAAGCAGGTGGATAAAAATCTCAAAGGAAGCAAAACCTTGCTTTTTTATAACTTTAAATTAAGAAAATAATACTAAATCTGTTATATTTTCACTTCGAATTGTTTAACATTCTTGACGTTAGATAAATAAAGTTGAGGATAATGTCGATTTCTTTCGGCAACTTTTCGCTGCTGCGATAAGTTGCCGAAGTTGCCGCGATAAGTTCTTTTTTTATACCACTAGATAGTCGGCCTCATATTTTCAAGTCGTTGTGGAAAAACACGCCAACTAGTCGCGATCACGTGATGAGGCAAAATCTGACCCTTATCACGTGACCATGAGAGGATCGTCTTTTAGGTTTGCCAATGCGCAGTCCATTTTATTTTATGTCTGGTATCTCTTAATATTTTATTTTAATGTATGGCATTTCAAAATACGATTTTCTCAAACCAACGTCTCTTTAAACCTGGGTCACCTTGCTTTACCTTTCTAATGAGATACGCTGGAAAGGCACAATAAATGATTCCAGTGCTCATCCGGAAATTGAAGTGGACGGGTAAAAAAAGACGAAAAGGTTTTGTGGTTAACCAAGAATGATTATCTTCGAATAGCGAACCGAGCTTTTTATTTGTTTTTGGATCGAAGCCATTTACTTTATGCGATTCCCGAAGAAAGCCAAGTTAGATGGTATTTTAAATTAGATTTAAATAAAGAAAAGTTACTGAGTAACATATGTGTTAGTTCTCATGAAATGACAGTTTAACTATGTAAATATTTAATTTTTTCTCTGATAATGAATCAATTCGTATGGAATAATAATAATGGTATTTGAGTTCATTTGAATATTTTGGTATTCCCAACGTAGGAAAAAGATATAGCGTAAATATTTTAAGAATCCATAAGTTAAGAAGAGAAACATTAAGTTTTTAGCCACAGTAACTCTGAGAAAAGAATAAAAATATTCACCAGCGAGGTCACTATAACTCGCTAAGCGGCAATTTTCACTTATTTGTATCACCAAATTTGTATTTTGTAGCTCTTTTAGCTCGAACTTTAGAATGATTTCAGGTTAGGTTTGAATTATCGTTGCATTAGAGCTACACGAGGGCTTTTGGCGACGTGCGTCGTATTTTAGATGTGATGATCCGACACCTGAATAGGCACCCAACGGGTCGGCAATTATTTTGGCGTTGCCCAGATCCGAACTTGGTACCTTTCGCATGCTAGGTGAGTGCCTAACCGACTGGGCTCCTCAGCCCTTAGAATGGTTTCAGACAGACGGACCAACGTTCAAAAACCACTATTAATCAGCACCCTCCAAAACATGTAGAAAACACAATAACCTTTAGTTCGAATTATCGACAAATGTAACAGTACTTCTATAACCTTATTTCATATTAAGCAAATGAAAGTATTAAAAGTTTACGACAAGTGTTTTGGGTAAAACTCATAACAACTCAATATTTTTATTAAGAGTAGACTCTCTATGCCAGTTAATGTGTCAAGTTATAAAACGATTCTTTCAAAATATAATATTTTTAATAACTTTTAAACCCAGAATACGCAACAGTACATTTGAATGCAACAAACGAGGGTCAAATGGATATCGATATCTACTGGACCTCATATCCCTACTGGAAATAGAATCTCGATATCTACTGGAAACTGGTAAGGAATTAGATATAATTTGGACCAACCTTGCTAGGCCTGTTCTTGGCCTGTACCTATAACCTTGTACCTGTAACCTATAGCCTGTTCTTGGTCGACAATTTTTGTATTTGTATTTGTATAAATCGGTCTTGGAAATTTCCATTTAGCTTTTTCCAATCAATAGATTAGTGAAATAAAAAGGGCGAAACGAAATTAATCTGTAGACTGAGCACTCTTTTGCATTTAAAGATTCATTTAAGGCGACTTCTTAATTATTTTAAAAGTTTTATTCAAATTTAAGAATTAGTCTTTAAATGGTTAGAATTAAGGTTTAGAGTTTCAGGAGATTTCGGTAAAAAACTACAAGTACTACCACTGTACATTAAATCCATATACTATATAGAGCAATCAAGGCAACCACAGCGAAAACTGAACAAATACTTATCGTTTATTGTGAAATCGACCGTCAGCCCTCCTCCTTGTTTTATGGTCTTTACCCTTGCTGAAATCATCGAAAACAAGATGTCATTTGTTGACCTTTGTGCTTCTGCCCTGACCCAAAGTGACCAAAAAGAAGTGTACTGATTGTGTCGGAGTAGCTCTTATAGATCAGGACAATGAAATGTGACACAAAGTCTTCCTCCGATGAAAGAGTTTTTTTTTATCATATAACAAAGAAGTTATGGGTATTGAGTTAGTGTGTTACAGATCGAAGGAATAGGGAATTTTTTCTTATTTTATTAGACGCAGACGTAGTATAGGGAGAGTTAAGGTAAGATAGAAAAAAAATCTCAAGTTTATTTGCTTTAATTTAATAAATGGCTAAAAACCCCGAGAAAATTGCTATGCTAGTTATTTTCAGTCTTAAACTGTTCGCTTCAGAGATACACATACACAGACCTTTGTAGAATTTACATCGCAAATTAATATTACAATTTTTCTTAATACTAATTCTCAATTTTAAGTTAGAATGTTCAAGCTTTCTAAAAGTACTGATACTAAAGCATAGAGTTAGGAAGAAGTAGATGGGTCTATCAGTTCAAATAGTTAAAAGCATTGCTGTCAGGTTTTTCGAGCAACTGCTCATAACATACCGGCACCGAGGTATCCCACGATGCACCGCTTTAGCAGTTTTTTGAGCTACTGCGCAGAACATAGTAGCCGAAACTATGGAAACTGGCACTGAGGTATTCAAAGATGCATCGCTCTTGCATTCATCTTTTGTGCGTTACTGCGCACATACATGGACAGCTCTATTCTCTTTCCTAGCTCTTTGTACTAAAGCATATTATTCATTAATTGTATAAAGGATACGTTAGAAGGTCAAACAGATTAAGGAGGTCTTAAAAAAAGTTTTTTTCAGCCGTAAATTTATACGACATTTCGCATTAAAATAAATTTTTAAAAGAGTAAATTAGATACACTTTCTTGTTTATTCATATAACTCAGAAATGTGTGAATCGAATCCTCATGAAAGAAACAGCTTAAAAAAACGTAATTGTTCGCCTTATTATAGAAAAGATGGGTTTTAAGCTCAGTCAAATTAATTTTAATTTTTTAATTGTTCCTTTTTAAATTTTTAAGTGAGCTTTTTTTTTAAATCATATTCCATGCACCTGTTTTCAAATTTATACGATTGATACATCTTTTTTAAAGTTTTTTTTTACTTAAGTATTTGAACCATCCAGTTTTTAGTACCTAAACTAATTAAAACTATTCAAAGACAAATATTTTAACAGAGATGGTAATAAAAAGCTTTTAAAGTAAGAAACAAGTATTAATTTAGCATTTCTCTCCATGCGCTTCACTTCATAATATAGATAAACTTTATAAAAAATAATTTGTCGAAATATTTATTGTTAGAAAATAATTTGTACTGCTAGTAATTACTAATTGACTAATCAATAAAAGTAAGGATTAAAAAAGTTATGTACAAATTATATTTATTTAGAATAATTCTTATTTTGAAAGGAATACATAGACTCTTTTTGAATACATAGACTCTTTTTATGTCCAAATAAATGATTTTTCTTAATTAAACAATAAAAATAATAGAATAAACAAGTAATATTTTTTTCAGTAAACTAATTAAACTATCACTAACAAAATAAACTAACATAGGTAAAAAAAATATATTCTTTAAATTACATACAAGTTTACTAAACAAAAAAAACTATGTACATTTAATGAGATTGCATTTCATTTTTTTAAATTAATAGTGATTACTTAATGCAAACAATCGTAGTCTACGCTGGTTCATTTTTTTTCAGCACAAAATAGCTGTAAGGCTCCTTTCTTCATTTGTTTTAATGTGATAGTTTCATGAGTTTTTCTTTTGCAAATTACATTAAGTTTATTCAATAAGGAACCCCAAGAAATAAATCTTTGTAACAGATGGCGCAGAATTTAAGTCCATTTCAGTTTGGTCTTAACATTTAAAGTTATCCTTTTAGTTATATATGTCTTAAATTTAGTTTATATTATTAATTTTTTTTCAAATTTCAGGTTTTTAAGTTTTGTACAATATTAATTATACATATTTAAAGAAAATAGTTTTTTTATATTGTTCTGAACAATAACGACACGCTTTAAGATGTTACTTATTTACTTATGCTTCTTTCACTCCAACAAGGAGCATAAGGCCTCCGTCATGGTCCGCCACTTCACCCTGTTGGCAGCAACGGTCTTAATCTCTCCCCATGACTTGTTAATTTCTTTCTTTGAGATGTTAACATACATTAAAAAATAATCTTTATCGATGCTTACGAAAATATTTTTTAAAAACAAGTAATGGTCGAAAGGACTATTAACAACATCTTGAGTGATAGTAAGTCTAATCATTGAATCGTGTGTTACAGTTATTTTCACTTTATTTGGTTGTTGTTATGCAATTATACCCATAACCTTTGAAATTAATAATGATTTAAATGTTGTAGAAATAATGCAAAGAATCGAAAAAAACTAATAATAACTGAATACAAACATTCTGTGATTAATTTAAGAAATCTTTAGTAAATTCATCATCCATGTATGTAAATATACAAACATATAAATGACTAAGAAAATATTAAATTAGTAAATATAATATATAAAGAAATCATATTAATCGTAATAAATCGCCGCAGTAAATTTAAAATTGTTTTCTGAAAAATGGGAACGTTTTTTCGAATACAAGATTTTTTTCCTTCTCGTGGCATGTGCTTGGCAAATAAACCCTAATCTTGTTTGAACTTGTCTGAAAAAATAAAACTTTTGACAGTTTTTGCATAAAAAAAGAAGCCATTTTTTTTTTAATTTTTTAGAATCCGGAATTTGTGATTATTATTTTTTACAACTTTTGAAATATTGTTTTAATATTTATGATTGTTTGAAAAAAGTTTAGCAATTATATTTTGTTTAATTTGATACTTTCTATTTCTCATAATGACGTAATTAATTTCACTATTTAGGAATGGCTTCCATATTTTTTATTTAAAATTTATAGTATTTTTATTCTATAATTCTTCAATGATGTGGAGTACCGGAAATATTTAAGTAATAATATTTCTCATCTTTTAAATTTTATAACCGATTTTTTAAGGTGACTTGGTACCATTTTCTTTTAAAAATACTATTAGCATATATATTTGCTTGATTAATAAATTTAAAATGGGTTAAAACATATGTTTTATTTTTAAACAAATATATAAAAAAGTTTTTTAAGTGATTTCATTATTAAAAATATCGTGTGTATATTTTAATACTACGAATGTAATTCTTTAATGTTTACGAAAGAATGTATTTTTTGTTTTAGTTATTTTTTAAACAGTAGCATTTAATAATACATTTAAGGATTGAATTTTTGATACGAGTTATAGTTTCTGAAAGAAAAATAGAGGGTAAAAACTCGAATTTGATAAAAAAAATAATATAAGCTCAAGATTTTTATTTTTATTAAAAAATCGATTAAAATATTTTCACTATTCCATTCCTATTTCTATCCAATAAAATATTCTGCACATTGAAAGTTATATATATTCATAAATATCTAGTCAAGTTTAGGTATTTTTTTACGGGTAAAAATGTTGACTGAGACAAACTGAGAAACAATCCGAATAAAATCAATGTAATTAAATTCTACAATCGGGGAACATTAGAATATGAGTTTAAAATAAAATAGTTGTTAGGTGAAACCTATTTTACTTTTTGTTTTGTTTTGAAACTTTGGGAAACATACTAGATTGTTAAAGACATAAAAATTTAAGACATAAAAATGTATTCATTCGCACAAAATTCAGATTACTGATTCCCCTTAACTAAACTATTTGCACATTTAATCAACCATTATCTTCACTTTTCCTTCCGATTTTTGTGTTTCTCAAAACTTCACCGAAGAACCTATAAGTCACTCCCAACTATGCCCCCTTCGATTTATTGACGCTGTCTCCGAGGAAGTTAGTCGCAATAAAAAAAGTTTCGCCACTCGACCCCGTAATTATAGTGACACTTCGGAAAGTTGTAAAACAAATCCTTCAAACAAACTTGAGATCCGAAGCCAGCATTGAGGAGGGGGAGGGGTTTTGTAGTCGCACCCTCAGTTTCATCTGATTTAATGAGGTTTATCAGAACTCCAGATCGAAATTGGCCCATTCTCTTAGGATCATTTAACGAACTTTCTCGTTTCCTAATCAAGAAGTAATGGAACTGCGACACGAGAAAGGTACCACGAATTGTATCAGTTTTAGAAGAGATTAACTGTTGGAGACCATTACTTGTTTAACTTTTAATAGACTTGGTTTTGTATGCATTTAATAGTGAGTATATAGACTAGGATTTGCACTGTTGGTTTCAACTTTTTGTTTTGAAACTTTGGGAAACATACTAGATTGTTGAAGGCATAAAAATTTAGGATATAAAAATGTATATATTCGCTGACCATCAAGCACACAAACCTGAAAATATGTGTCTACCAACCAACCAACTATATTCGCATAAAATCCAGATTACTGATATTCCCCTAAACTAAACTATCTGCACATTTTATCAACCATTATCTTCACTTTTCCTTCCGATTTTTGTGTTTCTTAAAACTTTACCGAAGAACTTATAAGTCACTCTCAACTATGCCCCCTTCGATTTATTGACACTGTCTCCGAGGAAGTTAGTCGCAATAAAAAAAGTTTCTCTACTCGACCCCGTAATTATAGTGACACTTCGGAAAGTTGTAAAACAAATCCTTAAAACAAACTTGAGATCCGAAGCCAGCATTGAGAAGGGGGAGGGGGTGTAGTCGCACCCTCAGTTTCATCTGATTTAATGAGGTTTATCAGAACTCCAGATCGAAATTGGCCCATTCTCTTAGGATCATTTAACGAACTTTCTCGTTTCCTAATCAAGAAGTAATGGAACTGCGACACGAGAAAGGTACCACGAATTGTATCAGTTTTAGAAGAGATTAACTGTTGGAGACCATTACTTGTTTAACTTTTAATAGACTTGGTATTGAATGTATTTAATATGGAGTATATAGGCTGTGATTTACGCCATAAATAAAGACGGTCGCCAACCTATAGTTGGCCAAACAGTTGAACAGAAAAACTAAAGAAAATAATAAAAAATAAACAAGCATTTAATCGTCAAAATGCAATTTACTAAGTTGGTTGAAAATATATTCAACAAAATTTTAATTAAAATTTTTTAAATACAAAATTATTCACACCGTTGATTTGGGAGAAGCTATAACTCCCAAAGTCCAAGTACAGTCCAAGTATATTAATATATCAAACAACATATCTATATAAATTAAAATAGTATTGAGAGTGGCCACATAACTTTTCATCTACCATAATAAGTTCATTTACAACTACATCTAACATTAATTTACCAACTTATTATTTGAACTTGTATCATAAAAAAAAAATAAACTTCAAACAATCTTAAACCCTCCTAAAAATAAAACCTTCTTCAAACTATTTTCTCCGATAATCACTAATCCCTTAAAACGAATGAAACTCATCAGATGAAGGACATCCTCTCTCTAAGTACTTTTATTGAAAAAAAATTCGAATTTTGAAATTTAGTACCCAATGTATATATAAAACAACATATCCATATAAATTAAAATAGTACTGAGTGACCACAACTTTTCATCTACCATATTAAGTGAATTCACAACTACACCTCAAATTCATTTACCAACTCCTTTATTGGAACTAGTATCATAAAAAAAAACCAAACAATCTTAAACCCTCCTAAAAATAAAACCTTCTTCAAACTATTTTTCTCCTATAATCCCTAATCTCTTAAAACGAAAGAAACGCATCAGAAGAAGGACATCCTCTCTCTAAGTACTTTTATTTAACACAATTTTCTTGAATTTTGAAATTTAGTAATATTATTAATATATAAAACCAAATAGCCATACAAATTAAATAGTACTGAGCGACCATAACTTTTCGTCTACCATATTAAGTGCATTCACAACTACGTTTCATATTCATTTACCAGCTCATTTATTTGAACTAGTATTATAAAAAAAAATTAATAAACTTCAAACAATCTTAAACCTTCCTAAAAATAAAACCTTCTTCAACTCCGATAATACCTATTCCCTTAAAATGAAAGAAACGCATCAATGGAAGGTTCCTCTCTCTAACTACTTTTATTTAACGCGTTTTTTTTCGAATTTTGAAATTTAGTCCAAGCATATTTTTATGTAGAACTAAGTATAACAAAAAATTCTCATTCCCCTTTAAATTAAATGCACGGACAATAACCTCATCCTATCTCCATTTACCAAATCATTCATTTGAACTAGTATCATAAAAAAAAAACAAATAAACTTCAAACAATCTTAAAACTTCCTAAAAATAAAACCTTCTTCAAACTATTTTCTTCGATAATCCCTAATCCCTTAAAACGAAAGAAACGCATCAGAAAGAAGGAAATCCCTTTCTTAATCCCACGAGTTTAGTTCTCAGAAACTTAACACTTTTCCTGGCGCCTTATTCGCACCTTATTCCGCGATACCTTATTCCGGAATCATGATGGGTAAGCACTCCAGGGTATTAACAAAGCAGGCTGACCGTGACTTATCACTGCATTTTGTGGCTCAGTAAGCCGAGAACGTGGGAGGAAAATCTAATAACCTCCTCTGAGGTCCACACATAATGCCCTTTCTTCTTAGGAAAGGGGGGAGGGAAGTCTTCAGATAGGGGTGTCAGAGCCATAATGGCCCTTGTCCGGTTTGGACTTGACTCTTTCTTGATAGGAAACAGTAATATTTATCAGTCATTAACTGTAGTAAACAGTAATATTAAACATTAACTGTCTAATATTTAACAGTTATTAACTGTAGTAAAAACAATAATGTTTAAAAGTAAGTTAACAGTAGTAAACAGCAATATTTAACAACAGATAGTAAGCAGTACAATATAACAATTTAATTTCATCAAATATATTTCTTTGTGCTCTTTCCAGATATATGGACGAGTATTCAACTAGTATTTGAAGTATTTACGAAGCGGTGTAATTTCTAGTTACAATCTTGGTTAACTAAAATTTTCACTGGTGGAATCACTATAAAACTAGCCACTGGATCACTAGCGGTTTCACTTGAAAAAATATAACATAGCTATTGTTAGCAAAAATGTTTTGATCAGTAGTACACATGCATGTTAACTATATGTATTGGTAATGCAGGGAAAATTAATTAAACTCTTCCGTCCGTGTCAAAGATTTCCGTACTAGTATTGTAAATGCTCAAACTCAAACCTCATTGATTGAAGCAAATGTTCATTAAAAAATGGCATAATTTTAAAAAGGTTCTGCATGTTTTCCCGCCTGGGTGAGACCTCCAATTGAATTAACATCACTACTTTAACCCTCTAGTAAATACTGATGCCACTTGACAACATACACTTTTATAAACTTAATACTTTACGACTTGAACATATTGGTGATGTTTGACAACCTTTAACAATACTTACACTTACTTAAAAATTATACTGATTTCTGCAATATTAAAAAAAAAGTTAAAGGTGTCCCATACCCTCTTAAAATGCTACAATTTACTCATATTTAAATAATCATCCGCAATGCAAATGTGCTATGACGCTGCAAACGTTTAAAAAACAGAAATAATTAGGTTCCAGTGAAAACAGATTTTTCAAAAATATTTCCCTTCAATAGTATGAAGATCCAAGATCAAAATAAAAATTTAAAGGTAAAAGAAATCCTTCACCGCATGTACGGAAAAATAAACCGAAACCATTACATGTGAAACAGACCTATAACATTGTACCACTTTCAAATCAAATACTGCCCACAGTACCGTGCTTCTTGGGGTGGGAAGGCAGAAAAGTCTTCAAATAAGGCAAATAGGCGTCTTCAGGGTTTGTTCCGGCAGGAGGATAAACACGTTACCAGAAATTAGGAATCACATAGTAATTCCTTCGCTGCCGGAACCGTATTAACACCAGCGAACAGGGAAAGCGGCGGTGATTTGAACCCAATTATTTATAGGGGCAGCGGGGGCTAGTTCGCACCTGGAAAAGTGTTAGGGAAGTGTCGGTTGGGTTAGATAAGAATGCGTCAGGTGTTGTAAGTATGTTCGATAACTTTAATAATGTGACAATATAATCGGGAATATGTTATTGCACCTGGAAAAGTTTGTTAGATGACAACATAATGTAAACATACAATGTATGTGCTGCAACATATTTGTATTAATACTCTGAACAGTAAAATTGTTGTGAGTGCACTTTTGTTTCATTCAAAGTATATACAAACCCTCAATTGAACAATTGAAAGCATTGTTTGGGTTGCATAACAATGTATCAAGTGTTGGAATGTGTGAATATGTTAGATAACTTTAATAATATGATTCTGCAATATGTGTGATGCAATATATTTCTATTGAAATACGGCTTACTATCATTGTTGGTATGAGTACTACTATTTTTAAGGGGCAAGGAGATAGTTCGCCTCCAGAAAAGTAGGTTCCGTGGAAGTATCGCTTGGGTTAGATACGAATGCGTCAGGTGTTGATGGAATGTTTGAGTAAGTTACATAACTTTAATAATGTGACAATATAATCGGGAATATGTTATTGCACCTGGAAAAGTTTGCTAGAGGATTTACACAATGTAACTTTGCAATGTATGTGCTGCAACATATTTGTATTAATACTCTGAATACTAAAATTGTCGTATGTATAAAGTGCACTTTTATTGTTTCATTCAAAGTATATACAAACCCTCATTTGAACAATTGTAAGCATTGTTTGGGTAACATAACAATGTATCATGTGTTGGAATGTGTGAATAAGTTAGATAACTTTAATAATATGATTCTGCAATATCTGTGATGCAATGTATTTCTATTGAAATACGGTTTACCATCATTGTTGGTATTTACAGAGTACTGCTATCTTTTAGGGGCAAGGAGGTAGTTCGCTTTTAGTAAAGTAGGTGCCGGGGAAGTGTCGGTTGGGTTAGTTAAGAATGCGTCAGGTGTTGAGGGAAAGTGTGAGTGTGTTACATAACTTTAATAATGTGACCATGCAATGTATGAGAGGACACATATTTCTATTGAAATAATGAGCATAATTACTACTGCACTGAACATATTTACATACTAAGAGTTAAGCAATTAAAAGCATTGTTGGTGTTGTACAACAATGCGCCAGGTGTTTGAATGAATGCATATGTTAGATAACTTTATTAATTTTAACATTCAATCCACTTGAGGCTGCTTATTTATATTTAAATACATAGTATATTATTGTTGTATAGAAAATATTTGAATGCCCTTAATTAAACAATTAAAAGCTTTGGTGGTGTTATATATAACAATGCGTCAGTTGTTGGAATGTGTTAATATGTGAGATAACTTTATTAATGTGATCATGCAATATAGGTGTTGTAGAATATTTCTAATAAAATACCGAACTAGTAACATTGCTGTATTAACTGAGTACGAATGGGGATTTCCACGCGTGACTGACACTACATCAGAACGATTTAACCAATTTCGTTTGCACAGTTCATAATTATTTTATATTTATCTTAAAAAAATATTTTATGTCAGTATACCCCTTAGCGTATAGTATTTTTAGCAATCAGTAAATTTTTTTAAAAGTTATTATTTAATTAAAAAATAATAAAAATGTCTTGATGTGACTGACACTACACGAAAGTTCGTAGATTTTTGGCTATCAAGAAAATTCGAATTTCTTCTGATTGCGCAGTAATTCAGCATTCTACCACTGCTTATTTTAAGTATAAGGTTTCAGGCTAAATATATTAACTGCAAAAAAGTATTGAAATACCTTAGGAAATAATTTATTAGCATTTTTGTGCGTGACTGACACTACATTCAATTCGTGACTGACACTACATTGTGAATTGTATCACAGATATGGAATTTTAAGCAATAATAACACAACATATGTTAATAATTTTGATCATGAAAAGTTAAAAATTGCATAAATGTTAAAATTATGGTTAGAAAAAGATACACAACGTCCCCTAAAGTAGGTTTCTGGTAATTTTGTTAAACTCTTATTTCTTCTTCAAAATGCAGCAAATCAACCAAATCAACATTCTACCAGTGTTTATTTTAAGTATAAGGTTTAAAAATGAATCATTTAATAGCAAAAAAGTATTGAAATATCATAGGAAATAATTTATTAACACCTTTGTGCGTGACTTACATTACATTCAACTAGTGACACACTACATCATGTGAATTGTATCACGGAAATGGAAATTTTGGCAATAATAACAAAACGTATGTAAATAGTGTTGAACATGGTAAGTTAAAACTTGCGTACACGGAAAAAAAATACAATTACAAAAAGTTACGCAAGGTCCCCTAAAGTTGGTTTCTGGTAGTTTCTTACTTCTTTATTCAATGGCATTTTCTGAAAAACCTTGACCCTGAAGCCACGCAAAAAGACTTCCCGACCATTGCAGATGTTTCAGTTTTACTGAATAAGCATCTTTATTAAACATTTGCCAACAAAATTTTAACGATAATTTAAGTATAAAAGGAAATAAAGCTCTTTTTATAGCATCAAGTTCATTTTCAGAATTTTGTTGAGAGGTATATTTCTTTTTACAACATTTAAATTTGTTTTATCCGCCTTGTAGTATTTTGGTGGATTTAATGAAACATTGGAAGTTGTTTAAAGTAGGTATTTGTTGAATTGAAAAAAAACGGATTAATTTTTGAGTGTCGGGGAATCGGAAGTATTTATCTTCTTTGATGAGCATATATCATTTAATCTACTTGTTTTGCCCTTTACACAGTTGTCAGAAATTATAATAGTGATATGTTTGGGCAGATTTCTTATTCAAAGTGAAAAAATCTTTAGCAAATGTGAGTCAAATTTGATAGAAAGTGTGGCTTCTTTTATCCCCTCCTCACTGTATCACGAAGTCCATCAATTGCTCCTTTACCATGACTGAAGGCAAAGATGACCATGACTTTTGGAAAAAAATTACCACACAAGGTTGTCAAATGGTTGGGGGATTGCAATGGGGGTGAAATACTTTTAATTGAAGTGTTGTCCGTAAAGTGGTTTTTGCTTTCATTTTCTTTAAATTTTTGTAATTTATCCCCTCCTAAAAACTTCCCCTTTGCTCTTTTTTTTTCTTTTAGCTGTTGATATAACCATCTTAAATCAAAATTATCAAAATATAAGAAATCTACAAAGATTAATGCTATTCTAAAACTTCTAGATCAAAAGAAGTTGTCACTCACACTACATTGTGACTGACACTACAAAGTTAAAATGTGTTATAAATGCTTTTCATTTTAAAATTAAGAGGTGGGAAATTACACAGAGGTTACTAAAGTAAGAAAATATCGCAAAAAATTTGAAGTAAAGCCTTTTTTTTTAAGTTATAGAAACTTTTCTATCTTTTCGTGACTGACACTACAGTCAAAAAAGATATTTTTATCTTCCTAATTAAATATCGTTTAGTTATAAATACCAATTAATAGTGTGTTTTTAAGGTAGTTTTTGATAGTGTATTTTAATAATTTTATCAAAAAATCTGATAAAATGTGCTTCGTACCTTAAAATTCATTTGTTGAAAATGATGAAAAAACACGAGACCATGCTTTCAAAGCAAAGCGGATATTTTGAAGCTGCTGTGTTGCCAAAGAGGAAACAATAATAGTTGTTGATACAAAAATAATAAAATTCAAGCCTTTCTAAAGCAAATATAAAAGTTGCAAGTGTTGAAAAAAATATTTTTTTTTTTGCAGTCGTGGTCTCTTCTGACGTGGAATTACCCGAATTATGATGTAAAGGCATGGGGAAAGTTCGCACCTTGAAAAGTGGATGTCAAGAAATTAGTGCTTCTGTCATATAAAATGTGTCAGTTAGTGAAATATAATATGTTTTAAAAAACTTTTTTAAAACTTTATTAATGTCTTTATGCTATATATGCGTAAAATAAGTCGACAGGTAAACTTAGATAGAATCAGATCTTTTATTACATCAACTACGCATTGGGAGAGTATAGATTTTAGTATCTAGATGAAAGCATTTACAAAATCTGAATTGATCAATTGAAAGTATTTCTTGGGTTAGATAAAAGCATATCTGGTGCTGGAATGTGTGAATATGTTAGATTTATTTGTTTGTATATAGTGCTGCAAAAAATGAGAATAGGTACCAAAAAAAAAGATTTCAAAGCAATAAATGCTATAACGCAGAAAAAGAACCTCTCGCAATATTTCATTAAAATATGAATTGAACCATTATGGGTGTCTGGAAAGTATTGCTTGGATTAGATAAGAATGTTTCAGGTAATAAAGTGTGTGAATACGTTGGAAAACATGTAGCTTTGTAATATATGGCACACACATATTTCTCTTGTAATACTGAGTACTAATATTGTTGAATGGAAAATATTTAAATATCTTATGCAATTACAGTTTGTTGTGTAATGTGTGAATAAGTTAGATAACTTGAATGAGGAGACCAAGAAGGTTTTATTTTTAGTAGAATCCCTTCTTTAAGAGGGTTTGAAGTTTATTCATTTTTTAATGATGCTAGTTCAAATAAATTATTTGGTAAATATATATGAGAGATGTAGTAAATGTGATTGCACTTAATTTAATAGTGAAAAGAAAATTTATGACCGCTGTGCCCTCTATTTATTTGGATAGTTTGTTCTACTTGTTAATATTAATATATAATACATTTCAAATTTTTGACTGTGGTTCTAAAATACGACGCCCGTCGCCAATAGCCCTCGTGTAGCTCTAGTGCGACGATAATTCAAACCAAACCAAACAATTTCAAATTTCGATATAATTACCTTAAAATATTGCTTTTATATGGAACTATACATTTTAATAATATTTTTAGTGGCTAAATAATCTTATTTAATTAAAATTAGTAGTAAATCTACGTATCTTATGCAATTAAAATGAAATTTTCAGGCTTATTTATTTATATATATTACTGAAAAAAAATATAGGAAAGGTACAAAAAGTTTTCAAAGCAATATCTCAATTAAATGCTATAAAGACAGAAAAAAAACCGCTCGCAATATTTCATTAAAATTTCTATTTTTTAATAAAAAGTTATATAACGATACATTAGTCTTGAACATCAAATAATTTTGCTCGACGTAAAACACCTAAAGACAGGACATAACATTTACACACTCTTAATTTAGAAAGCAACGTAATAAAATTTATTCTAACAAAGCATGCACTCGAATAAAAATAAAATCCCAGCATTTAGACATCCAACGTCAGGCATCAAAATTAGATCCCAGATGCGAAACTACTTTATTGTAGAATATCTAGTTACCGGGTTTTATTTGCCAAATTTTTAAATAGTCGCCAAGACTATAATAAAGTTGCCAACACTGGAATTATTAACCCCATTATTTATATTGCTTTGTCCACACTACGACATTTAAAATGACAAGAAATTGTGCGTGCATGGAAATGCATATACAATTTTTACCTTTCGATGTAGGTGCGCGCGCATGCCAGACCAAATTATATATGCATTTCTATGCACGCACAATTTCTTGTCATTCTTATTGTCGTAGTGTGGACATAGTAATACACACATGTGGGCACAATAAAAATAGTTTTAATTTCGAGATTTTCCATTTCTCGATTTTTAGAAAAATCTAATTAATTTAATTATAAAAGTGTTCCCTGTTGCCCAACAAAGTCCCCGTTGTTTTAGGTAATTTTATTATATAATAACTGCCCTTTTTCAATTTAAAACAACATTGTGATAAATTTAAAGTTACCTGTTACCAAAAATTACATTATCAAATTAATAATATAATTTATAAAAAAATTTGACAAATTTCAAAGATATAGAACTTCATCCTATTTAGCATAAATTTTAGTTTTATTTAATTAAAACTAAACAATTTTATTCGCTGACTCTCCCAAATAAGTTTCATTTACTCTTTTCTTTTGTATCCAGAAGGCTTCTTGAGTTAAAAATAACTCTTTTTACACTCTTTGAACTTTTTCTGTAAATTGAATTCTTAACTCTTTAGAAAGAAAAAAAATATTTTAATGATGATACGATTTGCATGATCTTTTAAACCAAATAAAAAAAATCTTGATTTTTAGCTTTTAAATTACAATTTGGCTGGTCAATGTGTAAATAAGTAGTATTTCAAAAAAGAACGGTTAAAAGTCTAGCATGTCAATATTGCTTTACTTACGAATATTTATGAAAAATTTTGAACAGAAATTAGTTCGTTGTAAATTATACGGCAATTGTTTAAATTGTTTGTTTTCGTTTTTAGTTGAACCAAGTTGAACCAAATATAGGTTCTTATTTAGTTGCAAACAATATTTGGTACTACATTTTCCCATTTATTGGTGCTACCACATATACACCAATTTTTAGTGAAACTTTGAACCCATTTTCACATTTTCCTTCCCCATTATTGAGATTTGTTATTTGTATTCTCTATAAACTATTTTTAAATTAATGTTGTGAACATTGAAAAAATTATAAAACACCTGGTTTGAAACATTTTGCTTTTCAATGGCAACTCAGGTCAAAGGTTGGCGAGAATAACTCCCCGAGTCCGCCAAATATGAAATCCCCCCGTTTAATGACATCTTTCGCAGATGCGTGATCAAAACACCTCAGAGACTGTCTTCCATTAGTGATTAGCATTTAAATTCTGGTTCCTCTCGTCGTGTGTGTTTGAGCACTGGAGTCATCTGCACACTTTAATCAAGTTGAGGTTTGACAGATTTATTTCTGTCTGTCCGTCGAAAAAGGGCTAATACTATATCGTTATGATAATGGTAAAACAGCCATTTTTCTACTGGAGTAGAAATTTCTAGGTTTTCTTTGCATTTCTCTCTCGTTGTAATTTCCCGGGCGAATACAAGGTCTTTGGAAGTTTTGGCGTTTCACTCTCTAGTAGGGATTAGCGGTTCTTGAAAATAACCGGTTATTTCATTTCCAGTTGTAACCGGTATGGCTTGTAAACTACACTGCAACCAGAACGGAAGAACTGGTCCATTTTTTTTTAAATAGGATTATTTTAAGGAAATCACATATCAGTTTCCGATTTTGTATAAATGTTCCATATTTCTTGATTAAACATCTATAATTTCCCATTCCTTAGTGGTTTTTAAGTAAATATCCATTTTCAATAAAAATAGTTTCCATTTTTTGGTAATGTTTACGAAAAGTTAGTTTTTTATTACTTAACTACCTGTTTTAATGATAAAGTATGCTTTTTTCCAATATACTTAAATCACAAGGACGATTTTGTAATTAAAAACCTGCTCTCCGGTTATGATCAGTTCAGTAAAACAGTCGGTTTTTGCCAGTTTAACAGAAGTCAAAAGCTCTTTTTCGGTTTATGCGCTTCCAGTTTTCTTGTTGAGATGTGAAGAATTAGATAAATTAAACGCGAAGGCTTCGGATGTTTTGATTAAAGCATGGGGCCTCTGTATGACCCGAGGAGGAAAACTTTTGAAATGCTAAAATAAGATTGAAGAGAATTTGAGTTTGTTTAGAAATATAGGATGAGAATTTGAGATTTCAATTAAAGAAAGAAAGTTCTGGATGTTATAAATCTAATTTATGCATTTAATACATTGAACTTGGAAGTGTAATTTAATGAAACGTCAGGTTGTTTTGACCGTAACTGTCACTTAGAGTTGCTTCCACACAATCCCCCTCCAATGCGTTACAAAAAACAGCAAAACCCAGCTTTTAGTTTAATTTTAATTTTTAAAGTTTAAAATTAAAAAAAATGTCTATCTAATCGGAAATAAATAATTATTACTTTACATTAGCTTTTTTCTTGTATTTAGAAGAATATTTGTTTAATATACCTCTCCTGATGCATAAAATTCTTTTCAGGATACAGATTGAAAGCGTTTAAACTCATAACAGTATAAGCATTTACAGTTAAAGTAATTTTTTAATTTCAAAGTGTGTAATTTTTTTTCATTCTAAATGAAATAAGATTATTTCTATAACTTTTCAGTCTTTTTCATTTATGAGAATTGAGAAAGAAATAGTTCAATGAATCTAGTCACCTGAAATGTGCTGAATTAATCCGGAAAATATTATCTGGTCTATCTGTGCATGCTTATCTCAACAATAAATCCTGCAATTAACAATTCAACAATTATGTTTTTAAAAAATGCTCCTTTGATCGCAACCTGTTTAAAAATCATGCAACAACGAGGATATAAGGATCTTCTGACGTCACTAGTTTTCTGCTGCGACGCGTTTACAGTTTTTTTTTCAAGCATGAATAACTGCAGAAATATTTAAAAAAAAACTTTGTTTGTGATGTATTTGGACCCCAGAGACCTTAATCTACGTGTGTCGTGTACAGTAATCAAAACCATGTGACTATTCTCAATAAAGTTAAATAATCAAAGTGCTCAAAATCCTGCAAAATAAATACAAATACTAGAATATTTTTACAACTTGATTTAAAAAAAATGAACTTTAATAGCATTATTTAAAAAAAAACTTAATTATCATTTCTTTCAGAGTAATGTCTAAAATCATTATTATTTTTTATGTCTTATTCAAGAAAATACTACAAAACAATCATTTACGAAAATCAGCAATTTTATCAACTTTGAAGAAAATTTAATTTATTTGTTCCACTAATAAATCACCTACAAGGAAAATAAAAAAAAAACCTCTAAATTCATTCATTAACTTAAAAGAATAAAAATGTAGGAATTAAACTAATCTAAAAGGAATAAAAAAGACATTGAAATTACTTTACTTAATTATTTCCATGCACTCCACTCGAATAATAGAAAGGAAAGGTATCGTAAATAAAATAGCAATAAGATATTTATCAAAAGCGATTGGTTTGGCCTTTCACAAAAGTTTCTTTTTTTTGCAATCTACGTAAATATATTAAAAAATTCTTTTGAGAATAATAAGAAAGACAAATAAAGACAATTTATATTTTTAGTCGCAATTCCTTTTTCGTATCTATTGCTCCAGTCATGATATATTAGGCTTCGACTAGTTCGAGGGTAGATGGGTACTGGGAACGAGAGTATGAGATGATGGGGAAAAAGTAGATGAACAATGGGGAAAAAACGTGTTCATCGTTCTTCAATAGGGAAACCAAACCATTGTTTTGTTAAAATTGTGACTGGTAGTTTTCTAATTATATATTTGCAAAGTTTGTTTTGTTTGCAAACTCTGTTGGTACTTTTTTTTTGCAAATTCCAAATTATATGATATTAGTTCGAACTTTCACATCACCAACAGTGAATTTACAAATCCAAATCAGATCGGTTTGAGTGATTAACATTCACATATATATACGATATCAATCCATGCGCATACTAAAAAAGCTTACTTTTTAAATCATATTCTGCACAAACAATAAAACTACTATTTTTTGTAAAACTCCCACACTAAAAACAACTCTATCTAGAGAACTCAATCTAAAAGAATTAGAAAAATTTGTTTTTTTTTAATAAAATATTACATGCATAGAATTGCACGCTACTTTCCCAAAAGCAATAAAGATAGTTTTCCCTTGGCTATGTCCACACTACGACAATCAAAACAAAAACTGACAACAAATACCGTGCATCCAGATACAATTTTTACGGGCGGCCGAAGCTATTCTGCCGACATCTATGTTTACAAATAACAAGGCTTCAGTCTCAGTAGCCAATCACTAGCCAGTATAGGGTTTCCCTTATGTTATTGTCGGATCTTGGTGTTATTGTTAGGGTTGTTATTCTTGGCTGATTATCGCTTTTAGTAATTATTTTTAGTAACTTGTCGGACACTACAATAGCCAATCACAAGCTAGTATAGGGTTGTCTTTTTGCTGCCGACTTGTCGTAGGGCTGTAGTCTTTGGCTACTTATCAACTTTACAAATAATTTTATTGAGAAAGTTATTGTTGCAGTTAGGAATAAATTTAGTTGTTACTTTGCTGATTTCTTCTAAAAAAGCAAATTATTATTGTTTTTTTTATTTTTTCAAAATTAAATCCGCTGACAAGGGTTTTTTTTTTTTTTTAAGATATAATCCCTTTTAGGAACATATTCACACAGAAAAGAGATATTTAAAAATTTACAGATGTTTTGCATTTTTTAAAAGTCTCCTTTTGATTGTATAGATTTTGATTATATTTTGACATGTTACGAAGCAACGAAAACTTACTTAACGAAAGGGTAAATTAATATTTGTTTTATTATGCCTGTATCAAGCATGCTTGCGAACTAAACACTGGGGATTCTGCGTGAGGCTGACCACTTTACCGGGACATATGCCTAGCACCCCAGAGCCCTAGGCGCCTAGGCCACGAAATCCGAAATGGGCACGGCAGGCCTTGGCTCAGTAATGGGCTGCTGCCCCGAGGAGTTTTTTTTTAAGTTTATTTTGTACATGTCTGTTATATTAATCTCGAGGATGGGCAGTTGGGCGCCTATTGATCGTACCGGATGGCATTTAATTTGTCCATTTAAAAATATTTATGTTTCCTGTTATTTCTCGGATTATCATCATTGCCCAATATGTCGGCCTCAGTGGACCATCGTAGAGAACCCCATTAATTTTTGCTCCCTAGGCATAGTATTTTGTTAGTGCAGCCTTGCAAATAATATCAAATTTAGCGTCACATAATTTAAACTCCAGAGACCTATTATCCACTTAAATGAATTAATGTTTTACTTTTGTTCTGTTACTTAACAACTATTTAATAAAAACTAAAATAGTTCAGTAGAAGAGGATATGTAATTTCCTTCTGCAACAATGCATTATCGTTACATGATTGTTCATTTCTTAAAAAATGATTAGTGCAAGTCTTGCAAAGAATATCAAACTTAGTTTTACATAATTTCAACTACTGAGACCTGATATAGCCTAGACCCTCGGTAGCACAGTACAAAAGCAACACAGTTTCGAAGATCTTGCAAAAATGTTTTATTTTCAGTAATAAATTTTAAAGGCATTTTTCATAATAAAATACTAGAATAAGCTATGTATTACAAAAAAAAAAAAAAAAAAAAAAAAAATAGAAGTCAAATTTTT
This sequence comes from Hylyphantes graminicola, assembly GCA_023701765.1. NCBI lineage: Eukaryota > Metazoa > Arthropoda > Arachnida > Araneae > Linyphiidae > Hylyphantes > Hylyphantes graminicola. The sequence goes on along the minus strand of CM043114.1, from coordinate 61,453,518 downwards.
AAAAATAATAATTACCTATAGATCATACTTATACAACTAAATAGATATTTTAGAGTTCTGAAATATTTTTTAAAGAATATATCTGTGGGATTTTGTTGGTTATCGACGACCCCTTTTGATGACAAATTATTTGACACATGTGTTAGAGTGTATTAATTTATTTTGGTTACAAAGTTAAAACGGGTAAAGATATGTTTATATTTCGTGTCAAACCAGGATTTTATCTAAATTTTCTCCTATAATTAATTGAAGTAGTCTTAAATTAAAACAGCCTTTGATGTTAGGTTAGGTTTGAATTATCGTCGCACTAGAGCAACACGAGGGCTATTGGCGACGGGCGTCGCATTTTAGAACCACAGTCAAGTGACGAGCCAACACCTGAATAGGCACCCAACGCAACCGTTAAGGGTGACATCGTACGCAGCAGCCTTTGAGGACACTTTATATAGCCCTCGTGCGACGATAATTCAAATCTAACCTATACACAATATAATTTCACAATACATTAGATTTCAAATGATTGATTGGATCATTTCTCACTGTTGCTTATAGTAAGGTTTTAAATGTTGTTTAAATTGCTGTTTGTGTGTGTAGGCATCAGGATTAAATATATATATTATTTTAGTATGCTGGCAAAAAATTTTATGTTTGGATAGCTCTAATTGTCAAGTTAAGTTATTGTTTGACCTATATAACTTCTAAGAATGCCACATTTCTACCCTGTCTCTCTTTTGGTACTTATACTTTTATAAGATACCTTAAGACAAAGGTAGGTAAATTTAGTTATCCTTATCATATACTCCATATCACTTTAAATAAAAAAATATGTAACATCAAACATATTTGAAACTAATTCTTACTTTTAGTAGTTTGCTTTATATTATATATTATTAATTATATTAATATACATTATAGAATGAGGAAATATTGCAATAATTCACAAGTTTAATAATTATTAATTAAATATCCATAAAGGAGATTTAAGTAATATTTTTTTACATATATGTATTTAACGACTATTTTTTTTTTAGAATGTCAAAGTATTTTCAATTTACTTCTCATAATTTTAAATATTATCTCCATTTAATTTATGTATACTTTAACTTAAAAAAATGTAACAGTAAAAAAATACTTGCAAGTTTTTAAAAAAATTATTGAACACTTATATTTTAAATTATGATAAGTTTGGTTTATATGAAACAGAAAACCAAACAAAATATCAATCTCCATACTTTATTAGCTATACATTTTTTTTATTTACAAGACAGATTTACAGACAAAAATATACATCACAAGGTGAACATTGGCTTTTACACAAAAATGGACTTGATACAAATACACTGGCTCTTTGAAAGAATACAAGGAAATCTGAAAAGATAAAAGAAAATACATTAGAGGTTCAAATGCATGACATCACTTTCTTCTGAAGGCTTAAGATACAGATGGGGTTAATTAAAAGTTATTACCAGGATTGATTTAAAATTAGACAATTCTGTGATAAAAAAAAAATAGTTTTAATTTTAGAAAAAGTTTTTGTTGTGGAATTACATTTACTTTGTATGGTTCACACATGCCTTCTTTTATGCCTATTAAGACTCATTGAGCATTATTCGAAAGAGGTTTCATAATTAAGCATTACAACATGTCATTGTTTTATGCTAATTTTTTTTTTGTGTTAGTCTTTTTTTTCTTTACAAGGCATCTACAAAAAAGCAATTTCAAACTTCCTTGACTTTTCCATACCAAAAGCAAAAATTTCCAGAATAGATTTTAAAGTTTGATTTTTATAGTGCTCTAAATTCAGTTAATTATGCAAAATCTGAGAGCCGGAACTCTTGTGCTTAAAGTGAATTTCAAATCAATGTATTGCATTTTCTATCAAGAATAATTTTTTTATGAAGGTTAATCAATTTTTTTTTATAAAGATATACTGTATGTATACCAGTGTAAAATTAACTATGCATTTTAAATAGAAAACACAATTTTTGACAAAACTTAGACAAAGAATTTGAAGTTAAGAGTGCTTAAAATTTCATTAGTGTTAAAATCCCCACATGCAAAAATTTCATTAAAATCAGCTATTTATAGCCTATTAGTAAATTCAATTACATGAAATTATTCTACAAATAGAATGTTTGGGTTTTGCAGTTGATTTCTTAGAATTTAATAATTTTCTATAAAGTCTCTAAAAATTTGTCCAGGTTTCTGAAAATAAAAAATTCTCTGCCTTTTCCAGGATTTCCAGATGGGTAGACAATCTGGTTAAATTAAAACTCTATTTTGAAATTTGAAAATGAAAGTAATATGAATGGTAAACTAATATTACACAAGTACAGAATACAGTTGGTAAAAAAAATTTATTACACTAGTGTTTTAGTAGTTATTACACAATTTTTAAACCGTTCTTTTTTAGCTAAATGAGCAGGAAACAAAATAGACATCTGAATGCAATTTTTAACAATTAAATAGGTCTTCTGCCAACCATTTTTTTAGATATGATTCTAAAAAATGAAAGAGCAAATTACCTTTAACTAAGGTCAATGAAGGTGACCAGTTACTAAAAATAATGATTAAAAATGATAAGCAGCCAAAGCCAATAATTTAAGGTTTACCGTAAACCCTAAACTGGCATGTGATTAACTACCGAGGCTGAAGCCTTGTGTAAAATGTTAACATACAGGTCGGCAGAATTACTTTTGCCAAGAAAATACTTTAGTGGACATAACATCACATACTGCTGAAGGCTTAAGATGCAGATGGTGGTTAATAAAAATTGTTAAAATCACTTTTTAAAAAATCAAATGAAACTATTTTTTATGAGCAACTAAAAACTAATAGTAAACATTTCATGCTTGAGCGCATTAAGGAACTTTGTCTTCTGCATCCTGATAATGTTAGAAAATTGGGAAATCTGTAACTAAATGCATTAACTCTCTGCAATTGTTCAATTTTTAGATGTTCTGTATAGCATACAGTATGTATCCAGTTAAGTATACCCAGGCTTCTGGCCTTGGTATTTATAATTTTTAATAGATATTTTTTCAACACTAATAATACTTATAAATGAATTTGTGCAGTGAATTAAGCACAAGTATATGTATTTGTACCAAGTATTAATTTTTCAAACAATATTTGATTACATAGACATAATTTTAGATAATGAATAACTTAATTTTGGATATTTACCCAGAGTAAGGGTACAAGCCAATTTATAAATACGAATCCAATCGCATCACTAATTTTTACTAAGGCGTTTTTCAATTTTTTTAATGAAAGCATTTTTTCTTCAATGGTTAATAGAAATTTTTGTGGGTTCTCTTCTTAAAAAATTAAATGCAATACAAATCTATACTTAAACTCATTGAAAATATAAAAAAGACTGATGAGGAAATTGCAAAGCAATATCTAGTAGTGCATTCCAATTTGACATTCATAAAGTACATAAATTTTTTTACTAGAATGAGACATCAAACTCAAGATGATATGAGACTTTAATTTATACTCACTTTCCCTGGCGTTTATTCCGGAAATTGGGATACTTCACATGATTCCTGCCTCCATCCCTCGTATATCGGTGTATTTGATTTTTCTCTTCAAATTTTGAAATTTCCTCCTTCAAAAGGTCGAATGTAGAAAAACCTCTCTGAAACGCAGACACATCCATCTAGGAAGAATAATAAAAACATTTAATAAATACTGAAATAAATGAAATAATTATAGGGACTGAATTTAAACACACTTAAAATTAAGGCATATGATTATTTTATGTACTATATAATACTCAGTCTAAAGCATTAAGACAATGCGATTGAACAAATAAAAAAACTATCCACGTTAAGATAGCTATACAGAATTTAAAAATCTATGTATCTTTATATGAATTTAAAATTATCTCTCTCTCTCTCTCTCCATATATTTTTATTATATAAAATTTCTATGCACTAAGATTAAACAATAAAACTTCTCATAGATAAAAATTAAAAATAACTATTTTATCTTATGAACTTCCACAAATTATTTAAGCTAACATAATAATTTTGCTTTTGTACTTACTTTAAAAATTGAAAATATATACTAAAATTATGCGGAAAATGCAATAGTTTTTACACTAAATTTAAGTAATTAGATCATTATTATATATAGATAATAAATACAATAACGAACAAATGTCAATTTGGAAAAGAAAAACAAATAAAATCGCTATGAAAATGTATGCTAAAACTATTTAGCAAATGTAATAGTGTCTAAAAACCTTAATTTAAATAATTAGATCGAATTAATATATACAGATTATGGACAATAAATCGAAACATTTTACAGTGTGAAACAATAAGAACAAAAGAAAGCCAGTCAAAATTGCTATGAAAATAAAAACTAAAATTATTGAAATTAAATAGTTCTTATACTTAATTTGAACAATTAGATTGAATTAATATACAGATTATAAACAGTAAATGGATACATTTTACAACAAGAAACAATAAAACAAAAGAAAGCCAGTGAAAATTACTATGGAATTAAAAACTAAAATTATTGAAACCACAAAATAGTTTTTTATACTTAATTTGACAAATTAGATCAAATAAATATACAGATTATGAACAATAAATGGATAAATTATACCATGTGAAACCATAAAACAAAAGAAAGCCAGTGAAAATCGCTACGAAATTAAGAACTAAATTTTTGAAACTACTAAATAGTTTTTAACACTTAATTTGACTAATTAGACTGAATTAATATACAGATTATGAACAGTAAATGGATAAATTATACCATGCGAAACATTAAGAACAATAGAAAGTCAGTCAAAATCGCTATGAAAATACAAAATAAAATTATTCAGCAAATTCAATAGTTTTTTTATACTTAATTTAAATAATATATACAAAAATTTATTTAAATTATAAAATAGAGTATAAAAAATATATTTGCCTTTCAATCAATACAAAGAAAAATAAACACAATAAGAATAAAAATGTCAGAGATTTGGCGTCTTTCGATGTTGACTAAATTTCATTGGCGTCTTTGCATGTTGGCTAAATTTCCGTTGGCGTTTAGTAGTTGGCTACATTTCTGTCGCAAACATAAACAACAATATTTATGTCGGTATGTCGGCAAAATAGACACTTCGTTTACGGGCATGTGCGCGCACCTTCTTCTAGGCGCATCTTCTTCAGGCGCGCATGCCTGCACAAGTTGTATGTCAGTTTTTGTTTTGCGCGCATTTGTTGTCAGTTTTTGTTTTGATTGTCGTAGTGTGGACAAAGTATTTTAAAACATTTTTCTCAGACACGTAGATCTTTGTCAAACCTACACCATTAAATATCTGAACCAATATCAAAGAACTTGATAAAAGTCTTTTTAGTGCTCAGCATTACACGTACAACTGTATGTTTCTGTATCCAATATACATTCGCGAGGGCTGTGGAGCCCAGTAGGTAAGGTGCTTGCCTTGCTAATGAAAGATCTCAGGTTAGAGTCCAGATATTGTCAAAAAACTTCAGAACTATAAACGGTCTATGCTACCAAATAATCAGACGAATGATAACCTTTCAAAAGGGCGTACGCGTTAAATATTTGAATTTACCGACGCTGCGTATGATGTCGCATTTAAATGTTGCTTTCGGTGACTTTTCAGATGTCGAGTCGTCACTTGATTATGGTTCTACATTATTTCATCCGACGCCAATAGCCCTGTTGTGTGACGTTAATTCAATTTAACTCAACTCAGCCCTTACACACTCGAAACAAATATTATTTTTAAAAGTCAATGTTCACAATTAATTTAAATATAAGTTTAATCAACCTTCAAAAATCAATGAATTTAAAATGAAAAGAATAAGATAATTAAAAATAAATTAACATTCCGCACATTACGTGCAATTTCATTGTGCTGTTTCACCAAGCATAAAAAGTAATTCAAATTTTAAAATTCAGTTCCCTAAACATCAATAAAATGTTACTTAAATCACTTTCAAACTTCCGCAAATAAACATCAAAACCAAGATCAAAGAACTTGACAGAAAATTGTTTTGGTGATAGTCCAAAATCGTCAAAAGAAAGACAGAGGGACAGGGTACTTGAGATGTAGCGAACAGTATTTGCGATTCCCTGTTCAACAGAATAGAAGAAGGTAGAAAAAAAATCGTCTGATAAATTGTTCCTTTTTTCGAAGAAAGCGGACGTAATCAACCACCAATTGGAAGTTTTTCATTGTGGGAGGAGATTTTGTTCTCTGTGGAATTTCGTCTTTCGGGAATTCTGTGGAATTCGAAATGGATTATTTTGTTGTTCTTGGGAATTTTTTGGAATATTAGTTTTCGTTCGCTACTTGTAATATTTTTTAATATGGATGATATTTTTTTTTGTGTATCGAGATGAATTTGTCTCTGATAAATATTGGTAGTTTTAGATTAAATTATTTTTGTTCGACATTTCATTAGTTTTTGTATGTGGATGAATGGTTACCTTGTGGATAAAAACAATTTATTGTTATTTTTTAATAAAGTAGGTAATTTTCTATTACAATATTTTTTATTTATATTTGGCTCTAGGACATAATAGGAATATTTCATTGCAATAGTCTCTCATCATTGTTAAGGTTATAAGAGTTTCCATTTCATGAAAAAAATTAAGTAATTAACATAATGAATCTTCAGCTTTATCAATCGAGTAGATATAATCTACGCTTTTGATAAAATTAAAGATTCATTATGTTGTAAAAATGCATTATATTGAAGTTTATGTCAACATTTCTTTTTTAAAGGAAAGGTAAATAAGGTTTAAATTACGAAAACTGTCCTAAAAATCTTCGAGTTTATGATGCATTTATTAATTATGTGGAAGGTTTTGATATTTAAAACACATATTCTGACGGTAAATTTATACAAAAAGACAAAAATTTCTCTTTCTTAAATAATTTTAAAATTACTAATGCGTATAAAGCTATGTAGCTCTTCTAATAGTTAGATATGCATTTTTGTTATGCTTGCTTAAAATAAGGCATACTCATCCAATTTGCGTAAAATATAAAATCCTTTTACCGAAAAAATTTGAATTTTTATTTTTGAATATAAAACTAGCTTTTAGTATTCTATTAGAAATTCAACTGTCATTACATTTTTTTTTGCTTCAGTATGTAGCATGCATTTTTAAAATTTCAAAAATCATAAAAATGTCGATATCTTTAATATCGTATGTTGCACGTGCTGTGGTCTAATGACACCACGAACCAAATTTAAAAAGTTGCTGGATTATATAGGGTAGCATTATGAAGTTCATTATTATAAATAGTAAAAGGTAATGCATGAACAATAAGGCATTCAAATACTTTTTCCAAGTCCAATTATATAAGGCGTTTTTTTTGTATATTTAGAGGCTTTTCGGGCAAAGAATGCAAAAAAATAACAAAAAAAAAAAAAAAAGCAGAGGGAGTTCGAATATAAAATATTAAACTTATGAAACATAAATGATTAAAGAAAAAATAAAGAATGAGATAAGAGAAACATAAAAATACAAAAATAATACAATGCAAAAATTTAATAATGAAAAATAACTCAATATTAAAAAAGGGATATAAAATGTAATGCAACATTAAAAAAAATAAAAGAATACAAAAAATAATAATGCAATATATATAAAAAATAATTCAATCTTAAAAATAATTTTTAAAAAAACCTATTTCCATTGTAATAAGCCCCCTGCATTTGCAATTACATATTATACAAAATCCCAAAAAATCATAACTCGATTGTGCAGCACTGATTGTGAGGGAGTGAGACTCACAAATTGCTTGACGAAATTTCCCTGCTCTTTCATTTACTTTCCGACCTGCACACTACTGCTCTCTAGAGGGGAGAGAAGGGCAACTGCTCCCCCAGCGAAGCCCACCTACAGTGGATTAGATATACGGATGTCAAAGAAAATAAGAAGTTGTTATTTGTCATGCGTGGGTGTTTTTTAATGCTTATGCCTCTATTTTTTTAGCATACCACAAACCCAAGCAGTTTGGTTAATATAAAAATTACCTAATTTGGTCAAAAACAATTATTTAAAAATAATATTTAAAAAAAAGATCTTAATTTTTTTAAAAAACCTTTCTTTTAAATAAGATTCCGTAAAAAACTTAATATTTTCTGTTTATTTCAAATGGGAAATATAAATTAGTTTTTAAAGTCAGATATGTAACGAGTCAAAACTAAAGATATATATTTTGCGAAGATATCTCATTCCTTATATTGACCTAACAATTAAATTTAAGGCGGAAGATTAATTTATTTGAACTCTCTCATTTATGCTATGCCTCATTTTTATATAAAAAAGAACAGTAAAACGCAATACTATGTACCTCACAAGTTTATATGACATATCTGTAACATCATTTTCCAAAACATTTTCCGGTCTGAAAACGTAGTTTCCTGAAGACAACTACGTCATTCAATCTTTTCAGCAGGCTACATAGTAATTGGAATTTTTTTTAAACTTTCTTTTCAAATAATATTAGTTGATTGTTTGATCAAATAGTTTTATACATGATAATTTACTTCAATAAAGACATTTTTTTGCTCTCAATGCAGCAATTTAAAAAAAATAATAATACTGAATCTAACAATGATTTTCTTACAAGATTTCAGAAATAACATTTACAAATAACCACTACTTCTAGAAAAGTACATTTTCCTAAGACTTCTACTTATGACCCTACCGACATCTGTGGAGCTAAGCTGCATTAGAAAAAAATACATAAAAAAGACTAATCGCATTAGATTCGTTGGTGGGTCCCTCTGCCCCCTTGAGATGGATTTTTCTTACCCCTCTATATTATTTTTAGCCCATTTATTTATATACGGGGTCGCAAGAAATCGAAAAGAATTATTACATATCGACCATAAGGATGATTTTGGAGGAATTTCCCAGTACTGGGTGTTTTTCGCCAAGCTTGCAATTCTTAGCCAAATGATATTTATAATTTTAATAATGCTCACACTATTTAATCAAAAACGTTGCAGCTTTAACGTGTGCATATCAAAACAACGGTGCAATTTCTCATTGCAGTTAATCTTTTCATCAGAAGCAAAAACAATAATAAGCATGAACAAAAATAAGCATGAACAATATTAAGCATAAACAATAATAAGCATAAACAATAATAAGCATAAACAATAATAGGCATAAGCAATAATGATTTTCTCTACTTATAAAGTAAATCGTAATTGTTTATGCTAAACTAAATCAAACCTATTGGATGAAGACTCATTCTCATTTCTTCTTTTTTTAAATTTTCAAATATGAAGTACTTTTTATGAAAGAGGTTTAATAATGATATTGTGTGAAGAACTCTCCCATCTAATAGAACAAGCCTGGCTTACTATACCAATCCAGATTTTTTGTTATGGGAATGTGCAAAAATCCACTCTGTTACCATCCCTTTAATATTTTAGTTTTCAAAAACAAAAAGCTAATTTAAAATGTATTGCTTATTATATTTGTATTTTAGCAAGTTAAATATGCCTATGAATGCTCCATAATATTTGTCGTTGGTGGTTGTCTTGTCGTTGGTGTTGAAGCTTGAGTGCTCTGGCAACTTTCGAGAGCTATGCCGGCGGTAGCTTGCTACCGGTAGGGTCTCCCAAGCCGGACAAGTCTTAGGTTAAAGGCCAGACTAACAGAGAACGCCGGCGTCTGTTACTGCAGTTAGTGCCAGGCCTCCTCGGAGGGACAGTAGGTGCATACACTCCCCACTCAACTATGCAGGCAAGACTAAACTGCTCTCTCTAGATTCAGGACGGGATACACAAAGAGTTTGAAGTTTGAGGCCGGAACCAAGTTGTTCCCCGACTGCACCAACTGGAGGTCTGGAGGCGCTCAAGTCAGTCCCGAGCACAAACACCATTGCCTCGGTTTGACGTGGAAGGACGTCAACGACGACCCACTTTTCTTTTTGGACTTTCTCAGGGTCACACACATCATTTCACAGGTCTAATTTTAACCCAGAGATATGTAAATGATAATAATAATATTTAAAAATATATTCGATTAAACTATGAATTCATTCATACCCACAGTTACACTACAGTTACTTTAGTTTAGCTCGACAATATTTCTTTGCTGCCGAAGAAAATGGTACGGTCTAATCATGGGTTCACTAACTGTCTGAACATATTTACAATCAGGCATGAAATATTTAAATTTCGAATTGCAAATGATATTTAATTATATGTTACACTAGAAGACTATGATATTAATTTGAATATTACTGTGGAAGTGGGGTCCATTGTTATTGTCCCATGAATATGTTTGAAAACATGTAACGATGTAATATCTGATGCACACATATTTCTATTGAACTACATACTACTAATATTGTTGCATGGAAAATATTTAAACATCTTGATCAATTAAAATTTGTTATGGGTGTCAGGAAAGTATTGCTTGGGTTAGATAGGGATGCGTTAGGTGTTGGAAGGGGTTTAGGAGGGTTTGAAGTTAATTTTTTTTATGATGCTAGTTCAGATAAGTGATTTGGTAAATATATCGTCAAATAAGTCCCCACATGTGCTATCTCGTTGTTGTGCAAGGATCAGATTTATTGTACGGTAACCTTTGAAGTGATTTTTTCGGATTTGCCGATGAATAAATTTTTGTGGCAACTGTCTGACTTCGACTGATGATTCGAATTCTTTGACTTCGCAAAGATGATGTTTTCCGGCAGACCTATCTGACTGATATTTGTTCCTTTCGGTTGGGTTTTCGGCCGACTTTCGGCGTGATTTTAGAAAGTTTGCCAAGGGTTACCGTTCAGTAAATTTCTACCGTTGTGCAAAGTGAGTTAGCGCGTGTGGGAACTTAAGTGACGATATATGAGATGAAGAAATCGTGATTGTACTCAATGTAACGGTGAAATGAAAAATTATCACTCTGCCCTCTATTTATTCGGATAGTTTGTTCTACCTATTAATATACTAGGAATACATTTCAAATTCCCATCTAATTACCTTAAAAATATTACTTTTATATAGAACTATACACTTTAATAATATTTCGAATATGGCTAAATCATCTCATTTAATTAAAATTAGTAATAAATCTACATTTCATGTAATTATTCATGTAATTAAAATAAATTTGTCAGGCTTATTTATTTGCATATAGTACTGGAGAAAAATAAGAATCGATACAAAAAGTTTTCAAAGGAATATCTCAATTAAATGCTATATAGACAGAAAAAAACCGCTCGCAATATTTCATTAAAATTTATAGTTTCTAATAAAAATAATTTAATTTAACGATACATTAATCTTGAACATCAAATAATTTTGCTCGACGTAAAACACCTAAAGACAGGGCATAACATTTACACAATCTTAATTTTGAAAGCAACGTAATAAAATTTATTCTAACAAAGCATGCACTAGAATAAAAATAAAATCCCAGCATTTAGACATCCAACGTCAGGCATCAAAATTAGATTCCAGATGCCAGGCTACTTTATTGTGGAATATCTAGTAACTGGGGTTCTATTTGCCCAATTTCTAAATCGTCGCCAAAACTAGGATAAAGTTGTCAACACTGGAACTATTAACCTAGTATTTATAATAAAAATAGTTTTAATTTCCCGATTTTCCATTTCTTGATCTTTCGAAAAAACAGGATTAATTTAATTTAAATATAAAAGTTTTCCTGTTGTTTTAAGTAAATTTTATTAAATAACAATTGCTATTTTTTAATAAAAAGCAACATAGTGATAAATTTAAAGTTAACTGTTACAAAAAAAATTACAATATTAAATTATGAATACAATTTATAAAAAAAAATGACAAACGTCAAAGATATAGAACTTTATCCCATTTAGCATTAATTTTAGTTTTATTTAATCAAAACTAAACCATTTTATTCGTTGACTTCAAAATACGTTGAAGTTCATACTTTTGAACTCATATCTTTTGTATCAACTACTTGAACTCATATCTTTTATATCCAAAAGGCTTCTTGAGTTAAAAATAACTCTTTTTACACTCTTTGAACTTCTTTTGTAAATTAAATTCTTAACTCTTTAGAAAGAAAAAAAAGTATTTCAATGATGATACAATTTGATGATCTTTTAAGGATTTTCGAGGTTTGTTTTTCGAGGACTGGTTGTCCAGATTTTCCTCTTTGTGTATTACGTACTGTATAACTTATTTTTATTTTCTTTTGTTCACCGTTCGCACAATTTTTGTTGTAGTAAATCCCATACCTCTGTAAGGGCCTAGTTGCCCATCAAGGTGTCATTTATTTTGTAAAACTTTTTCATTTTATACCGATAAATTATTCATCATCATCATCCAGGGCACTACAGCATTGAGCAGGCCAGGGCTGTCCCAACGAGCCTTTGACATCTTGATCTACTTTGAGCCACGGTGCTGGCTCAACAGTTGTTTACTCCTAAGGTTCGTAAGTGTTCCTCGACTGCATCCAGCCATCTAGTTGGTGGGCAACCTCTTCTTCTAATTCCATCTGGTTTAGAGAATGTCACCTTTTTTAATGGGTTTTGATCTTCCAAACGAAAAACATGTTCCAGCCATCGAATGCGGTTTGACTTAATTACTTTTACAATGTCCGGTTGTTTGTACTTTTGATGTATCTCATTATTTAATAGAGTACGCCATACATTATTTTCACACACTGCTCGAAATATCCTTCTTAGAATTTTTCTCTCAAAAGTTATCAACTCATTCATTATCACTTTATTAAGGGGCCAGCATTTGCAGCCAGGATAACAGGTCGTAGCAGTGTATTGTATATGTTAATATTTATTATGTTATTATTATTACTTGGTTTAAAACATTTTGCTTTTCAATGGCAACCCAGGTCAAAGGTTGGCGAGAATAACTCCCCGAGTCCGCCAAATATGAAATCCCCCCGTTTAATGACATCCTTCGCAGATGCGTGATCAAAACACCTCAGAGACTGTCTTCCATTAGTGATTAGCATTTAAATTCTAGTTCCTCTCGTCGTGTGTGTTTGAGCACTGGAGTCATCTGCACACTTTAATCAAGTTGAGGTTTGACAGATTTATTCTGTCCCTCTGTTGAAAACGGGCTAATATTATACGTTATAATAATGGTAAAACAGACCCTTTTCTACTAGAGTAGAAATTTCTAGGATTTCTTTGCATTTCTCTCGTTGTAATTTCCCGAGCGAATACAAGGTCTTTGGAAGTTTTGGCGTTTCACTGTTTAGTAGGGATTAGCGGTTTTTGAAAATAACCGGTTATTTCATTTCCAGTTGTAATCGGTATGGCTTGTAAACTGCACGGCAACCAGAACGGAAGAACTGGAACGTTTTTTTTTTAATAGGATTATTTTAAGGAAATCACATTTCAGTTTCCGGTTTTGTATAAATGTTCCACATTTCTTGATTAAACCACAATAATTTCCCTTTTCATAGTGGTTTTTAAGTAAATACCCATTTTCAATTAAAATAGTTTCCATTTTTATTCAGTAATGTTTATGAAAAATAACTTTTTTATTACTTAAATACCTGTTTTGATGATATGGTATACTTTTCCCCCCCAATATACTTCAAACACGGTGTCGATTTTGTAATTAAAAACCTGTTCTCCGGTTATGGTCTGTTCAGTAAAGCAATCGGTTTTTGCCGGTTTAACTTATGACAAATGACAGTGATTGCGCCCTCTAGAAGGGTAGGGCGTAGGCTATATAGCCCATTACCCCGCTCGACAGAAGAGACAGTCACAAGAGACACACAAAGAAGGACGCCACAAACCCATAGACAAATAACAACATTTATTGACAAACACAAACATCCATGCCTTTACCGGGATTCGAACCCGAGCCCAGCAGCTCCAAAGGCTAGTACACTAGCTATTGCGCCAGTGGACCGGCGCCGGTTTAACATAAGTCAAAAGCTGTTTTTCGGTTCATGCGCTTCCAGTTTTCCATCCCTACTTTCTTGTTGAGATGTGAAGAATTAGATAAATTAAACGCGAAGGCTTCGGATGTTTTGATTAAAGCATGGGGCCGCTGTGCATGACCCGAGGAGGAAAACTTTTGAAATGCTAAAATAAGATTGAAGAGAATTTGAGTTTGTTTAGAAATATAAGATGAGAATTTGAGATTTCAATTAAAGAAAGAAAGTTCTGGATGTTATAATCTAATTTATGCATTTTATACATTGAACTTGGAAGTGTAATTTAATGTATCGTCAGGTAGTCTGACCGTAACTGTCACTTAGAGTTGCTTCCACGCAATCCCCCTCCAATGCGTTACAAAAAACAGCAAAACCCAGCATTTAGTTTAATGTTAATTTTCTAAAGTTTAAAATTTAAAAAAAAATCCATCGAATAGGAAATAAATAATTATTACTTTTCATTAGCTTTTTTCTTGTATTTAGAAGAATATATATTTAATATACCACTCATGATGCATGAAATTCTTTTCAGGATACAGATTGAAAGCGTTTGAACTCCTTGCAGTAGCATTAACAGTTAAAGTACGAGGCGTGTTTTTTAAGTAAGTACCGTTATGCCACACAGAGGGCGCGGCACTGCGATCGGCTTTCTGGGCATGCGCACTGTGTACCTACATCTCTTGTCTACTCACTGACGATATTGCAATCCGATTTGTCATTGTTTTACGTTTTCTGCTGAGTGTTTGAAATGTCTCCGATAATCGTGAGTCCCGCCGACTCTGAAGTACGGTCTGTAATAAGATTTCTTAGTGCTAAAGGTCTAAAATCAATCGATATTCATCGTGAGATCTGTGCAGTTTACGGACAAGACATTATGAGTGATGGAATGTTAAGAAAGTGGGTGAGATCATTTAAAGAAGGTCGCACGAATGTTCATGATGAACTGAGTGGGCGTCCTTCAGTCGTTAATGAAATTTTGGTGCAGCAAGTGGACAATAAGGTGAGAGAAAACAGACGCTTTACCATTCCATCACTCATGTCTCATAATGTCTTGTCCGTAAACTGCACAGATCTCACGATGAATATCGATTGATTTTAGGCCTTTAGCCCTAAGAAATTTTATAACAGACCGTACTTCACAGTCGGCGGGACTCACGATTATCGGAGACATTTTAAACACTCAGCAGAAAACGTAAAACAATGACAAAACGGATTGCAATATCGTCAGTGAGTAGACAAGAGATGTAGGTACCCAGTGCGCATGCGCAGAACGCCGATCGCAGCGCCGCGCCCTCTGTGTGGCATAACGGTACTTACTTAAAAAACACGCCTCGTATTTTTTTTATTTCAAAGTGTGTAATTTTTTATTCGAAATGAAATAAGATTATTTCTATGACTTGTCAGTCTTTTTCATTTATGAGAATTGAGAAAGAAATAGTTCAATAAATCTAGTCACTTGAAATGTGCTGAATTAATCCGGAAAATATTATCTGGTCTATATGTGCATGCTTATATCCCAACTAAAAATACTGCAATTAACAATTCAACAATTATGTTTAAAAAAATGCTCCTTTGATCGCAACCTATTTAAAAATCATGCAACAACGAGGATATAAGGATCTTCTGACGTCACTAGTTTTCTGCTGCGACGCGTTTACAGTTTTTTTCAAGCATGAATAACTGCAGAAATATTTTTTGAAAAAACTTTTTTTGTGATGCATTTGGACCCCAGAGACCTTAATCTACGTGTGTAGTGTACAATATTCAAAACATGTGACTATTATCAATAAAGTCAAATAATCAAAGTACTCAAAGTCCTGCAAAATAAATAAAAAATACTAGCAGTTTTTACAACTTGATTAAAAAAATGAACTTTAATAGCATTTTTTTAGAGGAAGGTGGGTTACCTTGGACCTATTTTGACTTTTCAATTTTTATTTTCTTAATTACTTGCAAAAAGTGAATAAAAATATTTTTACTAAATACTTTATGTTGTTATATACAACATATATTTATTTTAGCATGTTATTTAAATGATTTCAACTATTTAAAAAATAAATACAGAAAATTGTAATTAGGACCAAGGTACACCACCGGTGGTGCAATAATTTTTTTCAAAACGGTTAAAGTTTTATAGGCTTCCATAAATCTAAATGATTAACTACAGAAAAATTATTTATCACACCATATAAAAATTTCTTAAAAATTTCCATTCTACATAATTTTACATATCAGGGTTGCATATTAATAGCTTAAAATCCTTAATTTTTCAAAGGAGAAAACTTACTTGAATTTTAACAAGGGTTTTCAACAATCTGAAGCACATATGACCTATAGTAGTGTACCTTGGACCAGTCCAAGGTACACCACTTGTATAAGGTTCGAGCTACACCATTTGGATATTAAAAACAAAATAGTTAAACACCAAGTTAAGGTTAGACTTAACTTAATTTCACGCACACTGTTTTTAGCTAAAACATTGCTTTATATTGCATAACCATCGTTTCTGAATAAACACTACATGTTTGAATATAAAAATACACTAAAGAATCTGACAAAAAATTACTTTTGAACTGTGAATTTAGTTTTTCGAAACCTCCTTAATAAATTGACCTTTTAAACAAACGGATAGAGCTTCACTGAGATCCCCGGTAGGAAATATTTTAACTGCATGTGGTGTTGTTTCAATATCTAAGCTAATCGAGCTAGAATCGGCATAGGTTCGAGGTACACATATGTCCAAGGTACACCACTTACTCCTAAAAAAAACTTTATTATCAGTTCGTTCAGAGTAATGTCTAAAATCATCATTATTTTCTTTGTCTTATTCAAGAAAATACTACAAAGCAATCATTTACGAAAATCAGCAATTTTATCAACTTTAAAGAACATTTATTTTATTTGTTCCACTAATAAATCACCTACAAGAAAAATAACAAAATCTAAATTCATTCATTAACTTAAAAAATAAAAATGTAGGAATTAAACTAATCTAAAAGGAATAAAAAATTCATTGAAATTACTTTACTTAATTATTTCCACGTACTCCGCTCCAATATTAGAAACAAAAGGTATCGAAAATAAAAATACCAATAAGATATTTATCAAAAGCGATTGGTCTGGCCTTTCACAAAAGTTATTATTTTTTTTTTTTGCAATCTACGTAAATATATTAAAAAATTCTTTTGAGAATAATAAGAAAGACAAATAAAGACAATTTATATTTTTAGTCGCAATTCCTTTTTCGTATCTATTGCTCCAGTCATGATATATTAGGCTCCTACTAGTTCGAGGGTAGATGGGTACTGGGAACGAGAGTATGAGATGAT
Organism: Hylyphantes graminicola; assembly: GCA_023701765.1. Classification (NCBI taxonomy): domain Eukaryota; kingdom Metazoa; phylum Arthropoda; class Arachnida; order Araneae; family Linyphiidae; genus Hylyphantes; species Hylyphantes graminicola. Next base: position 61,436,275 of record CM043114.1, on the reverse strand, counting down.
GGGGAAAAAGTAGATGAACAATGGGGAAAAAACGTGTTCATCGTTCTTCAATAGGGAAACCAAACCATTGTTTTGTTAAAATTGTGACTGCATGGTAGTTCTTCTAATTATATATTTGCAAAGTTTGTTTTGTTTGCAAACTCTGTTGGTACTTTTTTTCGTAAATTTATATGATATTAGTTCAAACTTTCACACCACCAGCAATAAATTTAAAAATCCAAATCAAATCGGAATTAGTTTGGTGATTAACATTAACAAATAGGGTAGCCCCCATAAGAACAGTGATTGGTCCCCATAAGAACAGTGATTATCCTCCCGTTGACGTTGAGGCATATTTCTTTAGCGGCCATATTGTTCTTCAGATTGTTGGTGCAATGTTGCCAACATAACAAACGATAATGGCAGGAATTTAAAAAACCTTTGTCACACCTATTTTGGGCTTTAACATCTTATTATATTCAATAATGAATGAGGGAAGCAATCACTGTGAGGGTTCCAATCACTGTACTCGTTACCCTATGTACAATAGCATATTTCTAATATCCTTGGGCATACTAAAAAAAGCTTAATTTTTTAAATTATATTTTACACGTAAAATCAAATCGCACAGTTACTCTTTTTTTGTAAAACTCCTACAAGAAAAACATGGAACTAAATCTAAAAGAATTGGAAAAAATGTTTTTAAATAAACATTACATACATTATACGCTTCTTTCCCAAACACAATAAAATAATTTTAATTTTTAAAACACATTTTTCACGGAATCATTTAGATCTTTGTCAAACCTCCACCGTTAAATATGTGAACCAAGATCAAAGAACTTGATAAAAATTGTTTTGGTGATCAGGATTACACGTACTTGCAACTTTATGTTTCTGCATCCCATACATATACGGCAGGGTTGTGGAGCCCAGTCGGCAAGGCGCTTGCCTTGCATCGAAGGTCCCAGGTTATAAGCCCAGGCATTGTCAAAAAACTTCATAACTGTAAACGGTATATGCAGCCAAATAATCAGACGAATGATTACCTTTGAAGAGAGTGTACGCGTTAAATATTTCAATTTACCGACGCTTCGTATGATGTCGTTTTTAAATGTTGCTTTTGGGTGGCTTTTCAGGTGTCGAATCGTCACTTGACTGTGGTTCCAAATTATTTCATCCGACTCCAATAAACCCTGTAGTGTGACGTTACTTCAATTCATCTCAACTCAACCCACACACATTCGAGACAAATATGAATTTTAAAAGTATGTTTTTACAATCAATTCAAATATAAGTTAAATCTAATTAACTCAGCCTTCAAAAATCAATGAAATCAAAATGAAAGAACAAGATAAACAAAAATAGATTAACATTGCGCATATTATGTGCAATTTCATTATACTGTTTCAACAAGCATTCCAAGGAATTAAAATTTTAGAATTCAGTCCTTGAACATCAGTAAAATGATACTTAAATCATTTTCAAACTTCCGCAAGTAAACATCAAAACCAAGATCAAAGAACTTGACAGAAAATTGTTTTGGTGATAGTCCAAAATCGTCAAAAGAAATACAGAGGGACAGGCTACTTGAGATGTAGCGAACAGTATTTGCGATTCCCTGTTCAACAGAATAGAAGAAGGTAGAAAAAAAATCGTCTGATAAATTGTTCCTTTTTTCGAAGAAAGCGGACGTAATCAACCACCAATTGGAAGTTTTTCATTGTGGGAGGAGATTTTGTTCTTAGTGGAATTCCGTCTTTCGGGAATTCTGTGGAATTCGAAATGGATTATTTTGTTGTTCTTGGGAATTTTTTGGAATATTAGTTTTCGTTCGCTACTTGTAATATTTTTTAATATGGATGGTATTTTTTTGTGTATCAAGATGTATTTGTCTCTGATAAATATTGGAAGTTTTAGATTAAATTATTTTTGTTCGGCATTTCATTAGTTTTTGTATGTGGATGAATGGTTACCTTGTATATAAAAACAATTTATTGTTATTTTTTAATAAAGTAGGTAATTCTTCTACAATATTTTTTTATTTATATTTGGCTCTAGGACATAATATGAATATTTCATTGTAATATTCTCTCATCATTGTAAAGATTATGAGAGATAGATATTATCATTTCATGTAAAAATAAAGTCATTAACATAATGTATCTTTAACTTTATCAAGAGAGTATATTTTATAATCTACCCTTTCGATAAAAATAAAAATGCATTATATTGAAGTTTATGCCAAGATTACCTTTTTTTTAAAAAAAAAGAGAGGGAAATAAGGTTTAAGTTACTAAAACTGCCCTAAAAATCTTCAAGGGTTGGGTAGGTACATTTATATTGCGGCTTGTGTGCTTGATCAGAGGCCTGCTTAAAAGCCTTCATCAAGTAAGACCGACACAGAAAGAATTTTTACTGTCACAGAGAAAGGAAAGTACACCGGGCGAAGGCGGGAATTGAACCCGGACCCGTCACAGCACGCAGCCTGCGAGCGTAATGGTCCAAAAACTTGTATATGATGTATTTATTAATTATATGGAAGTTTTTGATATTTATATCGCATATTATGAAGGTAAATTTTAAAGACAAAAATTTCCTCATCTTTAATGCGTATAAAGCTAAGTAGTTCTTCTAATAATTAAATATATTTTTTTTTTGCTATGCTTGCTTAAAATTAAGCATTCGCATCCTATTCGCGTAGAATATAAAATCTTTTTACCGAGATATATAAGTTTTTTTAATATTAAATTAGATTTTAGTATACTATAAGAAATTCATCACGGTCATTACATTTTTTTTCAGTATATAGCATGCATTTTTAAAATTTCAAAAATAATCAAATTGTTGATATCTTTAATCTCGTTATGTTGCACTTGTAGGGGTCTACTGGCACTAGACAACCCAATATCAAAAAATGTGCTGGATTATGTATTATAGTATTATGAAGTTCATTAATATAAATAGTAAAAAGTAATGCATGAACAACAAGACATTCAAATACTTTTTCCAAGTCCAATAATATACGATGTTTTTTGTTTATTTTGAGGCTTTCCGAGCAAAGAATGTAAAAAAAAAAGCATAGAGAGTTCGAATATAAAATATTAGACTACTGACGAAATATAAATGATTAAAAAAAATAAAAAATGAGATAAGAGAAACATAAAAATACAAAAATAATACAATGCAAAAAATTCAATAATGAAAAATAACTCAATATTAAAAAAGGGATATAAAATGTAATGCAACATTAAAAAAATAAAAGAATATAAAAAAATGCAAAATATAAAAAAAAATAATTCAATCCTAAAAATGAAAAAAAAAAAAATTAAAAACCTATTTCCACTGTAATAAGCCCCCTGCATTTGCAATTACATATTATACGAAATCCAAAAAAATCATAACTCGATTGTGCAGCACTGATTGTGAGGGAGTGAGACTCACAAATTGCTTGACGAAATTTCCCTGCTCTTTCATTTACTTTCCGACCTGCACCCCTACTGCTCTCCAGAGGGGAGAAAAGGGCAACTGCTCCCCCATCGAAGCCCACCTACAGTGGATTAGGAATACGGATGTCAAAGAACATAATAACAGTTATTTTTCACATGTGGGTGTTTAGTTGTGCAAATGACTTGAATGTGGGTGATAGTTGCGCAAATGACTCGAATGTACGTGTTTAGTTACACAAATAAACCAATTTTTGCCCAAACTGATTTTTTGAATATTTTTTTTATGTTTCTTAAACTACTTTTATTTCTTAGTAAGGTTTTCTTTAGAATGTAATTCTTTATAAAAAGTACCATTTTCTGTATACTTTTTTACGGGGAAATGTTATTAAGTTTTCAAAAGTTTGATAGGTAACGTTTCACAACTAGCGATGGATATGTTGCGAAGATATCATATTCTAAATTTGATTCTTTTCCTAAAGAAATATAAACAAGAAATAATGTTTTCAGAACACCTAGAGTCCCTAGGACCATACTGGCGAACATAAAAAAGTAGATGGTATTAATTAACAAGTACAAAAAAAAATTGCCATAACAACTAAATTTTAGCAGCAACTAAGACCCAAAATATGTCACAAGTTTCTTTGCCACACATCAACTTCCGAAACGAGTTTGAATGCCGAAAATGCTGAAAACTGTTTGAATGCTGAAAACATCATTTCCGGAAGAGAAATACGCCACTGGAGCTTCTCAGTAGAGTTTATACAAAGTTATTTAAAAACATTGTTTTAACCTTCTAACCACACAAAATTAGTTAAATATTTGGTCAAATAACTTTAAAGATGATCATTTACTACGATTATATATTTTTTTCGCTCTCTTTGGAGCAATTTGGATTAAAGAATCTGATAAAAGTTTTCAACAATATTTCCATAATAACATTAACAAATAAATATGTTTCTAGAAAAGCACACTTTCTCAAAACCTCTACTTGTGACCCTACCGACATCTGTGGAGCTAAGCTGCATTAGAAAAAATACATAAAAAAGACTAATCGCATTAGATTCGTTGGTGGGTCCCTCTGCCCCCTCGAGATGGATTTTTCTTACCCCTCTATATTATTTTTAGTCCATTTATTTATATACGGGGTCGCAAGAAATCGAAAAGAATTATTACATATCGACCATAAGGATGATTTTGGAGGAATCTCCCAGTACTGGGTGTTTTTCGCCAAGCTTGTAATTTTTAGTCAAATGAAATTTCTAATTTAATAAAGCTGTTATTGAGCAATGAAGTTATAACGTTTTTGAATAAAAAGTAGGAAAATTTATCATTGCAGTTAAACCTTACATCAGAAGTATAAACTGGCCTAACAAATTTTAAATGTTTATGCTAAACGAAGCCAAATCTATTCCATGGAGACGTATAGTTTATTCTCATTTTATTTTTAAATTGTATATTTCAAATCATTCATACATAAATTAATTTGTGAGTAATACCATTACTTGAAAAATTATCCTATCTAATGAATTGTAACAAAATCTGTCTTACTATATCAATATAGGATTTTTTCGTGGAAAGTGAAAAATCCAAAATGATGGTCCCAATATTTTAATATTTTTTTGTAAAAAAACCCTAAAAACTGAATAAATGCTTTGCTTCTTGTGTTTACATTTTAAAAAAGGTATAGATTTCTATGTATGATGTATATACGATCAATAAACAATTAATATATATAGTTAGAACTTAATATAACTTATAGTTAGAATTAATATATATAGCATAACATGTTATATAGTTATACATGTTGGTATGAAGTTATACATATATAGTTAATCAAAATATGTATAACTTCATACCAACTCTGTTACTCTGTTTAGCTAGACAACATTACTTAGTTGTCCAAAAATAATGGTAGAAACTCTAGGCAAATGCTCAATACTTTTTTTCAACACGTATTTAAATTGCAGGCATCAAGTATTTGAATTACAAATTTCAAATAAAATTTTTATTGCATGTTAGTGTGGATAACTATAAACGCCGCCCCGGTGGTGCAATCGTCAGGATGCTAGCCTTTGGAGCTGCTGGGGTCGGGTTCGAATCCCAGTCAGGCATGGATGTTTTTGACCGTCAATAAATGTTATTATCTGTCTATGTGTTTGTGTTGTCCTTCCTTTGTGTGTCTCTTGTGCTTGTAAAAAAACCTCTTTTTGCGTTATGTCGCACTTTGGCGAAAGCTTAAAAGCGGTTCTCTGAACAAGAACACAAGCTGGAACATATATGGAGCATACCATATCACTATAAATATTGGTGTGATATTGTGACTATTTTAACATTTTTTTGACATGACCCATATCAGGAACTTGGCGAGAAACTCCCCCATAACCAGATATCCCTCAATATCTCTTTCAGAGGGGGATGAGATCTTAAAAGGGATGATCCACCTTTCTGGTCTATTTACTGCGGCCCGGCCTCACATCCAAGTGCCATAAACACAGAAATATGAACGCGCTTACGATCGTTTAATATTTTACGGGGTTCTCGCCTCTTTCTTCGAGGGGTGGTTTTTATGGCAGGTGAGGCGCTGCATTTTTGACTAGGCTGGAGGAATTCCTCTTCGTCCTGGGATTAAGATGGCGATAAGGTGCCGTATCTGTATTTGGAATATGTTGGGTGTTTGTATTGCCTTGGGCTGGGTCAGTGGCTATGTCCACAAATGCTATCCGCTTATTGCTACTTTTTATTATTTTGACTTGGACCATTTGTATTATTAAATACTGAATGATTGTAACTGATTAGAAAGTACGGTAAAGAGGAGTGTCAAGGAAAAAAGGGCATAAAAGCCGTATCCATGAATGTGCTAGGTCCATTTTTGTTTTAAACGTCTAATAATTATAAATGATAAGAATACAAAACTGTAAAGTAAGTTTTTATGGCAGGCGAGGTGCTGCATTTTTGACTAGGCTGGAGGAATTCCTCTTCGTTCTGGGATTAAGATGGCGATGGTGCCGTCTGCATTTGGAATATGTTGGGTGTTTGTATTGCCTTGGGCTGATCAGTGGAAGTATACATAACTATGCCTTTTTATTATTGCGACTTGGACCATTTTTATCTTAAATCTAATGATTAAAACTGATAAGAAATTCTGGTAAAGAAAGAATGTGTCGGAGGAAAAATGGTCAAAAGGTGGTATCCTTGAATATGACTAAATCGCACGCCGTGAGTTTTGGTTTTGAAACACCCAATGATTACAAATAATCTAAAGATGTTAATTTAGTTTTTATGGAAGGTAAGGTGCTGTGCATTTTTGACGAAGCTGGAGGAATTCCTCTTTGTTCTGCGATTAGGATTAAGATAGTTGCCGCATCTTGTCTGCAATTGGAATATCTTAGTTTGTTCAATATTGCCTTGGGCTGCTCAGTGGAAGTATCCATAACTATTTTTAGAGATAAATTACTTCTGAGATAATTTATTTCCTAGATCAATTATTTCAAGTTTAATAATATGCTGGGCACCCACCAAAACTACTACGTGAAATCATTTGTACACATAATTTTAATCATATTTCCCATTTTGAAATAATAGTTGATGTTCATTTGAATGAAAAACTCAGTTCACACCTTTTAGCAAAAATCACAAACTTAAAAAAAAAATAGCAAAGCAACTCAAAACTTATAAAATTTCATCAGTTCAATGCATAAAAAACTTCGTCTAAGAACACAACATTCAAAATAAACATACACAAAGAACTTTTAAATAATTTTTTTTTATATTTTTACCTACTTTTTTTTTATCAGCGACAGCTGTTATGACCCTTTAGAGTTTTTCTAAATCTCTTACAAAAACCATCAGTGACTACATTTCTGTGTAAGCGGCCCATCGCAAAGCACAGGTGGCCCTTTCCAATAGATTTAACCGCTTCTATAATTACCTGGCGCATCGTTAAATTTAATGTTTCATACAATTTTTGGGAAACCTGGTTCAGTTGAGCCGAGGAATATGTGTACTTGGATAATGTCATAAACATAAACTTAATCCCTCCCTACGAATTATGCATTAGCATGAGGTATATTCTTCGGATGAAACGGTAGTTTATCCAACTTGGCAATAATTCCGAGGGTTTTCGCTGCTTTATTAACTGGTTTGGTGTCGTAGTGTAATTTGTTTTGTAGAAAAAAAAATGTACTGCTAATGTTGAAAGTTATTTGTCATATTTGAAGTTTTAAATATGGCATGTTTAAAGAGATGCATTTAAATTATTATTTTAACTAGAAGCAAGTTTTCACAGTTTTATATTTAGTAATTTTTAAACACAAAGAATTGACAAATATCCGTTACAAGTTCTTTTTTAAGTTTTCTTTTTGTAATTCGATTGTAATTTACTTCGAAAAATAGATAACATATTGATAATAGTTTAATTTAAAAGCATATTTTTTTAAGACAGCTTTCGCGTACGTTCAATAATAATGTACACAATATTTACCTTTATGCCCCCCCCCCCGCATAAAAAAAACCCCTTTCGGTTAATTTGCCTTTCTTAATTGGAAAAACATAACATTATTACATATTATTGGTTAACAACAAATTATTTACATATGAATTGAAGAACATTTTTAATAAATCTGTACACTCTTAAAACAAAAGAGTGAAATCCACTCCAGTTGGAGAAGTGCATTTTCGACACCCTAAAGGCATGCATATTTTCTCAGACTGAGTTAAAATCACTCGTTTGGAGTGATCCTGTCGGAGGTTTAACACACAAAGGATCCACTCCAAAAGGAGAAGTGCATTTTCCAGTCTGGAGGAGTGAAATCCACTGAGACTGAGTTAAATTAGGAGTGTTTGTTTTAAGAGTGTATTTGTTTTAAACGCACTCACGCACATAATTATTTGATTACAAATAAAAGTTACATTTTCATTTTCCAGTATTATGAAGAGTAAATTTAATCTCTAATTATAATCTCAATACCAAATAATTCACAACTCTTCTTCAAAACAATTATTCAAGGTGATATATTTATACTTTTAAATATTTATCATATTTTACATTAAACTAACCTTTTATTCATATCTGCCCATAAATGCTAAATTTTCGAATATCATGTCCCCCTAGACATTTGAGCTCTGTGTTCTCCATTGCACCCTAAGGGTATCCGATAGAGTCAAACAAGCGACGTCTTACAACAAAACAATATGTGCTATTGTTTATTCATAGCTACTGTGCAACCTTTAAATATTCAAAAGGAATTTAAAATAGGACAACGACGTCACTTGTGTGATATTTAACAATGTAAAACATATATTTTAACAATGTAAAACAAGACATTGGCATGCATAAAATGCATGAGAAAACTAGCAGTGAATATATTAGGATGTTGGGTTTGTAGGATAAGTATGTAATGTATTTTTAGATAAATAGAACGATATATATTTATAATTGTTTTGTGTTTACAAAATGTAAGTATATTGCCGTAAAATACTTTAAAAAAATTAGATTAAGAGGTATGATTTTTTTTAACGAAGAGCTATTTTCACAATGAAAACAATCCACACTTTTAATTTTTTATAACTTGTTAAACTCTGCTATTGAAAAGTATTTTTTGTTTCTTGCTACAAAAACGAAACTGTTTTAAAGTTAATAGAAATCAAAACTGCTTTTTTATGTTTGCTAAAAGCGATTTCTATGTTTTTCGAAAGAGAACAATATTTTTGAATCATTGGAAAAATATCATACTTTTGAATCTTTTCAAAAAAGATATTTTTATCTATATTCTTACATTTATTTCTTTAAAAGATAAAAAAAAATGTCATACAAATAAATTCTTATAGTATTTTAGATGAAATTTGATTAATTAAAAATTAATAACATTTTAATTGACGTTTTATCTCTTTTTAAATGTGAGAAATGTTATATATTTATTCTTTAAAATAAAACTTATTTAGCAAACAATAACTTATTATAACTAAATTTTTGTTGAACAATTTTTGGTCATATTAGACGTTTAAAAATTTATATGTAGAAGTCAATGCTGTGTTTGGAGTTTTTTTTTTATTTTAATGCACGAATTTTGTGTGGAAGCAGTTTCAAGCGACAGTTTCTTTATTAAATCTACTTTTTATTTTTTAATAAAAATATTGTTAAATTAGCTTGTTTTGCATCCGTTTTACTTTTAATATTTTTGATAAACCGAACTTGATTCTTGAACTTACCTTTTATCTTTTTTTAAACGAAGATTGTATTTTAAAAAGAACCAACATTATTTCTTCTATTCATGTATAAAAAAGTAGTAGTTAAATTTAACTAACAAAACAAATTTCAAAACAAGTTATAGAAATATTTTCCCGTTTTTTAAATGTAAAAAATAAGAAAAAAAGTTTACTTAGAAACGTTAAAGTGAAGAATGACTAAACCTTCGGGAACGCTTTTTTAGGGAAAAAATATAAGAAAAAACGTTCTTCTCAATTATTCTTTCTTCTTGACATTCATTAATCTGAGTTAAGTAGAATGTACACAAAAAATGATTAGATTTGGTGAAATAAGTAGTTTTCAAACATTGTTGCGAGAGTAAACAGAATGCGCGCATATAAAAGGGGGCTCCCGGTGTTTGCTTTTTATAACTGAGTTATCCTCAAGTATTGCGTTAGCGTTTTTTTCTTTCCTTCATTCCTTAGCGTTGGCGAAATTTCTAGTTTTCCGCAAACTAAGTGAAGGACCTAGTTTTTCACCGATCTAATGTATACTAATGTAATAAACGAAAAACGAATACTTTTTTAAGTAAAAAAAAAACTTTGAAGATTGATAGATAAAAAATTCCTTTTTTTTTCTTTTTGAAGAATGGTCAAGGTTCGTACGGACCTTTTGCTTTATTTTTTGAAATCCCAATATCAGTCAAAATGGAGATTTATAATCTAAGTATTTTATCACCAAGCATAAAAATAGTTAGAACAGCAAAATATATACGTATGGATAAAATATATTTAATCGATTTTAAATGTTTAGAATATTAGTGATAATTGTTGCTAATCTGCTATTCCTCTCTCTCTGGCAAGTTTGGTAAAAATTACTAATTTCAATAATTATCTTACATCATGAAATTTAATATTGAATTTGAATTATTTGATGTAAATTTGGTTCAGGAAAGAAACGATTATGTTTCTCTTAAATAATAAAATGACAAAGCTTTAAATCTTATATTATTTTATTAACATATTACAAAGATTGTAAAGGCTTTAGTTCATCCTTATTTCGCGTTTCTTTTTCACACATCTAACTCAAATAAGAGCATCTCCTCAGTTTAGGTTAGAGTAATGAAGACTCTAAACTTTTTTTAACATGTAACTTATTATTCTTTTATATTTTTTGTGGTGTCTATGACGTTGCCTAAATGTGAATGTGAAATTTAATGAAACAATGTGTTTTGATAACCGCGTCTGCAATTTTTGGATATTAATGTCACCAAGATATACTAATGATGGCAGAACTCCAATGTCTCTCAAGCTGGCACTCATTGCTGGGCATTCAAAAATGTGGTATGGTGTAAGCTGCGTATGTGGGCAGTTGTCACATTTTCTATACACATTCCTACCCTCTTTGTTTATTTTCATGCTTTTGTGGTGATTGGTCCTTAGTCTGGCAATGGTTTTTGTGGTGGGTCTATCTGCATTTAAATGACTAAGAAGGTGCTCCATTACTTATTACTACTCTATTTATAATATTTAACACGAGATGTTTTAACACGCGACTGTTTAACACGAGAAATAACTTTTTTTCCGTACGAACATTTCCGCAATATCAAAATGGCAAGGTTAAATCAATTGCAGCTTTCACACATGTTCACATACCTATGAGTTTCCAAGTGATATTGGTTCAAGAATTTAAAAGGCCAAATGCCCTCATTGTACAGAACATGTCAAAAATTCCAGAACTTTTACAGTAAAAACTTTATTCAACTTAGCACTATTTGAGAGAATAGCTAAAAAAAAAAAAAAAAAGTAAGTGCGATATTTATTCCCGTCGTTTATAAAAGCTCAATTTGATTTGCATTTCCACATTAATCATGAACCAACATTAGTAAGGCAAAAAAGAAATGAAAATTGTTGCGTGTAAAACAGCCTAATTGATTGACTTGCTTCACTCTCCCAACACGGATGCGATTTTTTCTCACACTTCAAACCGAAATAAGTGCACTTTATAATTAATTAAGGATAACGAAGACACTAAACCCCTTTGTTCTCATGCTACTTATTACCACCTTAGTTCTCAAGAGAATGTTATAATATTAATGACAGGAAAGGGGACAGGGTGGGAGTTGAGGCGCACTAAAAGTTCATTTTACAACTCGTCAAACACCCTTCGACGAACGCTTTAAAATTGGCACACCCTTTTAAAGGGGGATATCTAGTTATCGGGGGTTTTATTAGCCAAATTTCCATTTAATGCCAAAGCGCTTTAAGGCGAATTATGTCGTGAATCTTTGTTGTCCTCGGATACAAACTAAAATTACTTTTATTTCATAAAGTAAGAAAATGCGTTTTATAAAATCGGACACAAAATTGATTCAATTTTAGTACTTAAAATGGCTAAAGAAAGCAGCTTGATGATAATAGTAATATATCGCCAAAAGTGGGCGATTTTGTTCGATTATTATATAGGCTTACTACCAAGCTGCCTTGTTTAATATAGTAGTGTCGATACCATTCTGTTTAGGTCATGCATAAAATGTACCCACGCAGTGATAAAAAGAACTATCATTGAACACATATTTGACTAAATATGTTATTTTTAAATAAAAATCACATGAACAAGGTACTTTCAAAGATGCATTTTTCAGGGCCAATCTCGACAAACCGAACCTTTGGCGACATATTGAATATTTCTGCGACAAAACACAGTAAACACAGTAAATTTCGTTTGGCAGTGGTTGTACATTTTTGGCGACTTTTTTTGCTTTCACCCACGAAATAAAAATACCCAAGTAAAATCCTATACTTTAAGAGCGTGTTCGAGGGAATAATTACATGTTGATAACTTTTGTGACTAATAAATTCAAGACATGTATTTAACAAGAACTATATCCATTGTTACAAATGTATCGCATCCACTGTCTCAGAGTAAGGATTCACATAAAGTAGTAATAACTTTTTCTACACATTGGCGACGAATGCAATCTTGGCATAAAATACCCCGATAATTAGGACACGTCTCCCTTTTAGTACGCGAGAGGTTGTCTGAGTCACAAGATTGGAATTTAAATTTCTGAAATTTTCCCAGATGTCTATCAACAGAGAAGAGGGGTAATAAAAGGGTGGGGTAAAAAAGAAGGGGTTGCCCGGGGAAATGGCATCTGCAATTGGGATTTATTATGGTAAATGCGGCGTGAAAGATAGAAGGGGGTGGTTGGCGTCATTTATTTGCGATTTAATACTCATGATGTAGCAGAAAGGGGGTTTGAAGTTCACAGGTCAACAAGAAATTTAAAATTCTTGCCATACTTTAATATAATACTTCATGAATATTATGTTTTTTAAATGACTTCTAGGTTTGTTTCCAAACTGTGGTAAAATATCTTTTACACAGATAGAAACGTTTCTATATTACAAGAATCTGTACAATGTTTATATATCTTCGGATCATTTGGTTTACAAACGTGTCTAGTACATTCAACACTTATGTTCATTTATATTTTGAAATATTGTATTGAATATTCAATTGTTCTGTTCATAGTAAAATATATTTACATTTACGCAAAAAAAATCGTTATTTACTCTTAAATTTTAAAGATATTATTTAATTTTTTGTTTAATGATAATTTTACGATAAGAATTTATTTTACATTCGTTACCTGTAACTTTTTCGATTAATTTGTAATTTTTAAAATGCGATGTTAGTCCATTTAATGGTCCGCTGTATCTGTAAATTATTTAGTTTTATTTAACTAAAGTATTTAAATTGATATATAAATTAGCATTAAATTTTCATCATAACCAAAGGTTATCTTTCGCGCTATATATAACAACAGTTCCACAGGAATAAGAATAAAATTTCTATTGGTTAATCTATGTAACGGACGATAATTACTGTACCACTAATAACAGAAACCACAAATAATATCAAGAAATGAAGGCAGGAATGGTGTATAATATGCCATAGTGAAACAATCCAATTGCAGTCTTGAACTATTCAATTATTATTAAATATTCCTTAACCCATGAGTCGTATGCTTCTTCTCAAGCAAAACTAGATGCAAATTAAATGTTACTGGCAAATTGGTACCTATCCCATATTTAAACACAATAGTTGTTAACGTCTGTGGTACACATATATAACTATAGTTCACATTGCAGTGCTTAGCAAAACTATCCTAATTTATGCTTCGAATTATGCACCTCACGCCCATATTGGTAATTATTCAACATATTCCACCCAGTTAACGAAATAGTTAAGCGGTCCGAGGTTCAGAATTATAAACATAAAGCCTATTGCCCTGTTTAGCGAAAACCGTTCTAATACTTTCTCAATTATGCATGAGGAGATTATTCTCGTATACTGGAGCCCTACCAACCAAAGCCGGCAATCAAACTTCCCACATACTTCTCTACTATGGCCATCTAATTTTAAACCTATCCTTCTGTAACTTGAAAATTAGTTTAGCCGTATGCAGCGTTGGCCGCCCTCAAAAATGAAGAGAAGCTCATATATTGAGGATCGTCATATCTATAACTTGGATTGACAATGTGGCACCTGTTATCTGACCAATTTTTAGTATAAGGGGTTATGTCACATACCTCATTGCCCATTGAGTACAGGTGAGATCTCCCCTTTTGCCCACCCCACTCTAATGTGACGCAGAAAACTGTTATTTATATTGTCTTCAGTTAAATATTAAAGGCGTCTGGGGGACCACTTATAAACAAGTCAGGGGAGAATAGAGTGCTCATCTTCGAAAGAAAATCCCTTCGGTTAATTTTTGGGGCAATCAAAGAGAACGATGTTTGGAGAAGTTTCTACAACCATGAAGTATACAATAGATACAAACAGCCAAATATATTAAGTGTCATAAATTCATACAGGATCAGATGGCTGGGACATGTTTTTCGACGTGAAGATCTGGACCCAGTTAAAAAGCTGACGTTTTCAAAGACTGAGGGTACATGGAGAAGATGGTGACCAGCTACGAGGTGGTTGGACAGTGTTGAGAGGGACCTGAAAGTGATAGGAATAACCAGATGATGAAATCTAGCTACAAGTCACCCTGTCTGGAGGAAGCAGACTGTAGTGCTGTTAAAGAAGAAGAAGATGGACACTTATATTACTGCTGGTCAGAATTTCTCCAGTCCACGAGGGGGCAAATTTCAGGTCTTGTTCTCTGTCCGCAATATCGTTCTTTTGGTAAGACCTCATTTTCAAGTATTCTTAAAATGTAACTTAAGAGCCTAATAAGCCTTAGATGGAAGTCTGTAGGAAAAAGAGAGAGAGGGGAAATGTATGCAATGGAAGTGTCGCTTTTGAAAAGGGTTACTTACAACAGTACGAACTCCAACTCAGTCCTATTCCCGTGCAACACGCCTGTCGGATTATAACCCCGTGGAATGATACGTCCGCAGACGGTGGCACGTCGTTCATCAAAAGGTGCTCATCTTTCGCGCGGCGCCCCACCTCTTTAATTAGATTCCTGGGCTTCAAAAGGCATTAGCATTTAAACGGGATCGGCTGCACTAAAAATGAGTGAAGGAGGAGTTACTATGGAGATATTCTGCTTGTATGGGAAGTTATGCGATTGTTATTGCTCAGGTTATGAGATGGGGTGCTTTTTTTGTTTAGAGATACCTGAGAATCGATATCTAAATTTGGTTTGTTTAGTTATGAGGAAGAAATTGCGTGAAAACTCCTACTTTGTAAGAAGTTATGTTGTTGCTGAGTTTGTGGTGTATTTTTAAAGGAATACTTTAGAATCAATAATAAAAAAAATACAAATCAGATTATAAATTTTATGAGAGGTGAAATAAACTGTATTGTAGTCTCCTTTTATTAAGTTGTAAGCAGTTTGAGTCTTAAATAGAATATTTCGTTGTAATAAAACTGCATTGTGTGTTTTGTCATTGTATATAATTTCTTTAGTGTCACATACCTTTTTTGTAGCCGGTCTATGCAGGGAAAGAAACGTTGACTGTTATGTAAAGACTCTTAGTTAAAGATATTAGGCATCAGGTTTTATGAGCAAAAAACAATTTGTTTCGATGAATCCTCATAAAATAAACACGCACCACATGATTATCTAATAGTTCTTTATTTACTACTAACACATTACACAATAAATTTATAGAAATGGAAATATAAACATCGTATCTATAATTTTTGATATTTAAAAACAATAGTTGTGTGTGGAGGTCAATTCTTTGTGTCCTTATATTGCCAAGTAAAATAATGGAAATCAATTTAGTTGCAGTTTTATAGTATATTACAAATAAAATTCCTGAAAATTTATATAACCTGACTTCATCCGGATAGAGAAAATCCGGTTAGGTGAAAAAAAAATATGAATCACTGTTTTGTGTAACTCTGAAACAAAAATGAAATGCAATATGTGGATGGCAAATATTTAGCCAATTACATTTGTTTGTGAGTTTTTTATTCAATTATTTTTTATTGACAAAAACAAAACAAGTGTAATATAGAAAACTATGGAGATTTTTCGAATCCCATACTAGTAATTAATTTTTTTAAAAGGCATATTTAACAAAATAAAAATGCAGGATGGATGTGAAAGTGAAATAAGGCCGAGTTTGCGGGTGCTTTTTAAAAATAAACATTGTAATTCCCAACATAGAATTAAATTTCTATTAGAGGCAGGATATTTTCAAAACTATTTTGGAACGTTAAATTTTGGTATAATTCGCAAATAAACGGATATTATTGTTTGAGAGCTAAATAAGAAAGGCATTTGTGAAATATCACCATATTTTCTTTGGGTAGATCAAACATTTTATTTTTTCGTTTAAATCTGACCATTTCTATTTCATCACATATATTCTAATTTAATAAGAGATTGTAGCATTTTTTTTATAAAAGTGTCGATGTTTCTCTGGAAGTATTTATATATAATGATCGTTAAGCTTGGAAAGTAATGGTGCAATTATCATAAATAAGAGTTAGTTTAAGAAATTTAGTACTATTATTGTAAATTTTTAAAAATGTGCTTATTTTGTATTCACTCGCATGGGCTACTACAATACTGATATTGATTAAGATATTCTTGATATTAAGTGATAATAATAATTACAGTACAAATATCAAAAGCAACAATAACAAAAATCCCAATAACAACAACAATAACAATTGCAACAATAACAACAGTTTTTGTTGCTGCGCCTGCTGTTATTGTTGTTGTACTTAAATAATAATAAATAATTTTGAAGCTGTTTGATTACAGAAAAAATTGATTCATAGTCCCTGCCCCGAATATTCAAACCATGATAGATCTTGGAATTAAATAATTTTTTAATAGAACGGCATAAGAAATTTTAGATTGCTTTAATTCATAAAATGCATAACAAAATAACCGTATTGTTGGACTTCTTATGAAGCCATCATGGTTTCTTTTGACAAAACAGTGTTTTGAATTGGTTTTCTCCCTGAAGCAACCCAATTTTACTTCTACTGTCTGTCCTATGAACTGATAAAAAATTTATAGGCGTGTTCCCCTAAATAAAAATGGGGGCAAAAGGAGTTACTATGTTTTATAAAGAAGTATGTGAGTTTTATTTCAAAGTTTAGGTTATTATGAAGAGGATATTAAATATATTTACTTTTTCAGAATCGATTTTGAAGAAAATATTTTTAACAAGCATGGTTTGTAAAAGAGAAGAAAGTGTACACGAATAGAGTACACGATTTATAGGTATTATTGATTTTATCGCTTTATTATGTATGGGTAACGATGGCATTTATTTGCTTCAGGTATAATAGGGCAGATCTTTAAACGAAATTGCATGTCTATTTATAAAAGTAATGATGTGTATAGGCTTGGTGATACACCTTATTAAGTTTATTTATAAAGGACTTCAGAACAAAATCGAAATATGGAGAAATAATTCGAATTTCTATAAAGTTCTATAAATTCTTGAAACCTATAAGTGGCAAAAACATATAGTACAACTTACTAGATATAATCTATTAATCTATATATCCTTATTTTTGATTAGGCCTTAAAAGTATTGAATAAGATAGACATAAAAAACCAGAAACTTTATTAAACTGATAAAAATGTTTCTTAAAACTATCATCTCTCAAACTGTTGCCACACAAGAAAACTTATGTCTTAGGGCTAACAGTTCTTTATTTCTTTTTTTTTTATCAAATGTCTTTGATAAAGTTTCAAAATGTAAAGTATTCGCTAGCATAAAGGCGTAAAGCGTGCCGTCTCTTAAAGGGTTCTAAATGCATTTTTATTATGAAAATTAGTAGTTTCATGCTTAACAGATATCGAAAACATATATTATAAAGTTGAAGTCAAGTCAAATAAATCTTAACGTACAGTTTAGGTACAGTTTTTATTGGTCTGTTACTTTAAAAATAGAAAGAAACTGTAATTTCATAGCTAATAAATTTTAAATTAGAATTTTACAAATATTATATTTCAATGCATTGAGTTTAAAAATTAAATGATATAAACTTTAGAATGTTTTCAGATAACTCAATACATCACATAACAAACATAATCTATTGATTCCCTTCAGTCCTGTATTTTTTATGAAGAGCTAATATACTTTAAAATAAGAAGGATCTTCTCTAAAGTCATTCTTTCCATTCTCCTTTACGACTCGTAATCCAAGCAAAATCCAATCGCAGAGTTTAAATATTGATTGAAAGCTTTCAATTACTAGCAGTTGAAAACCAATACGCCCCTGGTCAGTCGGTAATGCTACCACCAACAGTAATTTTCCTCATTTCGGCCAGAGGGCAACAATTTCCTAAAGGCAGCATTCCTTCTACCTTGAACAAAAAAAGCAAAACAATAGACGAACTGTTTGTTAGTTTGAGGATGTTGTAACTCATGGTGTTTTACTGACAGGGTTTCTTAAGGTTGTAGTTTGAATCCTTATGTCTGGCTGCTGAAAAACGTACGTCAAAGATGAGTCTACTCTTAAAACATACATTCCCCAGAATAAGTACATAGTAGAGTCTCTAAATGCATTTCATACTAAATGAAAGATTCTAAAAATTTATTGGCCAGAAAAAAATTTCAAACCATAATCTATGTATCAAAACCGCAAACAAACCCTTGACAAATGACACAATGATAAAAAGATGGCATTGGGTCGGTCATGTGCTAAGAAGGAGCCCCGATCCAACGAACGGATCGCTTTAACTTGGTCTCCTGGCGGTAAAAGGAAGAGATAGGCAGAGGCTGACGTGATGACGAAAATTCCTGAAGGAGAGCGACCATCTTGGTTGGCCAAGCTGGACAGTTGTCACGGAGGCCGCACTGAGCCGGAGGGACTGGGTATCAACAATAGAGGCCTCATGCTCCTATAAGGCATGATGAGGCAAGGCAAGTTAAGAGTTCCTAAATAATGATCCTACTAATGTAGACATAGTTTAGACGACTTTGGTCAAATGATTCTGTTGAAAGCACGGTAATCGCTAAAAACGAAAGCTTAGGTTTTTAAGTACCAATATTTATCAACAGTCCCACAACATTACATTAGAGAAATATTAATGACTAGCTATAACATATTTTAGATATATTTCCAAAGCAGCGAGACGGACGCTACGATTATAATGCATTTGAAACTGAGGCTTTATGAGACATTGAATTAGCAGTAATTTGCCTAGGAAAGTGAAAATATAACCGTCTCGTCAAAACACTAGCTGTCGTGAGTCTGTATGTATTACTTTAAATCTATTTTATAAACACTTTGAAGTTTGTTTTGAAGTACTTGCCAGTGTTTTGCTTGCCGTTTTACGTTTTACGAGACCCAGTTTAGTTTTGTTCAAAAACTGATAAAATCATCTAGAATTAGTGAAGATGGGCAGTACTTACTTACGCAGTAGTAAGGAAAACGCTAGTGTCATAGTACTCTACATATTTTACCCCACTTTTTTCCCCATAAACCTTCGTCACACAAAAGTCGTGTCTAACAAACTTTTTTATCCCAAAAAGTCTTTTGGACTAAATGGGGCTCGAATTATCTAGTTGCTGTCTGTGTCGCTACAAGCGGTAAATGTCGCGTATAGCCGTAATTTCTGTTGTCCGCACTTTCTCCTACTGCCAAAAAAAAAAAAGGAAAACAAACATACTTGGGTTTATTCTTTATGTTTATGACATGTTAGATGATTTTTTCTTCTTAAATACACGCATAGTGGTTAAAATATGGGTATAATTGTGATTTTGAATGATCTAAAAGAAATAATAGAAGTAAGTAAATAAAAAAATATAAAGAGTTAAGCCAGCAAAATATTTAATTTAATCGCAATGGGCATCGATTTCAAGTTTTATTTCATATTTTAGTTAATGAATGGACATTCTTTTCTAGTCATGCTGGCAGTAAAAAAAATCAACCAATAAAAGTCTTTTTTAGCTTGATATACGTTACGTCTGTTTTCGTAAACCAACTTTTGCCCGTATTGGATTTGCTGGTGCTGAATCCAATGGCTTAAAAAAATGCGATATCATTCATCACTTCAAACTACTTTTATACGTCACATGTTTCAGATTTTAGAATGATTCAACTATATGCAATTTATTTATTGTATACAGTGTTGAAGATTTTATTCAACCGTAAACCTCATGGGATCACCAGATCTGCAGACAACACCTCACTCTTTGATTTGAAGGCACCTCAAATTGTGATGTTCTATATTACGTCGAACTACGTTTGTAAGGCATAAGTTTCAGATTTTAATATTCATCTCTACATAGCTTATTTATTCGAAGACAGTGTTGAAGACTGTATTCAACTGTAAGCTTCTTATGAACCCTATACTTAAATTCAACGTTACCTGAAGGTACCTGAAATTGTGATATTCTTCATTGAATTGAACCATGTTCACAAGTCATCGGTTTCAGATTTAATGATTTAGCTCTACTCAATTTGTTAGAAGACAATGTTGAAGACTGTATTCGGCTGTAAGCTTCCTACGATCACTAGAAGGCCCCACCTTACCCTTTTATCTGAAGATACCAGAAATTGTGATATTCTTTATTGCATTGAACCATGTTCAAAAGTCGCCAGTTTAAGATGTAATGATTTTCTGTATTACATCGAACTACGTTTATAAGGCATAGGTTTCAGATTTTAGTATTCGTTTATGCATAACTTATTTATTAGAAGACAGTGTTGAAGACTATATTTAACTGTAAGCTTCCTATTATCACTAGACCTGAAGGCAACACCTTACCCTTATATATGAACCTTACTCTTATATATTTTTTGGGCAATTGTGATATTCTTCATTGCATTGAACCATGATGTTCATAAGTCAAAAGTTTCAGATTCCACGATTTAGCTCTACACGATTTATTCATGGTAACACAGAGTTGAAGACTGCATTAAACCTGAAGGCTCCTGGGATCTCTATAGGCTAGGTTTACATGAGCCATCTAATCCATGGATTGAACAGTAAACTCAGCGATTTTTCACTCTTTGGGATTTTCTCTGAGACAGTACCGGAATTGCAGGGTTTTCATTGGGGAGTTTCGCAGACCCTCCAATAAAGAAGGGTTTGATGTTCCATACCATGGATTCGACCACAGACTATCATTTGGGTTACAAATGCTGCTCGACCTCTTTTCCCCTAATGGCGATTTTGACATTCCATGGATTCGATGGCTCATTTAAACGCACCTTATATCTCAAGACCAACACTTTATTCCCCACACTGAGAAAAAAATTCTTTAAAAATACAGAATTTTTTTTTTTGTTATGTTACAGAAATAACCAGTTTTACAAAAAAAGTGTTTGTAATTCTGAACAGAAAACTTCATTTCTGCAGTTACAATTTTTTTTCTAGTATTTGCAATTTGTTTCAGCCAATCATGTTCTTCTACGTGAAATGTAGCGCATATCGCCACTAAAACTTGGTTAGGTTAGGTTTGAATTATCGTCGCACTAGAGCTACACGAACTAAAGCCTGACCTCGATCGTGATTCAAGACCAATCGCTATTTTAAATTTATAACTTAGTTGATTATTTCAAATGAATTTCACTTCTCATTTCCTGATTATCTGTGTGCCGACATGGTACAGTTGGGAGAGCGTTTGATCGGACATCTAAAGGTTCCTGGTTCGAGCCCGGGTTTCGGCAGTCTGCTATTCCTCGGTAGTGTAGTGGTTAGTACTCCCGTCTGTCACGTGGGAGACCTGGGTTTGATACCACACCGGGAAAGCAGACATTTTGTTTTTTCTTTGCAATTGCACGGAAAATGTGGTATCCATAAAATTTTCTTGTATAGTTACAGAAACATTCCTTGTGTGGGATACATAACATAGTCCTGTAAATCTACAAGATATAAACATGTAATGTTAACTAAAATATATTATGTGTTTTTACAGCACTTTTTAGTAATTATTTACTAGAGATTTTCTAGGAAAAGTTTTTTACAATTTTTTTTTGTAATCGTTACAGATTTTTTTCCACAGTGAAAAGACCAACACCTTATTCCTCCTTAGAAGTATGTCCAACCGACACCATGCCCTAGGAAACAAAGCGGAACAAGAAAACGACTTGGAATTGCTGAAGGCCCACGCGCCTCGATCTTTCGTAATCTGGTTAGCCAAGAGAAAGCAGTTGATTTGTCTGAGACAGGGGGGAGGCGCTTTCATTGTCTTTTTCTTAACTGGTTCCTTGAGAAACAATTTTCGAATAGGCTTTCTTTTAGCGCCATTTTGTTTTACCATTGTGCTCCCGGGTATTGTCTGTTATGTTCATGTATCCATCTCCCTGTTATGTTTTCTGACTTTATTGTTGGTGTATTTATATGATTATTGCTGATATGTATTGATGTCTGCGAAAAGTTCCGTGGCGGTTCATCAAAATGATAGGCGTGTTTTAGTTTATATATTTATGACAATAATAAAACGCAGTTGTGGTTGCTGCGAACAAATTCAGATTAAATGGTTTGTCATATTTCGTAATGGCAAATACGAAATGGCAAATAATCTGTACAATCAGAAAACTTTTGTGTTTAAACAGCACAAATGGAGCACAAGTGTTATGTAAAATTGGTGGACAGGGAAGAAGTTTCAATACTTTTTTTTTAACTGGTTCCTTGAGAAACAATTTTCGAATAGGCTTACTTTTAGCACCGTTTTGTTTTACCATTGTGCTAACGGGTATTGTCCGTTATGTTCATGTATCCATCTTCTGGTATGCGTTCTGATTTTATTGCTGCTGATGGGTATAGGTGTCAGCGAAACGTTTGTTGGTGGTTCATAATAATGATAAGTACGTTTTAGTTTATATATTTATATTAATAAAACACAATTGTGGTTGTCGTTTATGATCAAAGATAAAAAGTTTTTCATGTTTTATAATGACAGTTGATCTATTCAATAAGCAATATTCGATTTGATATAAATTATAATGTAAACTATTCAACACGTAATTTAAATTATAGGGGAAATAGGGTTACACAAGTTATTGTCATTGAAACTAATTTTATACTGTTTCTGAAAAATTCTCATAAAAAGAAAACAAAGAAACAGAAAAGGTAATCTTGGTCTTAAATTAAAGCCATAGATATGCAGATTACAAATAAAAGAAAGACAGAAAATCGAAATTTTTTGACCCAAACACCCATCCAACTCCCCTTAAGTTAGTATATCTAGTAATCCGAAGCATGAAAGAGGGGCTGGGAGACCAGTCGGTTAGGCACTCGTCCAGCATGCGAAAGGTTCCAGGTTCGGGTCCTGGCATCGCCAAAATAGCTGCTTACCTAATACCTATAAACGGCCCGTGCAGCCAAAATGTCCGACGAATAATACCCCGTGTAAGTGAGTGCACGTTAAATATCCTTCAAAGTCCTAACGCTGTGTACGATGGTTCGATGTCGCCCTTAACGGTTGCGTTAGGTGCCTATTCAGGTATCGGCTCGTCACTTGACTATGATTATAAAATACGACGCCCGTCTCCAATAGCCCTCTCGTTGCTCTGGTGCGACGATAATTCAAACCTAACCTAACCGAAACATGAAAGATTCAAATGCTGTATTACATTTCGGAAGACTACATGAGCGCCGCACATTCAACGCTATTTTTCTGCAAACTATGCATTATTATTTTGTTAATTACACAGATTTTGTATTGTTTCAACTCAACATGTAATATGTGGAAGACAATTTTATAGAAAGTTAACACAATTTTTTGTTTTTCTAAATTAAGTCGGCAATATTTGATATGTTAGGAGTTATAAAACTATTTAACATGTTTTGCAAATCATAGCTGTCTTCAAACATAAATTTCAAAGTCGTAGCTTGGATCGATCACATTATACAAGTTTCTACAAGGGTTTCGAAATACGTAAATAAATAAGCGTTTATTTGATATTATAGCTTAGTTAAAATTGGAGTCGCAATATTCACGCATTTAAAATCTAGATCTTTAAGTATTCTGAAAGAAAAATATTATTTAAATTCATTGTTTTTCGACAAAGGCAAACTTTTTAAATATTCATAAGTTTCCTATATTATAGTTCAGATACGAAAATCCCATTTGTCCGAGTAGTGTTGTTTTCTACTGACGTTGGTCTCAGAGTAAAGAAAACTGTTTTACAGAAATCAATTGCGATGGGTAGGTTGCATTCGGGTTGTTAAGGATAAAAAATAATAAATAGGGGATTCAAGTTATATTTTTTTATATAGATTAAATCTAAATGACAATAAATTAAAATTCATTTCCGTCAAATAGTAAAAATATGTGTTCATACCTTTTGAATGCATGATTTTGCCTTTTTAAAACTCTTTGTTCTATCAGTGTGTTGAATTTTTTTAAAATTAAATATTACTTTAGCAACTTCTGGAATGTTGCCCTTAATATTCATTTATATTAATGAAATATGCATAATGTTTTTGAAGTAACGAATCTGGGTTCATTATTATTTTCTTCATTAATTTTCTTTTTAATCAAAGATAACTTTATAACAATGGCTTTGCTTAGCTCCTTCCTATACTTGCAAATACACAACACGAATAATTTGATGAACATCTATTCCCAGTCCTTATCAAAGACACTCAATGCACCTCATAATGCTGTCGCAAATAAATCCATAATCCATGTCTATTTCAAATCAATTGTATGCCAAAATCCCTCTGAAGAGCCAACCCTTCCCCGATTACCAGCGAGGCAGACAGAAGAGCTTTGCCTGCATTCTGCTATGGTTTGGTTTGGTATAGTGTCAATTAAGCAGAGCCTGGATCCCTCTAAAGCCTTGGTTTCCTCAGGGTCTGTCGCCAGAAAAATGCGACCGCTATTATACGTGGATGACGTCACTCTACCGGCCACCGCTTCATCGGAACGTTACGTTGACACAAAACTGGAAACCTGGCGAACTCGCTCAACTAACTCTGTTGTTGTTTTGGTTTTCTTCTTTGCATGTCAAGAATGGAAAATTTAGGTTTTTCGTGATTTTTCACAAAATCAATTAGCATTTCTTCCTCGGCAAGCGTAAAACAACTCTCGCCTTCCGTCATTTCCTCAAATTTTTAATTTTTGGCAAGTACACCACGCAACAGACAACAGCAATAAACGTTGTCATCAGGATTTCCCCAACGCACTCAACAGCAACTCAATCCGGCGGTCGTGTTGAGTTGCCCGGCAACTCTCCCAAGGAAACCACTCCAGCAACATCTGTCATATGTGTTTGTGTGTGTCTTGTGTTGTCCTACTTGACGATGGTTTATAAGCGGGTCCTTGCGACCAAGCACACAAGCCTGAAAATATATGTCAACCAACCAACCAACCACTCCAGCTTAATCAATGTCAGTAGTTTGTATGACGTCACTCACCGCACTTGTCCGACCGCTTAAATATGTTGACGGACTCCGAGGAAACCGAGGCTTTAGGGAGAGACCGGGACGTTTAAACTCGCCTCCTGTCAGTAAGACTTAACAGCAACGAACATAATATTTAAAGTTTATTAGTTTAATAATTTTAATAATTTTTTTAAATATAAAGCAAGGAGGATCCATTTTCCCAATTACAATTTCTGAAAGATTTAGGAAATTAAATTTGCAGTTATTTTTTTTAGATTTAAATCTCGTGCAGTAAAACCAAGTTTAGGCTTCAGCTCATTTGCTTATCCTGTAAGAGAGTTAAGAGTATGCTGCCTGTTGGCTAAGATTCATTTGCTACTCCTTATCTAGTTCATATTTACTGAACCCATCAACGAAGATTGGAGAGAAAATGTCACACAAAAGTTATCTTTCTGATGAACTGTATCTAAATAAACAAATAATGCACAAATTAAGACCATTATTTGCTTGTGTATATGGCTAATTAAGTTACTCCAAAAATGAATTATCCAACGACATTTTTTAAGATGAGTACAAATTTCTCAAATTAGGTCGTCACAAATAGATATTAGGTATGTCACAACAGTCAAAATAGCTCGAAAAGTTCGTAACTCGCACGTATTCATTTCTGAACCCATTCATTAACTGAAACATTAAACACATGTTTTTCATTCTTGAGCAAGTCTAAGTTTCAAAAATGAGATGAAATCGACTTTAAGTAGTTATTTTTAAATATATCTTCTTCTTTTTCAAAATTGAGCTTATGCATGTTTCTAAATTGAGTACAAATTTATTTCAATAGATGCTTATTTTTGAGTGACCATATTTTTAAGAAAAGGGATATGGCTGAGCTTGCTATCAATGGAACTATGAGCAACATCGCATGCTAACGCCGGCTACTAGATGTGATACGAATCTGCGCACTCCTGCGAAGATAGTATCTCGAAACAGATAAGCCTTTGGCAAAGGTGAAAGTTACTAAATTTAAAGTATAATATTTTTTTAAACTGAGTATTTTTTTTATTTTATAATTAAAGTCAGAGGTTCATCATATTTGATAATTAATATATCATTTTAAAATTAACGCGCTGTTCGTCTACTCTCAGACAAAAACTTTCTCCAATCGTTTACCCGAATCATTTTTCACAATAATAATTCCTTAACAATTGCAGCCAGCCTTTGGAGCTTCTGGGGTCGGGTTCGAATCCCGGTCAGGCATGGATGTTTATGACCGTCAATAAATGTTGTTATTTGTCTATGTGTTATTCATTTCTTTGTGACTGTAAAAATTCTTTCTGTGTCCGTTCCACTTGACGAAAGCTTATAAGCGGTTTTCTGAGCAAGCACACAAGCTGGAATATATATGTACCATACCATACAATACCATACCATTCCATAAAAGTTGCAACATTTTCTTGATATTCGACTTACAGTTCTGACCGAGATTATACCCTGGTCTATTTTCCCTTTAACACTTACAAAACGCATTAATGTCAAAAATGTTACTTGCGATATTGTCACACCAAACCTGCAACTGCACGAGGATTCTATAATCCCTTGTTGGCATGTCAATGTGTGCTGTTATTAATTGAAATCGGACGGCGTCCAACTGCTGCGGGCCTTTTAAAGTTTAAATGCTGGAGTAGGTACGATGTTGGTCAACTATCCCTAAAGTAATAGATATCGGTTACAATATATATTCCATGGAGTGCATGGACAGAAATTTATTGGAAGTATATTATAAATTTTGATTAATAGAATTCCCGTTGGGAATAATAGGAAACTTGTTTACATTGGGGCATTTATGGAGAAATATATTACTTTAGATATTTTGTGTATTTCGTTGTGATATTTTATATGCAATAAATCTAGCTAGGTTGGATATTTTAATAATGGAATTCGTGTAAATGAGCAATGTTTTAATATTGTATCGTGAAAATGTACTTCAATTTTATTTTGAATTATGCTTCGATGTTTTAAATAATAGTAATTATACCCATTTACTCGTTGATTTTGAGCTACAGACAGAACGATTAGAACACTTCACAAATGCCATTTCTTCTACTTCACTTACATTTTTTTAATACAGTTACTGCAGTATGTATTGTTGTAAGTTATATTTTTAAGTAAATAGACTTAATATGAAATACTTATAGGGAAAAACACCCAAGGTGAATCATTGTACAGTTATTGTACTATATATTGTTATCAATCATATTGTTAAAAAAGTAAGCTTAATAAAGGAAATAAATATTTAATTACTTAAGGAACAGAACAGCTATGATCAATTATTGTACAGTCACTGTACTATATCTTGTTATCAATTACATTGTTAAAAAGCAAGTTTAATAAGTCAAGATAATAAAAGTTTAATAAATTTATCGATAAATTAAGCTTTAAGGAACAAAACAGCTATAATAAACTATTGTACTGTCACTGTACTATATATTGCCATAAACTTAAACATTCTTTTGATTGTCTAGCATTATCATTGCCAATTTTTTTCTTTTTGTTTATATTTATGCATTTAAATTTGTTATTTTTGTGTATGTTTGTGTTTGTATGTAAAACTCATAATGTGTCTTTCAATTATAAATATTACTAATTAGTCACATATAAGGATTTTTAACCCCCTTGTGACGAAAAAAATATTCTTGTAATGTTTGTTTTATGTTAATAAAGTGTTCATTTGTATATTGTTATTCATTAAATTGTTAAAACATAAATTTAATAAATAGAGCTAATATTTAATACTTAAAAGAACAAAACATCCATGGTCAATTATATTGTTATTTATGATGTTGTGCCAAATTCAATTTACTCTTTTCCAAAATTAACTTTATGATACAAAGTTTAAAAGCAGAACATAAAACAAAATGGACCTTGAAATAAAATAGAGTTTTCTCTTTTTTTTAATATCCAAATACTACGCGTTATGTAGAATATAGCATGGCAAGCATCCAAAGATTTAAGATCAAAATGAGATTTCATAGCGGACTGCGCAAACATTTGGAAAGTTTCCAGAATGCATTGATGCAAAATTTATTTGTTTAAAAGATTCAAACATGGCCTAAGGAACATTTACGTATTGCAATTTCTTTTTTTTTTCAGACGAAGAAGTCATGCATTGTCAATTTAGAATTGGCACAAAGGAAGGCAATTTAACTGGGGACTAGCTGACAGACATTTTGAATGAGGAATCGGTATAATAAATTTTTAAATTAAGTACAAATAATTTGGTTTGCTAAATTTGGCATCGGAATAAAATAGTGAATGTAGAGAATGTATTTAAAAAATATCATCGGATTTAATTGTTTTACGGTGTATTTATTTTTTACATTCCTTCTTTGAAAAATTATCCGATTGTCTTTTATAGTGTAAGTACAGTTATTTTTTTTTTATTTATCTACTTCCCATTTACATATACATAATTATTTTATAGTATACGTATATTTACCGTCTTTGAAAATTAAATATTTTTTTCTTTTATCTGAAATTGAGTAAATGCTTAATTTTTATCTGCATTTTCAGTTACAGATATATTTATAGTTTAATAATAAATAAAAACTTAAAAGTGTAATGGTAAACGAACCAAAATGTAAAAACTAGGCATAATTCTTGATAATCAAAAATTGTATTGCCAAAAAGTATTTTAAAATTTAAATATTAAATTTTTATGTGCCAATAATTGGTATCAATAAAACAATGTGGAAGTAAATTATTTTAAGATAATACCAAGCTATCTATATTGTTATTATGATGCTTCACATTTATAAATCAAATTAATTTACATAGGGTAGACTAACCAGTGAATGAACATTTAAGGCACTGCGTTTGCCAGTGAATGAACACCAGGATATATGACCAGGACAACCAACCATATGTCAGATAGCTTCCTACTACATGTGAGGAAGTCAGTGTTGCCAATCCATCTAGTGGAATGATTTTCTATACTTATTTTTTTAAAATTATTTTTATCAAATGTTCATTCACAGGGGCCTGTTCTATCACTGGTCAGTCTACCCTACGTTTTTCAAAACAATTATTATTTAGGTCGATGTCCATCGATAATATATTAGTTTACTTATATTTATAATTTTAAATGTAAATTATTATACAATTTTAAAATGTTTCTCTTTCAAAGCTTATTGATTTGAAATGCAAGTTTTAAGTAATATGAGTTAAGTTTTTTTCATTTATTATTAGTACAATATTTTGTTTATAAAACATGCTCCAATATTAGAATAAACTATTTTATTCTTTATAATACTACTTATCTTACCTTTTTTATTGACTAATATAAGGAGATGAATCTGCAAAAAATGCAGTAATAGTAGTGAATAGTAAATTTTATTAGGCACTTGTAAGTTTTATGTTTAAATACATTACAGTATTTTCCATTTTCTAGTGGCTCGTAAAATCTTGTAATTTCCTTTCACTGTGCATTGTAAGCAACTTTTATAACTACACGCTCTAACAATACTGGGTTAGAAAATAAAATCTCTATCAAAAGAGTTTTAAAGTCTAAAAGAAATTTTGTTACTTCAAAAGGAAAATTTAAGGAACTGATTTTAAAAGAAACTTTAATACGGTCAGGACCTCAGGTTTACATGATTTTGAAACATCTTAATTTTTCGACCATTACATGTTTCGGTTTTGAATTTCTTTAAATTGCTAATAATTATATCATACCTTAACCCTGCAAGCTAAAAAGACATAGAAATAAACGGTTGTTTTCACTGCAGAAATTTTTAATTAAAGCTAGAACAAATAAAATATTTGTTTTAAAAATTGATATTAAGTTTCTTTCCTCACGGAGATGATCTTAAAATGATTTCCAAATGAAAAAAGTCAATTTTAGGAAAAAAATATATTTATAAAATTTTAGGTTTATTGTAAAAAAAATGGTTTTATAAAAATTTGGAAAAAGTGCAGTGTATACATATTTTGCTTTCTTTTAGCTTCTATGGAAAACTTTCCTTATTTTACTCCATGAAAACGACAATAGTATACTTGTAAAACGCCGTTACCAAACCAAAAATACAAAATGCTGCCAATGCTGTTAAACTAAAAATACTATTATTATATGATAATTTAATATATTATTTTTTTTGCATCGATTTTGAAAACAATGAAACAGTTTAATAAGAATCCTTAATTTTATTTTTATCATAATCACAAACTTCATCCTAAAGAAACTCTTAAAACTGTATTTTTATAAATATTTTACGAAAAAGAGAAAAAAACAATGTTCACCCACCAAGCCCTGTTAGATCGAAAAATGGGATATATCTATCTTGGAACGAACCTTTTTACATCACCATTCGCTCCCTTATAAATTACGATTTGCATACATTGTATAATTCATGAGAGTGTCCTGATCTTTTCATCTTTAGGGTAAAGAAGATCAATACACGTTAAACATTTTCAGCATTAAAATACTTTTAAACTGATGGGAAAACAGGTCATCTCGCCATAAATATAATAACAACAATACAAAAGAAGACCTAATTTGTATTTTTATTATACTAAAATGGAAATTATCCTTTTAAAGTCCTAAAAATATAATTTTATTCCTTTTAAATTAGGAAGACAGCGGTGGACAAGTTAAGGTAATTTGTGAGGTTATGTGGATCTGTAGAGTATATTTATGTATTCTACTTTTCAAATAATCTTTTTTGTAGATTAAAGCTTTTAATTTTGTATAAATTATGAGTGCTATGATATTTTATTCACATTATATGTTGATACTTTCTGATTATAATTTATATTATAAAAGTAATATTTAAAATACACGTTAACGTGCACTTTTCAGTTAGCATTTGTTTTAGTACAGGCATATATCATTTTTGGTATCAAGTTATTTTTTAAACACTTTTACTAAAATATTACCGAATACAATGCTTGCGGGAATTTACATGAAATAAATTTCGAAAAAAAAATGTGGTTTTAGTATTAGCTTTTATTTTATTTTTATTTTTATTTTTAGAATGGGGCTGCAATATTGGCAGTCAAGCCTTTGCAGACTCGGCATATTCCCCAGAACTGAGAGCCATTCTTTTTGTGGCACCATCTAGGCGACTCTCACTACCAATTTTGACGCCCAGATTACAATGAATCCGAGCTCTCTGTGGATGTTAAAGTATGCCGAGATTTAATTTTGCCGAGAGAATCCAAGCCAAATGGACCCTCCAGGGATTTTTTACATGCCACATAATCATATGACATGCGCGCCCAGGATTTTGCCATCCAGAAAATCCGACGACTCAGCCGGGGCTCGAACCCGCAATCTTGGGCTTATGAGGCGGACGCGTTAGACCTCTCAGCCACTGAGCCGTTTTAGTATTAGCTATTATGTTACTATTTGCAATCTGCATACATAAATAAAACAAATAAAAAAGTTCTTAGATAACTTTGGATGTATTTATTTTACGTCTCTATTAAAAATACTTACGTGAATAATTAGCAATTACATAAGAGTGGTAATAAGCAAAATTTATCGTTTAATTTTTTTTATGCGCCAGGTGTCACTGTTGTTTTTCAATATATACATGCTTACTATTCATACAAAAAAGTATGTGTTTTGTTTCATATCCAACTCGTGTCTCAGCTTTCATTTTACCACGGCTTTAAATAATATGTATAATTCAAAGTATCAATAATTTTAGAGAAAAATACTCAGGAACAAAGAAATACTTCATCCTTTCGTGAAAAAACTATTGGGCCTTTTTTTCTTATTTCCAAATGGACTGACAGGTGAATGCTGTTGGCACTTCAACTTACGAAAGTGGTCATTTTACTCTTATCAAACCTATTACCATTTGCAATCTCAATACATGAATAAAACACATAAAAAGGATTTAGAGTACATTGATTGTATTTATTTCATACACCTATTTGGTAATATTACTTACGAGAATTACAAGTTATTAATTTTTTTAGCACTCAATAATGGCTATATGCAAATTTTATTGATTAATGATATTTGCACCATTAGCTCTGTTGTTTTTAATAGATACATACTTGCTATATTTATACAATTATTTGTTTGTTTTTACTGTTTTGTTGTATATTCGCAACTAGTGTTTCATCTTTCCTCTTACCATGACCTTAAAAAGATTCATATAATTCCTAGTTTAAATAATTTCAAAAAACAAAGAAGCTCTCTTTATCAGTTCTTGAAAAACCATTGAGCAAGTTTTCCTTTATTTTTTTTACTAACACTCAAATGGACTGACAATTGATTGCTGTTGGCACTTCAACTTACAAAAGTGGTCCTTTTACTATTAGCAATCCTGTTATTATTTGCAATCTCCAAACATAAACGAAACACATTAAAAAGTTCAGAGAGAACATTGAATGTATTTATTTCATGTCTCCATTGTTTATGAATACTTATGAATATTTACGAGAAGCATCAATTATTATTTTTTTTACATCACTAATATGCAAATTTTATTGACTAATTTTATTTGCATCAGATGTCACTGTTTTTTAATTAAATATATATACTTGCTATTTTTACTATCAAATATTTGTTTTATTTTATATTCAATCATGTTTTGTATTTCTCTTACTACTGCTTTAAAAAATACATGTAATTCCTATTATAAATAATTTTAGAGAAAAATACTCAAGAACAAAGAAATGCTTCATCCGATTGTGAAAAACTAATGGGCAATTTTTTCATTTTTTTCTTATTAACAAATGGACTGACAAGTGATTGCTGTTGGCACTTCAACTTACGAAAGAAAACATTGAAAACATTGATTGTATTTATTTCATACCTCCATTGTGCAAGAATACTTACGAGAATCACCAATTACCTAAGAATGGTAATATGAAAATCATTGTTTAATTCTTTTATGCGCCAGATGTCACTGTTGTTTTTCAATTTATGTATGCTTACCCTTCATACAATAAAGTATTCATCTTGTTTTATATCCAACTAGGTGTTTCGTCTATCTTTTTACCACCTTAAAAATAAATATAATTCCTAATATAAATAATTTTAGAGAAAAATACTCAAGAACAAAGAAATACTTCATCTGTTCATGAAAAACTATTGGATATTTTTTCTTATTCACAAATGGACCGAGAAGTGATTGCTGTTGGTACTTCAACTTACGAAAATGATCCTTTTACTATTAAGCGATTCTGTTACCATTTGAAATCTCAATACATAAATAAAACACTTTAAAAAGTTCCTAGAAAGCATGAAATCCATTTCTACATGCCTCCATTGTGTGAGAATAATTGCAAGCATTACCAATTATTAGAACAAATGTTGGCATCAGTATGGTGATCCACAAATTTTATTGTTTAATTTAATTTTTTAACGTATATATTCTTGCCATTTTTACAATAAAATATTCATTTTTTAATATCCCATTTGTGTATATTCTATATTTTTTTTTATCACAGCATTGAAAAATACGTTTAATTTCCAGTATAAATAATTTTTGAGAAAATACTCAAGAACAAAGAAATACTTCATCCGATTGTGAAAAACTATTGGGCATTTTTTTTTATTTTTTTCTTATTCCCAAATGGACTGACAAGTGATTGCTGTTGGCACTTCAACTTACGAAAGTGGTCCTTTTGCTATTAGCCATCCTGTTAGAATTAGCAATCTCCACACATAAATAAAACAAATAAAAAAGTTATTAGATAACGTTATATATATTTATTTCACGCCTCTATTAAGAATACTTAAGTTAATAATTAGCAATTACATAAGAGTGGTAATAAGCAAATTTTATTGATTAATTTTATTTGCATCAGGTGTCGCTGTTTTTCTTACTATTTTTACTACAAAGCATTTATTTATATTTTATATTCAATCATGTCTCGTATTTTCTCTTACTACGACTTTTAAAAATACATATAATTCCCAGTATAAATAATTTTAGAGAAAAATACTCTAGAACAAAGAAATACTTCATCCGATTGTGAAAAACTATTGTGCAATTTTTTTTTTTATTTTTTTCCCCTTTATTCCCAAATGGACTGACAAGTGATTGCTGTTGGCACTTCAACTTAAGAAAGTGGTCCTTTTGGCTATTAGCCATCCTGTCATTATTTGCAATCTCCAAACATAAATGAAACACATTAAAAAGTTCAGAGAGAATATTGAATGCATTTATTTCATGTATCCATTGTTTATGAACACTTGGAAGTTTATAAATACTTACGAGAAACACCAATTATTAAATTTTTTTTGACATCCCCTAAGAATGTTAATAGGCAAATTGTATTGTTTAATTCATCAGCTGTCACTGTTTTTTTTATCAAATATATTTACTTGCTATTTTTATTATACATTATTCGATTTATTTTATATTCAATCGTTTCTCACCGTTTCTTTAACAACGGCTTGAAAAATACGTATAATTCCTAGTCTAAATAACTTTAGAGAAAAATACTCAAGAACAAAGAAATGCTTCATCCGATTGTGAAAAACTATTGGGCAATTTTTCTTTTTTTTTTCATTTTTTTCTTATTCCCAAATGGACTGACAAGTGATTGCTGTTGGCACTTCAACTTACGAAAGTGGTCCTTTCGCTATTTGCCGTCTCCGTTCATAAAGGGGCGGCTTGCGTCAAACGAAGACAATACTCCATCGAATACATCAAAAGAAACGCGCTACAGATGGCAGCTGACAAAGGGAATAAAAATGCAGTGCTTTGCTTTCATATTTTATAGGTTATATGTGAAAAGGGTTGTATCTTGAAAAAAAAAGTATAATATATGATGTAAAAACTGAAAAACAATGTAATAAAAAGTGCAACTTGTATGAATAAGAAAGAATACAAAAGTTTATAAAAGAATTATAAACATAAAACATATCATAAATAGTAACCAAAAATTTAATTTTTTCATACGTTTTTAAGAATATAAACATTTATAGTTTTTTTTAAAATATATATGGACTTCAACAACAGAAGGTATTACAAAACAAAAGTTAATTTTTAACAAAATGTATTAATAAATTAAGCTTATTAATGATTAATTTTTAAGTTAATACTTTAATAGTTTTAATCTTATGAAAACAACTAAGAAATCATATTTTGAAAAGACTTTTTGAATTTTTCATATTTTGAGTCATATATAAGCAATTAAAGTAAAATATATATGCCCAAGGAAAAAATATCAAATACTCCGCACACTAAAATACTTCGACTTTTAAAGATTATAACTCATTACTTCTTTCCGAAAATTGTCCCATAATAAGTTTCAATTATTCACTCAAAATAAGGTTTAAAACTGTATTTTTTTACTCTTTGAGAAAAACTATTCTAAACATAAATTTACAAAAACGGAATTCCATAAATATTTTTTTAACGAAGTGTCCTAGTAACCATTTCTACAGTCATCAAATAAAAAAAACGCGAATATATTCTTGCACACGACTATTTTTGCTCATTAACTTAATAAACTCTTACTAAAAACGCCTTACAATAACAAAAGTTAACACGTGTTACACGAAAAACGTGATATGACAATCAAAATAATTATTTTACTGTTTGCGGAAAGTTAAATCATGTGACCATTAAGAATAAAACTCCAAATATATCTCTACGCTTGCATGATGTGTCGTGGTACGCCATCGACGACATTAATAAAGTAGACCACTTATATAATAGTACTATTCTAAGTTTTGGTGGGGATAAGATAATAACTTAAAGCACTGCTTATTTTGGCGACCAGCTAATGTCGATAAATAAAACGCTTAAAATAATTAAAAACCCTTTATAAAGCAAATTGTGTTATATTGATAAGGCTAATATGCGTATTTGATCTCAGATATAAGAACCTTTTAGGGATGATTTATTTTTATAAATATCGAGTTCTGTTAACATTATTTTTGGGCAATTTAAGAATTGTTGGATACATAAATATTTGTCATACGATATGTAACTGTTAACTGAACTTGCATCTGAGAGATCTTATTATCTAAATTTAAATTATATGTTTTGTATATATTTGTGTTTTCATCTTATCAATAAAACTTGCCTGTTTAGCCCAATGCTCGTTAATCTTCTTCCTTATTCAGTGGCTATAATCTGAAAAATCATACTTAATTTAGAAACAAGAATACTTCTTAATGATTTCTACTTAACTTACTTAACTACTACTTAATGATTTCTTTGAAAGAATGCCACATTTATATGGTTACTAAAAAAAATCATGGCTTCAAATCCACGTGACTTAGGGAGGTATGTTAATCACTAGGTCCTGAATTACACATTCTATTCTTATCTAAAGTCACTGTTAGCCACTTCCTCGCAGTCCTCACACTTAATTAAACATATTTCCTAATCCAAGTTTTCCAATTTGGCACGATGCAGACAAGAATCGCGTGCCAAACGGGCGACTCGAGGGAAAAAAGGGTGGAAGCAAATCAAACAAAAGTGTTCCGTGACCCAACCTGCCACACGCACAATACCAATTAAAGGCTCTTGAGGTGTAGTTACCAATCCAACTGTAGACCTTAAAAATAACCCAAGTTTTCCCAAAATCGTACACGTGTATTCTTATTCTAAACATAATTTTCATACAGATATAAGCTAAAAGTATGTTTTGCAAAGAAATAAAAAAAATGTTTAATAGTAACTTAGGGTCAAGCATACTTAAACTCTAAAATACACATTTGCTTGCTATAAATGCAACAAAAAAGGCCATATCATTTATTTGTAGTTGACAGATTATCTTAACATTGTTTTTAATGCGAAATGCCTTTAAAATTAACTACTAAAATAACTTTTTTAAAAGTTTGAAAAAAACTGCAATAATTTTTTTAAGATACCTTATATTGAATTGACCCTTGTTCAACTTCATTTATCGAAAAAAAAAAAAAGACTGATACCTGTAATCAAAGTCTGAAAACTGATATATGAATATTCTTCTATCGGACGAGGTTAATGGAACTAATTAACGTGTTAATTGTTTGTGGAGAGGTTTTAAAAGATCTCCCCGAATGGGGACGCCATGTCGCAAGATGTTATATGAAACCCTTAGCAAAATGACATAAAAACACATCACATTTCTATGTGGTTTTGACAATGGCCAATTTTTTGACACAGAGCCATTACAAATTCCGATGCACTATGGCAGCTATAAGAAAGCTTCTTAAATGATGCATTTTAGGTGTGGTTATAGACCCGTCAACTGACAGTCAGCTTTTTCCAAGAATATTGTAATAATATATTTATAAGTTTTACGATTTGATAAATTTCAAAATTTGAAGTATGGTAGATAAAAATGTGTATTTTCATGAGCCAAAAACAAGTTTGAAGTTTCAATATTTTACTTAGCCCTCAGAGGGTGAAAAAAATATGAAACGGAGCCAAAACTACTAAAAAGGGGTCCGGATGGACGAGTGGTCCAATACGCTAGCAGTCTGCGTGTGCGGGTTCGATTCCCAGGGTGCACTTCCTTTCTCTTTGACAGCAAAAATGTCTGTTGTGTATGTTGTTACTTGACGAAGGCTTATAAAGCGGGGGTCTGATCAAGCACACCAAGCTGGAATATATTATATACTAGCAGTATGGTCCCGCCTTACTGGGAACCCGTTAACTTCGCATTGCTTCCTTTTAGAGGTATGCTTACTTGTGAAAATACACTCAATATCTAAATCTAATTCAATTCGTGTTGGCGCATGAGCAAGAAAAAAAAATAACAGAGAATGGCGTCAAGCCCCTGTTACGGCCAGGTCGTTATGTTTTGAAGCCCTGTTATGGCCTGATTACTTATTAAAATACACTCAAAATCAAAACAAAATTAAATTCGTGTTGGCGCATGTGCTCTTAAAAAGCAAAAAACTAATAGAGGATAGCGTTAAGCCCCCGTTTCGGCCCGATCCATGTATTTTCAAGCCCTGTTATGGTACCGCACTCCCACGTGGATGAAGTTTTTTGAAACTAATTATATTAATTAAAAATCCCAATCAAATACGAAAAAACTAAGCCTCAGGTGCACACGTATTTATTAAAAGTAATCGGTATTAAAAAATTTCGATTTTTTTAGAGCAGTCTAAGTACACAGACTCTTTCGTTTATTATTATAGATGTATCTAAATCTTACCCTACCCTACCCCTACAACTATTAAAATAGGAAACCATTGACCACTATAAGGTGGGATTGTAGCATAAGCACACTGCAGTTGAAACCCAAACCAGTTGATTCATACTCAGACTATTATGTTGGCTCGTTATTGTTGCCCTGGAGTTTGGTTCTGTGGCCAGTGTGTTTCCTCGCGTTTTTTGTCAAACCTTATTAGGGTGTATTATGCTACCGGTGAGAATGTAATTGACTAAATGTTTGAAACATTAGCTTATCACCCTTCAGAGATAAGGACAATTTGCTTACTGGACAACGGAAGATTGATTGCGCGATGGGTGCTTTTTGATATTTGAAGCTGTTTATTTCACGTTTTCATCAGTTGAAAAGCAACAAGAGATAATTTAGAATACGTTTAGAACTTTAATCTTTTTCATTATTTTTTTTTTCATTTGATAGTTACTAAAGCAATTTGAATTATTATGGATTGAAAACCATGGGTTTTACTTCACAAAAATAAATTATCGTAATTTTACTGTAAGTAACGAATCAAGCCTATTAAATTCCAATGAATAAAATATTAATTAAAACAGATTTTGAATGGTTTTACTTTGAAAGTTAATCAACTGCATTGTATTCCCACCTTGAATAAATGTTTGAAACATTAGCTTGTGTATTTGTCTGCTGTGCAACGAAGGGTTGATTGCAAGATGTATACGTTTTGCAACATGAAGTTGTTTATTTCTGGTTTTATTAGTTTAAAATTAATAAGCAAGAAAATGCTTTCCAGTTATTCTTCTATTTATTTTCATTTGATAGTTAGTAATGTAATTTCAGTAATTGTTTATAGTAAATCATGGTTTCAATATAATAAAAGTAAATATCGTATGCTTTACTGGAAATAACAATTTCAAATCCATTAAAGCTCATGTAATAAATTTTTAATTAGAATATGTCTTGAATTTTCAATACTTGTCGAGAGTTAAACAATAACATTGTATGCAGAATTTATTGTTTTCTATCATCATTGAGCTAATAGGAAATATAACTTAAACTAAGCAATGTGATGCACTGTAAAAAATTTGGCTTGAATTTACTAACGATTACTTAGTAACTTAACAGGTTTTCACCATTTACTAGAAAAACATCTGTAACCTAAAGAAACTGCTGTAGTATTACTAAGCAATACTAAGTAAATTGTTGTAACGCTTACAGCGCCACCTGGCTATCTTTTTGAGAGATGCGTAGTTTCCCTTATTGCATTGTTTTGTTTCTCGAAATTTGTTCGATCGGCAATTGGATTTAGCAAAAACTAACCGGTGATCGCGTCCGTAAATTGAAAGTGTACGAGACTAAGAGATAAAAGTCTGATTCGATATCGGTCAAAGGTGAAAATTCAATCAATGTGTTTTTCATCGAAAAATTATAACGAATCAATATCGCAACGATGAGAAACCGAAAAACGTGTTTTTTTATTTTAGTACATACATACAAATTGCGTTAAATTATTTCTAAAACTTCATATCCGAAAGCTTTATATCGATCAAGATTTTAACCTCATTATTTACACGCAAAGGATCTGCATGTCCCAATGACCGCGTGGACAAGCGCGCTACTTCTCGTTGAAAGACGAGCTAATCTTGAGGTTGTGAGTTCGAATCGTGCGACCTGCTCCGGAAAAGTTTAAATAATTCTTGACTAAAAGAAAATTAGTGGCGCCCTCTTGTTTAACATTTTTGAAACTGCTAGTTACTAACTTTTTCCTAGTAAAGATACTACATAAGTGGATGTATTGATTACTAGAATATATCTTGTAACGTTTACTGAAGTTTTTATAGTATGATTGCAATTTAAATGATTGTATTGGATACTAAGCTTTAATTAGTAATATATACACATATTTCTTATGTAACATTACTAAAAAAACTTATGGAAGCTGAGTTTCCTAGAGAATTCTTAGTAACCTTACAGATTTTTTTTTAGAGTGTGGGGTTCGAAAATCCGAAATGAATATTTTGTATTTTCTACAAGAAGGGTGCCTATTCTGAAAAAGCTGTTTTTAAACATTAGTCAGCCTGTACATGCCTATTATTCTGTACGAAAACACGTTTCTTTTTAAAAACTCTATCACTCTGTCTAATATGATGATACAAATATGAACAACGCATATGGTACAATACAATTTCCCATCGCTACAATACAATACAATTACCAATATGCATAGAGAACCAATACAAACTTACCATATTAAAAACCTTAAATAAGCTGTCCCCTGCAATATCATACACTACCCATTACAAAGATAGTCAGAAGCATTTCCTACCTGCAAGACCAATTCGTTTGCTTGCGACCTGTCAGCCATCCAGGCATATAAAGGGTCACACATTCATGTCAACTATTATTCTGTCTGTATGTCTGACACCACTCTAAATTTCGAACTGAAATAGATATCCACTTCAAATTTCATACACAAGCTCCTTGTACATTTCGTAATAAGGTTTTTAAGAAAATCTGTCATACGCAAAAGGTAGCTGCCACATAATTTCTTTTTATTTTAAAGTTATTACTGAAAAACTATGAGTTCTACGAATTAAAAATTAGTCACCTTGAGTTCTTTATAAATGTCGGACGTCATATTAATGTTTTTGAGAAAGTCTTACATGTCCAAAAATACCCGTATAGAAATTATTAGGGCTTAAAGTTATTGAAAAACGTTATTGGGTGCATAAATTCCTTTAAATGTAGTATTGATGTATTGAGTGGTACTTAAATATCTTGTGTCGCTGCAACCCCTAGTTTTCTGAACTACAGGGGAAGAACATCCATTTTAATTGTTGAATATAATTTTTTTTATGCTTGCTATACATAAGTTTAACTTAAAAAGTAAAAATAAGAAGAAACAGCGAAACCATTTACAGGTATTTCTTTTAAAGTTTTGACACAAAAATTAGGTACCCACTGTTAACTTCTGCGCTGCATATGTTTCTGGCTATAAAAAAATTTAATGAACTTGTTTTTAAATGCATATTTCTTTTTATGAATATATTCTTACTCATTAAGGTAATGTATATTTTTTACGACAGCTATTTTTGTACCTGCTAATTACAATCTACTGCTTAAGGAAAAAAACTGTAGTATCCGCCACAATTAAGTATTTTTTAAAAAACTTTTCTACTCATTTTAAACGACTAAAGACGGATTTAAAAGTCTTAAACTTAGCTTAGAGGGGAAAAAAGTTGCAAATCTTCAAACGTTTGCTGCCTTTTAGTACTTGCTAAAATGAGTTTTTTATTTTCTTTTTCTTAAAGAAAATGAAATGAAAACAGTTTTTTTCGTGTTTGAAGATAAACATTGCATTTTTTGGCTGTACAAAGTCTGCAAACTGAACTTAAGGTGGCCGCACACGTTGAAAATTGCATTTTTTAAAAAATTATTATTTATTTTACTTGTTTATATTATTACCCAGGCTTTTGTTTCTATAACTGCAATAATTTTAACTGTGCCGCAATTATAAGGAACGTAGTGATTAATTTAGTAAAGGTCAGTAGCACTGGAACCAGCCAGATGTTGAAACTTTAAATGCATTTTTCTCGCACTTCAGTTTTTCTTTAAATAGCTTCAAATGGAAAAAGATTTGTCAAAAAATTATTGAGTAATTTTTTAAAAAAAATTATACTAATTTAAGAAATTGTTTTCGAGGGAATATACCTAAAAAAAAATTTAAGAAATATGTTTTTTCATTTTGTTCTGGCCAATTAATCATTTTGACGTGCCGTAAAAAATGTTGAAATTCTTCAACAAATCATAAATCTTTTTGACTAAAAACTGCGAAAAACATCAAAAAATGACCATATTGAAAAAAATTTGGTATTCATGACAAATTTTACTTGCTATATATAGTTATTTCTTTCAGATACACACAAAAATACTATACCAACGTTGCTTTATTTTCATATTTTCAAAAAAGTGGTCCGAACATGTGCAGATACCTTAAGATTTTAAAATGGAGATCTGATATTGTTAAGAAATTTTGTAATTAGGTGTTGGGGCAGATTATTTAGCCGTCAATTTATTTAAGGAATTGTATAAAATAACTAGAATTTTTTATTTGCGTACGTATTGGTATTATAGTTTCGTTTAGATATAAATTTGTTAGCGCCTCTAGCACGTCCTGTATTCTTTATCTGCCTGCAGCTGTAGTGTGATGACAACCTCAACCAATATAGCAATTTAACTTCTAATATTCTTGTCAATTGGGTTATTTCACGACATGAGTCGTGAATGGCAACAGCTCATCCGGTCTTTTTTCATATTTGCTTCATAGAGTTAGGAAGGAGAAATAGAGGGGCTATCAGTTGAAATGGTTTGAAGCAGGGCTGTCAGGAATTTCGAGCTACTGCGCATAACAAACCGGCACTTAGGAATTGAACAAGCACACAAGCTGGAATATATATGTACCATACCATACCACTTAGGTATCCCAAGATGCACCGCTTTAGCAGTTTTTTCAGATGCTATGCATATCATATTAATCGGAACAGGCATTGAGGTATCCCAAGATGTAACGCTTTAGCTTGTTTCTTTTGTGCATTACTGCGCACATGCATGGGCCGCTCTATTCTCTTTCCCCTAACGCTATGGCTTTTGCTCTGAAATTTTGTTTTGGGATTAAAAAATTCAACTTATTACATTTTAAAACTGTTATATTCTTGTTGTACTGTTGGTTACTAAAATCTTGTGTTAAGGAAAGTTTGCATAGAAAGAAAAGTGTATTTTCATATATGACGGTCATTTGAGATTGAAACCGAATCAACCAATAAAATCGCAGGACTAAAAACAGAGTTACATTATATGAAATATTCTCATAGAGGGTGTGATGGTATTATTATTATGTATTGATATTATTGAATGAAGTTGAAAATATACAGTTTTTTTTTTGTGTCAGGTCCCATGTTTAGTGTGCGGCTTGCGGCTGGATGTTCGGACTTGATTTTTTAATGAAAAGCTTAAGCATTTTGTAATTTAAAATATTAAAAAAATATTTCGTATGACCATTTTGATTAAGAGTTTGAGAGCAATCCACCAACTCTTAAAATTTTAATTAATTGTGATTACAAACACATACATCTAAATATTTACATTACTTAAAAACATAACACCAAATCAAACTTCTCACTTGTGAGATTCTTTTGTTTATTGAGTAATATTATACGTATTTATTATTGTCCTTTATTCAAAGGGAAGATTAAATTACACATAAACTATTTTTTTACGGTCAGAAGTTTCCATTTGTAAGTGCACCCTATCGAAAACATATCTTTTTCGTACCACCGAAACAAGAAATATTGTCCAAAGGGACCCTTGTGGTCTTGTTCAAGTCTTTCATAAACAAGGGTTCAGTTGTAATAGAAGTGTATCTCCCTTGATGGCTAAAGAAATCGAGAACTCTTAGATATTGGGGTTTTCCTTTGCCAACTTAAGTCGCCAAGTAAGTTGTCAGATAAGTTGCCAAATGCATTTGAAAAGTTTATAATAACAACTTAGCAATACAACAATGATTTGTTTATTTAAGAAATAATATTAGTCCAGTGAATAGAGACTCAAAAAGGGGGTTTACCATACAAAAGGTCCGGTATCGCTGATTTTTTTATATGTTGTTTGTGACCCCTAGGTAGTAATAAATGTGAGTTTTCGTCATCCTCGTTCTGTTGCTTTTTCCGCCATCTTGAAAAAACGTTCGAAATTTCGTCCATTTTCCAGTTTTTGGCCTATAACTTTTTTTCAAAGCATTTTTGAATATAACTTTTCGACACAAAGTTGTAGAAAACAAAATTTTCTTCAAAATAGGTATGAAAAGTTTTTATGGACGACGATTAGTTAAGGAGCTACGAATTAACCAAAAGGGTGTAAAATCGAGTGTTTCGAAAATATATTAGGTTCTAACGACTTTCTATCGCCGTAACTCACATAAAAATTCATTTTATCAATGAACAATGATTTAACAAGTCGTAGAAAATTTAATTTCCTATAAAATACACGTATCAAAAATAAGTTTCTTATATATTCCAAGAAGAAAGGTTAAATTTACAGAAACCCAAAAAAAGTTCTATTTTC
This sequence comes from Hylyphantes graminicola, assembly GCA_023701765.1. NCBI lineage: Eukaryota > Metazoa > Arthropoda > Arachnida > Araneae > Linyphiidae > Hylyphantes > Hylyphantes graminicola. The sequence continues at coordinate 61,391,665 of CM043114.1, read as the reverse complement.
TCCCGACGATACAATGTTTTATTTTTTTGAAGGTAGCCCTTTACCATTGTAATTTTTCACTATTTTTGTGAATACAAAACTTGCAGAAAATAATTTTTCCTATAAAATGGTTCTATTTTGTGTTTCATACGATAGAATGTAACGGAGCTACGTGGTTCGAAAGATGGCGTAAAATCTTGAATTTCGCCAAAAGAGTTTTTTTATCACTTTAAATCCCAATAATTAAGAAGAAAAGAAAGAAGAAAACTTTTTTATTTAACAGAAATATATTGGTTGTCAAGGGGCCCCCGGGCCCTTCCAGACAACACATAAAATTAACAATCAAAATCCATTGAAGAAAATTAACAATATTTCAAATTACACCCAAACAAAAGGGGAACAAAACATGAACAAAAACACAAAACAAAAACTAACAAAACTAACAAAATCTGGCAGATGATCGGACACACGAGATACACAAACATATTACAGAACGGTAAAATACATAACTTCACTATTGTTTACAAAAAATAATAATAAAATAACAATATATGTATAAAAATTTAGTTGTCACTTATTTTTTTTTAATTATATCACAGATTAGAAAAGAATGTCTACATCAGTATTTAAGATGTGATGCTTGACTTCTTTTTTAAAAGCATTTTTATGAGTTAAACTTACTATTTGTTCAGGCAGAGAGTTAAAAAATTTGGGTACTAAATACATAAAACTTTTACGGAAAATTTCTTTATTTGCTTTAGGTATATTGTAAAAAGTTGTGTTTCTTAAATTGTAATTTACAGGGTCTTTAAGGGTGCAGAATGATCTGTTTTTATATAAATATAGAAGACTATTGTATACATATAATTGTCTTATAGTTAAAATCGGGTTGTCAAAATTTTCTGGTTCACTGTTTAATATTCGAATCAATCTGGATTGAGTATTTATTAACGGTTTAATATTACTTAGGTAGTCACCGCCCCATGAGGTTATGCCGTATTGTATTATTGATTGTATAAAAGCGAAGTATAACTGTTTTAAAAATGTTTTACTGAGATTATTTTTTAAGTAGTAAAAAGCATAAATACCAAAACGTAGCTTATCATTTACCTTTTTTACATGTAATTTCCATTTAAATGTTTGATCGACATATAGTCCAAGATATTTTATATTTTCTACTCGGTTTATAAGAGGACAATCACAATTTGAAACATTTCCTTGGCATAAAATATGATATTTAAAAATTAAATCTTCTGCATGACCAGTAATCATATTAAAATTAATATATTTAGTTTTATCACTATTGATAATTAAGTCATTTTGTTGAAACCAGTTTTTAACCTTTATTAAATCAGAGTTTATCATTTCTTTCAATAAGATATAGTTTTTACTTGAATATACCAAAACAGTATCATCTGCATATGTGATTAATTTTCCAAATAGTGACAAATTACAAAAATCATTTATAAAAATTATAAACAACAACGGGCCCAAAATTGAGCCCTGAGGCACACCCTTTTTAATAACCAAGTAATTACTATTCATATTATTTAAATTAAAACAAAAAACTTCATTTTAGTGGAAAATACGTAATTATTCTAAAACTTGAAGACATCATTTATTATATTAGTAAGATCTCAAAGAAATTTTAGATTCAACTAAATAATTTTGGTACATTTTTCGAAAAGCATGAGTAGAAGCCGTTATATGTTTTGCCTAAGACACAGAGAAAAGAAGGGAAATAATTTTAGCCCCAAAGATCTTACGATATCGAGGCTTTTAATAAAAAAAAAATATATATATTAGATATCGTTGCATAGTTGTTATTGATGGTGGATATCTACTCCACCAAATGGTGTGGAGTCGAAACGCGACATTTTCTGAAATTTACACTGATTATCGGAAGTACATTCTTAAGCATTATGTATCTACGGTAATTGATGCATTTGATGTCTACCACGTCCTGTCAAAATAGACATTTTAATTAAATAAAATTCGCATACAGCTAAATTTTGGTATAGGTCATTGGTACGCTATTACAGTGTAAATAAAAAGTCCTCACCTATCAAATGTCTGCTAAAAAATTTATTCTATGTCAAAGTTCGCAAATACAGTCTAACCTCGATAACTAGACTTCCTATAAGTCGAATAATCCATTTAAGTGGCCGATCTCCTTTGACAGCAAGTTTCTGAAAATTCTATTACAACCATGACGTTGAGTAGTTATGAATATAAAAATAGTTGTAAGAAAGTATTCAGAACTTGTGAACAATTATAGTAAAATATGCTTCAACAGTCACGCTTCCATGATATCTTTACAAATCAAACATGATATCTTTACAAATTTTTAATTTTTTCCATCGTTTAAATTTATATATGCTCAACAAACATTAATATAGGTCATGAACTAAAATCGTTAAGATATCAGCTCCCAATTTTTTTATAGGCAAAAGTTTATATCGAAAACACATACAAACAAGAGAGTAACACGCATATGAATGGTTTTAAAATATCCCATTCTTAATAGTTTTACACGATTCTAGTTCAAAACCTTCTTCATACTGTTACTAAACTACTGTAAAAATTTGGAAGCAGTTGATAATAAAGAACTTCAGTTTTTATGTTTTGCGTAATGCGTTTTGAAAAAAAAAATGCAAAAACAAGCAAAAAAAGCTTTAAAGTGCTATAACTTCGGTTCTATTAAAAACTAAAATGAAACAGATTTAGAAAGCTAAATGTTTATTTTATATTAAAATGCAAAAAAAATACAAATGTTTGATATTTAGTCGATTTTTGCTGAAAAAAGGTCATCGGATACCTTAACTCGAACTTCTTAGTAGAGTCTCGATTCATTTCAATACTTTTCTTAAAAAAACTGTCCCGATATAACTCGAAGTGAACATCAACCGGTGGCCAAGGAACCATTCATTAGAATACAGCCTAAATGACCTAGCCAGCAGGAAAGAGATATTTAATAATATGTATATATGGATAATAGTTAATAATAGATATTTAAGTTTTATATAAAAAAAAGACAGGGAACAATAAAAGAGTTCAACTATCTTGCTTTCCTCCAACATCTGCTTCTGCTTATCAACACTTGTATCGAGTATACTATCAAGTTCAAGCGTGGCTAGGCAATCAACTGAACCCTGAAGACTGGGGTTTTAAAATATTAAATAATATTTTGGAGCCAATTCAAACTTTACTCCCACCTGCTCCAGAAAAACTGCTCAATATACTATATTTTGTAATTGCAAAAAGGGTTGTAGTGCAAACTGTGGCTGTAAAAAAGTTGGATTATATTGTTCTTTAGTAGGTACCAATTGCCATGGCCAATCTTGTTTAAATGTTGATTCAAATGCAATAGATGAGGATTCTTATATAGGAGATAACCGATGCATCTTTATGTGAACTATTCCTACCAATTTTATTGAATAGAAAATTATCTAATAAAACTAATAGAAAATACTAATGAATGCACGAACTCCATTTGATAAAGACTGTTTATTTTTTGAAACCTAGTAATACTCATGAATAATCAAAAGTATATTCATCGAAGAATTTATCTGCTTATCCAAACTGTCAAAATCATATTTTTTTATTACATGTGTGTATATGTGCAATAACTGGCTGCGATACTACGTCAGCATTCGGCAACGTTCAGAGGGGGTAAAACATCAGTATTTAAATTGGTTGAAAAACGTAATGATTGTAACGTAATGCAGTGTACAATAGAAAATTAATCATTTTCTAGTATACACTTCCCATATTTTTTTCAGAGTAGTTTTATTTAAACTATTTGTTGAAATGAAATTGAAATCTTTTATCAAATCACAAGTATTTTTCATTTGAATAAATAAACATCTTCGTTTTTTTTTAATGTAACTAAATTCTTTGGTATTGAATCTGAAATAACTTTTATGACCGTACCAATATAATAAATAATGTCTTCAAGTTCCAAAATAACTATATTCCACTTAAATGAAGTTTTTTTGTTTAATTATTGGAATTTAAAGTGATATAAAGCTCTTTTGGCGAAATTCAAGATTTTAAGCCGTCTTTGGAACCACACGTATCTCCGTTACATTCTTTCGTAGGAAACACAAAATAGAACCATTTTATAGGAAAAATTATTTTCTGCTAGTTTTGTATTCACAAAAATAGTGAAAAATTACAATGAGAAAGAGCTACCTTCAAAAAAATAAAACATTGTATCGTCGAGTGAAAATAGAACTTTTTTTGGGTTTCTGTAAATTTAACCTTTCTTCTTGGAATATATAAGAAACTTATTTTTGATACGTGTATTTTATAGGAAATTAAATTTTCTACGACTTGTTAAATCATTGTCCATTGATAAAATGAAGTTTTATGTGAGTTACGGCGGTAGAAAGTCGTTAGAACCTAATATTTTTTCGAAACACTCGATTTTACACCCTTTTTGCTGATTCGTAGCTCCTTAACTAATTGTCGTACATAAAAACTTTTCATACCTATTTTAAAGAAAATTTTGTTTTCTACAACTTTGTGTCGAAAAGTTATATTCAAAAATGCTTAGGAAAAAAGTTATAGGCCAAAAACTGGAAAATGGGCGAAATTTCGAACGTTTTTTCAAGATGGCGGAAAAAGCAATAGAACGAGGATGACGAAAACTCACATTTATTACTACCTAGGGGTCACAAACAACATATAAAAAATCAGCGATACCGGACCTTTTGTATGGTAAAACTCCTTTATTCACTGGACTATATTGTTATGTAACAAAAATCATAACATTTGAAGCTTTTAAGGTTTTCAATTCTGGCAACTTATATCGCCAAGTTAGTCGTCAGATAAGTCGCCAAATTCATTTCTGAATTTTTAATGACAACTTAGCAATACAACAAGTGCTTTGTTTATTTAAGACAGAATATTGTTATGTACCGAAAATCATAACATTTGAAGCTTTTGACCTTTTTAATTCTGGTAGAACTCTATATTTTAGAGTCAAATCATAAAATTGGCGAAAAAACACCGATAACTCGAAAGTTTTCCAAGGGAAATCTCAAAGAAAGCAGAATTCGTTTCTTTCAGATAATACTTGTTTAGGTTTACTTTCTTTTCTTAGGTTTTACAATTTTTCAACAAAGGAGAAACTGAGTTCTATAAGAAATAAGAAATTGATCGAGATCGGTATAGGTTTTTGGAATCAAAGAAACAGACCGAGACAATCTGATTTAGAGCCTTTTTTTGGTGCAAATGGCAGAGTTGATTGTGATTTACACTAGAATCCACACAATAATTGGTTTTGGTCGAAATCCATCAATATTTAATTTTTTAGGGTGGTAAATATATTTTGCGTATATAATTATTTCAAATAAAGTTTTATTATTATCATTTGATTTTTAAAACTTTAACAAATTACAATTTACAAATTACAAAAATGTTTAACATACTACAATTTACAAATTACAAATTGCAAAAAAGTTTAACAAATTACAATTTAAAAGTTACAAATCAGTTTAACAAATTACAATTTGCAAATTGCGAAAAAGTTTAACAAATTACAAGTTTCAATTATTCATATTGAAGAATTTTTAATTTTTTTATTCCAATAAATGGTTTAGATTTTTATTTTGTACTTAGAAATGAATACATAAAGTACCTTTTGAAAATATATTAGTGTAAGCACTTTATTGCAAAATAAAAAGAAGTTTCAAAAATTTAGCTTCAATAAAACTTTGAGGCTTATATAAGTTGTGACACTTCCTAGGTACTTGTCGGACATCATATTCTGTTTTCCGAGAACTTCACGCACTTGTAAATGACAGTGTAAGTGACTTTTCACCTCTATTTCTAATTTCTATTCAATTAAAAATAGTTATATTTACCTATAATATTTCGATAATAACGTTCAGTACTCCATCTTGTATCATAACAAGCTTGTATCTCAATCTTGAAGAACCTCATCAACAAGACTGTTCTTTCGTCCAATATTGACAGATTATCATAACATGAAACTTCAAACCACTTAATCTTCACGTTAAGAATTCAGCTCCATCTAATAATGAATCGAGTGGTGAAGAGTGGTTTGGCAATCTACCATACCCACATAGCCATTCATTATCCAGTAGACATCTATAAGACGTTATTCGGAAAATCCATGATATCCATTAGAATTTGAGTTTACCATCCATAGACGTCTTATAGACATCCGTAGTTTCCGCCGAGTGATATCCATTAGGAAACTATTTGACAGCGATATTCTAGACATTACGGACGTGTTTTAGACTTTCTGGATAAATTCGTGCTATGCTGAACGTCCATTAGAGGTCAACAAACTCCATGAGCAGTCTTATGTACTTTGTGGATATCTATTGGACCAACCCTAACAACAAAACATTTCTCTACGAGGTCTACAATATCTAATAAATATACCAATTCTAGACATGTTGGATACATTTTGAATTTATGGATGTGATAGAATGTACTTAGAACAAATAGTTTAAAAATGAAAAGATAGGTGGCGCCACTAATGAATTTTTTAAATGGGTTTAAAAATTATTTTTTTGTTTAAAAATTATTTTTTACTAGGGTTTATATGTTACATTCTCCTTCTGCGCGTAAGACTTAATTTACAATGTTCTTCATTTTCAATGCTGGGAGATGCTCTAAGCGGGATTCGAACCACGAATCTTCATGTCTGTAGTCTAGTGCGCTATCCGTTGTGCTACGGGGATTTGGTTGTTAGAGGTACAGAAAAGTTTTTAAGGAAAAGTCAAATGCTTTGCAACTAGGGATGGTTTTTTTTAACTCTATGAAGTTCCATGAAATTACTTAGAGATTTCTTTGCACCAATTTATTTTTAATTGCTGGATTTTTTTAAAATTTAATTATAAATTTAAACTCATGCTTATAATTTTTCAAAAAATAAAAGTTTCATTAATATGAACCATTTTGACATTTGTTATAAGTTAAAGTGGGTTTCTTTGTAACTTTTCATTATTTTATCGTATTTTATTTAATTTAATTTTTCACACATTTTATTATTTAAACCCAGAACAAGTATTTAAAAATTATACATTATATCCAATTAAATTTAAAGCTTCATAAAAGCGCAAATAGCGTTGAATAGTTATTTTAAAATTTTCTTTTACGTAGTAGGTTCCTCTTGTACTGATTTTTGGAATTTTCTAATTTGTTTCTGGATTATTTAATATGCATACTTTTAGAATCTCCCTTTTTATAAAAATCAGATACCTAAGAAAATTTTTTAATTAAAAATGTAAAAAACATGGTTTGTTCAAATTTTTCTTTCATAAAAGATAATCGATTTATTTTCCTTTTGAACACATTTTATGATTTTTGTGCATTTGACATCGAAATTCTAGGTATTACCGACATTTTCTAGAAGTTCTGGACTACTTCGCTATATAGTAAAACATCCATTAGAAGTCTACAAACTCCATAAGCAGTCCATATTGACATTCCATAAGCAACCATATTGACATTTGATATAATTAGAGTTTCTTTCTTCTTTGATACTTTTATTGTTCCATCGTATTTTTGGAATTTAAAACTTCTTAAAATCGCAAGAGGAGTTTAAGATTCGCTTTAAAAGTTGCTGTCACTTACTTTTTACTGTATATGGATTTTTGTAATTTTCTCATTTGTTTTGATTATTTAGCATCAGCAAAATTTTAGAATTTTGCAGTTTATTAAAAATTATATTGTATATTAAAAACAGTTACCTAAGAAAAAATTAAATTGAAATATAAAAAAAAAACCTAACTAACTAAACCACTCTAAACGAACTATTAACATAAAAAAATTACGTTTCCAAACTTTTTACTAACTTCGTGTCGATTTTAATCTTATTTAGTCGTTATCTGTTTAATTTGACAAAGTATGTTTAGCTCAAAAATGTTGTATATTTATTTTTATATGCTCGAAATCATTTGTCTGCAGTTTCTATGTTGATTATGCAACGGTAGGTGGCGCGAATAACTGATAATTTGGCGATTACTAAAAAGCGATGTATTTCAAAATGTGGTAATCACGCTCTTACCTCCCCCTCCCCTCCCCCCTAATTGCCCGAACCCGACCCTGTCTGCAGACGGGGGGGGCCGCCGGCCACAGCTGTGGTCCTTCGCTTTTTCCTCGAGGAGAAGAACAGGCATTTGGCCATTTATTTTATCAGCCTCTTGGGCCTGTGTTTAAAGCATAATAAACTGAACTGTAATTTGAAGACAGTTGTGAAAAATTCGCCATTTCAACAATAATATTTATGTATCTAAGGGAAAAAAATATTGAGGTACACAGCTCATGTTTAATTACTCTTTGCTTTTTTCTCAGGTCATAAACTAAACTCATAAAAAGTCAAATGCATATGATTTATTGATTTAGCGAATAAAATTAACTGTCCTGCAAAAATTACAATTTGCTTAGATTTTCAGATTAAAAATGACGTTTGTATAAATTCTATCTTTTTTTTTGTATTCCTACCATTTGGTTAAATATATTTTGAAACCATTTTTTATGATGACCGTGAAAGAAGAATTATAAATATTAAAAAAGGTATGTACACATTAAATTAGTTAATTACCAAAAATATGTGTTTTAACTAGCCCTTAAAAATTGAAAATTTTAGCATTTGTAGATAATTATCTCGATCAATGGAACGAACCCTTTAATTTTATTTCGATGTTAATGAACCTAACAAATTTGTTGTGATTTAAATCAACTCAACGGATTAAAAAAAACTGTGGGTGGCAGGCCCTGATCATTGCCTAGGCCTACAAGGCCCGGGCCTTGGGCCCCTGATTTTAGGGGCCCCCAAAACTGGTTGTAAACCTATGCATTTTGTTTTGCAAAAGTTATGAAACTATATTTTTTACATAAAAGTAATTTTAAATCATAGTTTAGAAGAAGAACTTTATTTGAACACATGATGTTGGCCTTCCAGGGGCCCCAAGGCCCGTCCGGACGACTCAAAAATACATAATTGAGAAAATACAAAATTTAGTTTTAAATTGTTAGTTAAAATTAGTTTTGAATTGTTAGTAGCTTAGAGTGTGTTGGTTCAAATAAACCAAACCATCAATAAAATGCTTTTTTATTTGTAACCCTTAGCCTTTCGTTGGTCATGCATATGCATTCGGTAAGGGGCCCCTGAAAGTATCTGGGCCTTGGGCCCCAACTGGTCATGGTCGGGCCCTGGTGGGTGGTCCATAAAAACGATTTTTTTAATTTCAGAAAGACCTTTAATTTGTTCGTTTATGTGAAAATGATTCGAGCAAAATTTTAGCCTACTCAATTAAGAATTGCACGTGCCGCACGAGACTTAAAGTTTAAAAAAACTTAAAATTAAAGTTCTTTTTACCACATTTCCATTAGAATCAATGTCTACGCCAAACACGGAAACATAGTCAATAAAAATAATATTATAGACACTTTGTCATTGGAAATAAAGATTATTCACAAAGCTATTTGTGTAGCAAAATAACATTTCAAGAAATTAAATGATGTTCATAGAATCACGGCCGGGTTGCAGATACAATGTGGTAGGAAGCGATACACATTGCGGTTAAAAAGGGTGTTTTGGGACAATATCTCCATGGGTTCCCTATCTCCATGTAATATTACCCAAAGCGCTTATTAATTTTTAGGTTATTTTTCAGACATTATGTAGAGTATATTTACTGAACGTTAAAGTAATATTCAGATTATTTTTTAAATCTGATCAAAACCTCAAAAAAGTATGTGTGAGTTTGTGAATTTTTAATGAATATGAGTTATTTTCCTTCAATTTATTAGAAATAATCACTTATTATTTTTAAGGTCCCGTTTTCTGACGTTATGTAATAGTTATTTAAGCAACTAGTGTCGAAAGTAACACTTTATTAAGCAAGTGGCGAATTTCACGAGACCGTAGGTCGAGTGATATAATGACAAGATCTTAATAAAGTATTATTTGGCACGAGCTTGCTTACAATGTTTTTTATAATAATTTGCAAAAGCGTGAAATTTGTGTTCTTATTTTATTTCATTTAATATTTTTTGTAGTAGTTGTAGTTTCCATGGAGATATTAGAAAATGCAAAAGTAATGAACCAATAGAAATGAGTGAGTTTCATGACCATTTAGTTTCCATGAAGATATTCACGACGGCCTTTTGTTTTTCTACCAATCAAACACTCTTATTTATTTTACATCCCTAGTGCCGAAAGTCCCACTTTCGGCACGTAAAGTGTCATTTTCGCAACGATTTATGAAAGAATATGATATAAAAAGTTAACTTCTTTGTACGCTATTATAAAAAAAATATTAAGTGAAAATAAATGCCATATTCAAATTATTTTTGAATTTATGATCAAAAAATAGTTTGCACGTTGCTGACAATTTGAAATGGCAGTCGAGTGATTTCCAAAAAATAACAACATGCTTTCTTTCTTGTGCTCAACTTCATATGAAATGTTTCAGTCGACTAGGTTTTATAGATGATGCGGCGCATCTGGGGAAAAAAAAGTTTTTTTTTTCGTTCGTTAGTAGTAATCGGTTTATTTTAAAGCTCCACGAATCGGTTCAGTGTTGTAGCATGTTACTTTTTTTACAAAGTTATTTTCTCTTTTAAATTTAAATTTATTTGGTTGAAAATTAAGAAATATTATCAAGATAACTTTAATTTTAATATTGTGCATTTTTAACGACCCCTTTAGACGCTGGAATATGTTTAAAATAAGCATTATTGAAATTCAGAATAAAATATTACGATTTAGATTGACGTATTGGACAACATTGCGAAATCTAGTTATGCGATTCACTGCGCAGTGTCATTTAAAAATTCGCCAAAACAAGGGTTGCAGCTGAAAAATATGTATTTCAAATTAAAATAGTTTGAAAACGTTGCATTTAAGGTGGGTTTAAGCGGAGATTTTTTGTAGGTCACTTTAAAGATGAATTTTTTAAACGGATTTTGAAACTTCATTTTCAAGTATACAAATTGCATAAATGTAAAATCTGTTATATTCCCTGAAAAAATCATATTTTAATTCATATGTTTCACCAATAAATACAAACCGCGTTCAGCGTGAATGAAAAGTAAGAAAAGAAAAAAAATTGCATGTGGGTTCAATTTGCTGGATTGTTAATTGAATATCAGTATTTTATTATATTTATTGATTCTTAATCTTTTGACTTTTTTATGGATCAGATTTAATCAACTAGATTTTTATTATGTTTCCGGATGTTTACAAATGGTAAGTAATGAAACTGAAGGAATATTTTCAGCATAAATAAGGTATTTGTTTTTTTATATAAAAATTTTCCAACCATACAAGAGGATGAATGTCATTTTTGTTTCCTGATGTTAAGAAGGCTTAAGGGCATTGGCGGCTTTGGCGAAGTTGAAAATTTAACGTGGGGTAACTATTCCTATCCAGAAGCATGGGATAGGGTTAATTTGAATTATCATCAGAGCTATTGACCACGAGGGCTATTGACCACGGGCGTCGAAATTTAGAACCACAGTCAAGTTACGAGCCGACACATGAGTAGGCACCCAATGCAACTTATAAATGTGACATCGTACGCAGCGTCCGGAATTTGGAGGGTATTTAAACTGCCTTTCCTCTAAATGGGGTATTATTCATTGTATATTTTTAGGCTGCACGGGCCGTTTATAGGTCGGAAGTTATATTAGAGATGCCTGGACCTGAACCTGGGACCTACCGCATGCAAGGCGAAAGTCTTTACCAACTGGTCCCTCCCAGCCCTATCGAGTTGTATGAAATATGGAGTGGAATTTCTTTTACATTTGGTCAGTTTCGTTGAGCTAATCGTGAAATAGAAACAGGCCATTATATCATACAGCTGTTCTGGCAATTTGAACAGGTATAGGAAATCCCTCTTACTCCTAAAAGGTCCTCTGGGCACAATCAACCCGTCATATCAGAATGAGAGGAGATTATAATATCCAGATGGAGTGGACCAGTGGAGAAGGGATAAGTGGGTATTAAAAAAAAGTTTACATAAAAAAAAACTACTAATTAGGTTTATTAAGGGTACACCCGTGCAACGCCGGGTTTATAAAGCTAGAGCTGGGACAGATTGACATGCAAACAACTGACTAAACGAGCGACAGACAAGGTCGGAAAAGACCTGAAAACGGCCAAAATTCTTGCATATTTTTACTTCTCAATGAAAACGTTTAAAAATTCGTCATTGTACCCTTCTGAGTTGATCCAGACCATAGTTTGTATAATTAACCAATTTTAAGTTACAACTGAGTTTATGAAAATATAATGTATAAAATCACTATCGAGTTATATGACATTTATATTTTTACACTTTAAAACGATAAATAAATCATTTTATGTTAACATCATTTGGTAGTTTAATTTTTCAAATAAAAGAGTTAAAAAAAGAAAAAAACACTTCATAGAACTTTGAACGTTTGGAGAGGGGCTTATACAATTTTATGTATAGTATAATAGAGTCTGATTCCCGGTTGTGTGTAAAAAATCATCTACGATCATCCGCGGCTTGAAATTGAAGTTTGTGGGATTAAGGCTGCTTGATAAAATGTTTCATTAAGTTGAACGTTGATTGCAAACAGAGGAAACTAATACATTTTGAAACAGTTAAAAATCACGTGTTGACCTATACAACTAAAAACTTAATTCAAAAGTAATAAATAAAAGCTGTAAAAGTAATAAGTACGAGCGCCGTTCCAAGCTACCGTTTTAAGCCCGAAGAATCAGTGAAAAAAAAATTAGAATAGGTTCTTAATAAATAAGGTATGCATTTTTATATTTTTGATAGTTTAAACTTTCTGTTTTTAAAATACGAGATACTTAATATTTTTATTGTTTGAAAATTATTGATTTCTAGTCCAGTGAATAAAGGAGTTTATCATACAAAAGGTCCAGTATCGCAGATTTTTTTATATGTTGTGGATGACTCCTAGGAAGTAATAAATGTGAGTTTTCGTCATCCACGTTCTATTGCTTTTTCCACCACCGTGAAAAAACGTTCGAAATTTCGTCCACTTCCGGTTTTTGGCCTATAACTTTTTCCAAAGCATTTTTAAATCGAACTTTTTGACACCAAAAGTTACAGAAAACCAAATATTCTTCAAAATCTTTACTTTTCCACGACTTTATATCACCGTAACTCACATTAGACTTAAATTTTTCAATAAAATAGGATTTTACAAATTGTGGGAAATTTAATTTTTAAAAAATACACATTTCAAAAATAAGTTTCTTATAGAATGCATGAAGAAAGGTTAAATTTACAGAAACACGAAAAAAGGGCTATTTTCACCCGACGATTCGACATTTTATTTTTTTTAACTTATAGCTCTTTCAAAGTGTATTTTTCAGTATTTTTGTGAATACAAAACTTGTAGAAGATAATTTTTCTTTAAATGTTTCTTTTGTGTGTTCCATACGATGAAATGTAACGGAGCTACATGGTGTCAAAAATGACGTAAAATCTTGATTTTGGCCATTATGTTCCGCTAAAACAATGATTTTTTAAATATTGGAATGAGTGGTAAGAAAAAAACGCTTGGCGAAAACCAAGATTTTAGCCATTTTTGGAACTATGTAGCTCCGTTACATTTCATCGTTCCAAAAATGGCGTATAATCTTGATTTTCGCCAAGAGTTTTTTTTTTACCACTTATTAACATGATAAAAAAAAAGTCATCGTTTTAGCGGAACATAATGGCCAAAATCAAGATTTTACGTCATTTTTGACACCATGTAGCTCCGTTACATTTCATCGTATGGAACACACAAAAGAACCATTTTCAAGAAAAATTATCTTCTACAAGTTTTGTATTCACAAAAATACCGAAAAAATTCACACTTCGAAAGAGCCATCTAGGTTAAAAAATAAAACGTAGTATTGTCGGGTGAAAATAGCCCTTTTTGTGTTTCTGTAAATTTAACCTTTCTTCATGCAATCTATAAGAACCTTTTTTTTATACTTGTATTTTATAGAAAATTAAATTTCCTGCAATTTGTAAAATTCTATTTTATTGCTAAAATGAAGTCTTATGTGAGTTACGGTGATATAAAGACGTGTGTACACTCTTTTTACTTCTTCTTAGCTTTTTAATTGTTTGTCGTAGAAAAACACTTTTGATACCGATTTTGAAGACAATTTTGCTCTCTACGACTTAGTGTTAAAAAGTTATTATAATAAAATTTTTTGCCAATCTATTGAATCAATAGGTTTAATCAGTCTCCGGATACTGGTTTAAATACTTAATACCCACAGATAACTGTAATTCGTACATTGTAGCATTATTTTAATTAAAAATAGTTGATTCCATTCTTCTGAACAGCTTTAAAATTAAGATTTTCGATCTCCCAGATCACTGGGCGTTAATTGCGCTATGTTTTTCCACAACAGCGTATTTTTGACAATTTTTATTGAAACTATGACTGTGCTGTGACAGATTGTGTGGCAACTGGTGTTTTAAACATATATTATTTCAAAAACAATTTAAAAATTAGGAATACTTTGGCGCATAATAGTTACACTTTTTTAAATAAGTGAAAACATGATATTTTAGAAACCTGAGTCATCCTCTATGCTCCCTTGCTGGCTGTACCTAAAAAGCCTTTCGCGAATTATCGGAATATACAAAAGGAAGCTACTTTCCCTCAGTTCACTTATCTGTAGTTACCATATCTAGAATCGTTATGCCCCTGGCGTAGTAGCTGGAACGGCACTGTCTTGTTCTCGGGTCACTTGAAAGACACTCTCTTTTTTCCGAAGAAGACCCTCCCTTCTGCCCCACCTTGGCCCTTGCTGCGAGCCTGCTGAGACCCTATCTTATCAATCAATCTCAATCCAGTATGTCAAATTACACATGTCCATTGTCCAAATGGTCTGAGCATGCAGTACACCAAGAGAGATTTTACAGGGTTGCCAACAAACACATTTGGCACTTTTCTCTAGGAGGGACTACATGTTTTGGCTCATAAAGAAACCTTTTTATTTTGCACTATAAAGAAGTATTAGTGCTGACATCTGTATATTAGCAAACGATTTATTCAAGCATTTATAATTAAAATATTAGTTATTGATCGATCAATGCAATTCTGTATTTTACCACAAAATTTTTTTGTCCCTTATAATTTTTTAAAAAATATAATATAAATGTTCACCAATTGACATCCAATATATATTTTAATGCAAAATCTCTATTATTATTTTAATGGTACATTCCAACGTGCGAAACTGGAAATACGGATACTTACATGGTTATAATTTTTATTATAAATATTACTCCTTTAAAAAAATAATTCTCAAATACTCATATTTATTTTTATTATTTTTTTTAAATTGCCGGATTTAAAAAATGAAATTTTCATTAGAAAAAAATGACTTTTCTCATCTGATGGTTATCGGTTTAAAATGCAGTAAAAATGTTTTCAGTTATCACTATAAATTGTATCTATAGCAAGCATTAAAAAATAAATAAAATAGCAAAAAAAATAAGGCTAAGTGCCGGATATCACAGATTTTCTTAATTTGATATTCATGGCTGAATATCCATACGAGGCTGGATTGGAATCGGATCAAACTTGGATCTCAAAGTCGTTTATTAGTTGTAGTAGACGTTTAATAGATATATGTGCATTAGTAATAGGTTTTAGAATCCTTATAGAACTCATAGATTCATATTATTTCAAACGGACTACTAGTGGATAATTGGATATACAAGTTACAAAGTATCGAGCATTTTAATTTCCAGCCTTCATTAGACATAAGACGTGTATCGAATAAATGTGGATATGCTCATGTGAAGAAACGGTGAGAAAGTTCCTTGCGGAGCACCCGAAAGTCTACCTTTTTATGAAGAATCTAACAATAAGACCAAATATCTTCGAGCTCCTTGATTTAGACGTCAATTAGATATCTAATTTTGGTAAGTCGAAAATTATAACGACATGAACATCTATTAGCTATCCAGAATATCGATGTCTAATAACTAGGAGTTGATGCACATCTATTAAATGTCCGAAATGTCTAAGTCTATTTTTGTCTACACATAGATAGCTAATAGACATCCAACGAATAGATTTTGTGGACAGATATGCATTAGATGGCCAATAGACATCTCGAGCGGCTAAAGGATCATGTAGATTACCAATAGATATCTTGTAGACTATAGTGGTTGTGTGGGTACCTACCATCCCTTATTGGTGGCATTAATCACGTAGTAAAAGGGGAAGCTAACATCGTTAACTCGACTCTTTAATGAGATGCATATGGTCTCATTAAAACTCTGTCAAGAAATTAAATTTTCAATTTAAAATTTTAATTTAAATCTCATGCAGACAAATAAGTTTGAACTCCACACAATTTGCTCATCAATTAGAGGGTTAAATCCTTATTTGGCCAGTTTTAGTGTTTTTCCACATATATTTCTAAATTATATATTAAATTCAAAATAGTTATATTTGTCTATAATACTTGGATAATAATGCTCACTACTATTTTGTATCTCAATCTTGAAGAACCTCTTACCATAAGAATGTTCTTTCATCCAATATTGGCAGCTTATCATACACCAAAATATACACCACTTAATTTTCACGTTAGGAGGCTCCATCTTATAATGAATCAAGTGGTTAAGAGTGGTTTGGCAATCTACCATACCTACCATCCCTTATTGGTGGCATTAATCACGTAGTAAAAGGAGAAGCTAACATCGTTAACTCGACCCTTTAATGAGATGCATATGGTCTCATTAAAACTCTGTCAAGAAATTAAATTTTCAATTTAAAATTTTAATTTAAATCTCATGCAGACAAAATAAGTTTGAACTCCACACAATTTGCTCATCAATTAGAGGGTTAAATCCTTATTTGGCCAGTTTTAGCGTTTTTCCACATATATTTCTAAATTATATATTTAATTCAAAATAGTTATATTTTCCTATAATACTTGGATAATAATGATCACTACAATCCTGTAACTCAATCTTGAAGAACCTCTTACAACAAGAATGTTCGTTCATCCAATATTGGCAGCTTATCATACATCAAAATATACACCACTTAATCTTCACGTTAGGAGGCTCCATCTAATAATGAAACGAGTGGTTAAGAGTGGTTTGGCAATCTACCATACCTACCATTCCTTATTGGTAGCATTAATCACGTAGTAAAAGGGGAAGCTAACATCGAAAACTCGCCCCTTTAATGAGATGCATCTGGTCTCATTAAAACTCTGTTATTGCGTCCGCACACTAAAAAATTTAAGAAATTAAATTTTCAAATTCATTATTTTAATTTAAATCTCATGCAGTCAAAATAAGTTTGAACTTCACACACTTTGCTCATCAATTAGATTGTTAAATCCATATTTGGCCAGTTTTAGTGTTTTTCCACATATATTTGTAAATTCGATTCAATTAAAATATATTTATTAATCTATAATACATTGCGAAAAATAATCAGCACTAATGTTATGCAATATCTTGTATCTCAATCTTGAAGATACTCATCAACATGACTGTTCTTTCATCCAACATTGACTGATTATCATAACATGAAACTTCAAACCACTTAATCTTCACGTTAAGAATTCAGCTCCATCTAATAATGAATCGAGTGGTTAAGAGTGGTTTGGCAATCTACTATACCTACCTGGGTAGCATTAATCACGTAGTAAAAGGGGAAGCTAACATCGTTAACTCGCCCCTTTAATGAGATGCATCTGGTCTCATTAAACCTCTGTTACTACGTCCGCACACTAAAAAAATAAGAAATTTAAGCTTCAAATTATAATTTCCTTTTAAATATCATGCAGTCAAAATGAGGTTGAACTTCACACAATTTGCTCATCAATTAGATGGTTAAATCCTTATTTGGCCAGTTTTAATGTTTTTTCCACATATATTTCTAAATTCTATTCAATTCAAAATAATTATATTTGCCTATAATACTTGGATAATAATGCTCACTACTATTTTGTATCTCAATCTTGAAGAACCTCTTACAATAAGAATGTTCTTTCATCCAATATTGGCAGCCTATCATGCACCAAAATATACACCACTTAATTTTCACGTTAGGAGGCTCCATCTAATAATGAATCAAGTGGTTAAGAGTGGTTTGGCAATCTACCATACCTACCATCCCTTATTGGTGGCATTAATCACGTAGTAAAAGGGGAAGCTAACATCGTTAACTCGACTCTTTAATGAGATGCATATGGTCTCATTAAAACTCTGTCAAAAAATTAAATTTTCAATTTAAAATTTTAATTTAAATCTCATGCAGACAAATAAGTTTGAACTCCACACAATTTGCTCATCAATTAGAGGGTTAAATCCTTATTTGGCCAGTTTTAGTGTTTTTCCACATATATTTCTAAATTATATATTAAATTCAAAATAGTTATATTTGTCTATAATACTTGGATAATAATGCTCACTACTATTTTGTATCTCAATCTTGAAGAACCTCTTACCATAAGAATGTTCTTTCATCCAATATTGGCAGCTTATCATACACCAAAATATACACCACTTAATTTTCACGTTAGGAGGCTCCATCTAATAATGAATCAAGTGGTTAAGAGTGGTTTGGCAATCTACCATACCTACCATCCCTTATTGGTGGCATTAATCACGTAGTAAAAGGAGAAGCTAACATCGTTAACTCGACCCTTTAATGAGATGCATATGGTCTCATTAAAACTCTGTCAAGAAATTAAATTTTCAATTTAAAATTTTAATTTAAATCTCATGCAGACAAAATAAGTTTGAACTCCACACAATTTGCTCATCAATTAGAGGGTTAAATCCTTATTTGGCCAGTTTTAGTGTTTTTCCACATATATTTCTAAATTATATATTAAATTCAAAATAGTTATATTTTCCTATAATACTTGGATAATAATGATCACTACAATCCTGTAACTCAATCTTGAAGAACCTCTTACAACAAGAATGTTCGTTCATCCAATATTGGCAGCTTATCATACATCAAAATATACACCACTTAATCTTCACGTTAGGAGGCTCCATCTAATAATGAAACGAGTGGTTAAGGGTGGTTTGGCAATCTACCATACCTACCATTCCTTATTGGTAGCATTAATCACGTAGTAAAAGGGGAAGCTAACATCGAAAACTCGCCCATTTAATGAGATGCATCTGGTCTCATTAAAACTCTGTTATTGCGTCCGCACACTAAAAAATTTAAGAAATTAAATTTTCAAATTCATTATTTTAATTTGAATCTCATGCAGTCAAAATAAGTTGAAACTTCACACACTTTGCTCATCAATTAGATTGTTAAATCCATATTTGGACAGTTTTAGTGTTTTTCCACATATATTTGTAAATTATATTCAATTAAAATATATTTATTAATCTATAATACATTGCGAAAAATAATCAGCACTAATCTTATGCAATATCTTGTATCTCAATCTTGAAGATACCCATCAACATGACTGTTCTTTCATCCAATATTGACTGATTATCATAACATGAAACTTCAAACCACTTAATCTTCACGTTAAGAATTCAGCTCCATCTAATAATGAATCGAGTGGTTAAGAGTGGTTTGGCAATCTACTATACCTACCTGGGTAGCATTAATCACGCAGTAAAAGGGGAAGCTAACATCGTTAACTCGCCCCTTTAATGAAATGCATCTGGTCTCATTAAAACTTGTTATTGCCTCTGCACACTAACAAATTTAAGAAATTAAATTTTCAAATTCATTATTTTAATTTAAATCTCATGCAGTCAAAATAAGTTTGAACTTCACACAATTTGCTCATCAATTAGATTGTTAAATCCATATTTGGTCAGTTTTAGTGTTTTTTCACATACATTTATAAATTCTATTCAATTAAAATATATTTATTAATCTATAATACGTTGCGAAAAATAATCAGCACTAATCTTATACATTATCTTGTATCTCAATCTTGAAGAACCCCATCAACATGACTGTTCTTTCATCCAATATTGACAGATTATCATAACATGAAACTTCAAACCACTTAATCTTTACGTTAAGAATTCAGCTCCATCTAATAATGAATCGAGTGGTTAAAAGTGGTTTGGCAATCTACTATACCTACCTGGGTAGCATTAATCACGTAGTAAAAGGGGAAGCTAACATCGTTAACTCGCCCCTTTAATGAGATGCATCTGGTCTCATTAAAACTCTGTTATTGCGTCCGCACACACTCATCTTCGGGCACCGATGAATCGATAAAAATAATTTTCGATTGCGTTTATCTTGCATCGATAGATTTCGCTTAATCGGCACCCAAATGGGAAGTTAAATTGTTTTCTGCTGAATATGGGTTAAATGAGGGGGAACGATTGAAGAAGATAGAAATTTATGTGGCTCGTTGAATAACAAAGTTGAATTAATCGCCATCATTTGGCCATTAAACGTGTAATGTATGCGTTGGGGCCATATGAGTGTGTTGCATTGGATATGAATGTATTGTTTCAATTTAACAGTGGATAATTTGCATTATCGATATTTATATTAGGCAGATTTTCCATTTTAGAGATATAAATTAATTTGGATAATCATAGTTGTAGTGTTGTTTGCTTTATTTTAGTTTAAAATTTCGTAATGGAAATATAATAAGCTAAACTGTTTCAAAAATATTTTTGATTTGAATTTTTCCATTAGTTTAAGTTAGGCATATAATTTTAAACTTAATGTAAAGAAGTATCTAAGTCCGTCTATTAAAATTTCTTCAAAAGTATTATTTGCCGTCAAGAACAACCACCCCCCCCCCCCAAAAAAAACCCACTTTGATAATAATAAGCATTCTTTTTTTTTAAATGACCTTACACAAAACGTTTTTTTGCAAACCAGGTAAACAGTGGCAAAATTTCAAAATGGTAATATAATAAACTAAACTGTTTAAAAAATATTTTTTATTTGAATTTATTATATTAGTTTAAGTTGAACATATAAATTAAAAGTAAATGTAAAGAAGCATCTAAGTTCATGTATTCAAATTCTTCTAAAAATTACTATTTGTCGTTAACAAAAAACCATTGATATTAATAAGTATTCTTTTTGTAAAATAACCTTTCACACAAAACTTTTTTACTAACCAAGTAAACAAAGGCATAATTTTCTATTTAAAAATTAATTATCATGTGTATTTTAAAGTAACGCACAATTAACTCTGTTACTTGCAACAAAAAAAAGTTTCAAATCAAATTGTCTCAGTTGGTTTCTTTGATTTTAAAAACCCCCACGACACTCAATCAATTTCTTATTTCTTGCAGAACTCAGTTACTCTCATCCTTTTGTTAAGAAAAACGCGAAACCGAAACACAAAAAAGTATCATTTGAGAAGTTTCCAATGTCTTTGGACAACTCATGGGATCCAATTCTATTACAACGAAACCTTTGTATTAGAAAGACTTGAACAAGGCTATATAAGAGTCCCTTTGGACAATGTTTGCTTGTTTCTGCGGCTCCGAAAGATATATTTTCGATATAGTTCACTTTTGAGACGGAAACCTCTAATCTTCAATAGGGAGTTTCAGTATGGTTAAATTTATCCTTTGGATTTACAACGTCATTGAATGACGCTGATTTTTATTAAAAAAAAGTATGAGAAACTAAATTAGTTTTTCATTGTGTGTAATTAATCCAGTGAAAATATTATATTTTCTAAGCCCATTTCTTCGGCTGCATTAAATATTTTTTCATAAGATAGATGTATCTACAGGGCTCTATAGCCCCCCCCCCCTCTTTTTGAAATTCTTTCGAAAATGTGTTGTAAATTTAAAAATATATAGGGGAAGGTGGGTTACCTTGGACCTATTTTCACTTTTTAATTTCTTAATTACTTGCAAAAAATGAATAGAAATATTTTTACTAAATACTTTATGTTGTTATACACAACATATATTTATTCTAACATGTTATTTAAATGATTTCAACTATTACAAAAATAAATACAGAAAATTGTAAATAGGACCAAGGTACACCACCGGCGGTGTACCTTGGTCCAACCGGTAGTGTACCTTGGACCAATTATTAACAGGTAGAGAGACTCGATTTACAGTCCGAAAACCAGTATTTATTAGCCACATAAAAATCAAAAATACATTTTACAGCCTACTCTTATTTCTAGCCAAGATTGTGGTAATTGGTTATGTTAGGTCAATTTTGGCTTAGTAAGGGGTTTTATTGCCTTAGTTTTTTTAGTGCCTTTTTGGATTTTTCAGCTGCAATGCAATCTTTCTCAGGTGTATCCATTAAAATGCAGCATAAAATTAAACTGTTACTTCATGCCATAGAAAAACATTTGACTATCTTTCTGTTTTAAATTTAAAAAAAAAACAACTCAAATATTTCCCCCTATGTTTATACAACTAGGCCTAAACGTAAAAAGGATGTTCTGCTTAGATATTTATTATAAAAAATATCTTTTTAGGTGAGCATGCAATAACTATTTTCTATATTATATAAATATGGTTAAAATGTTATCGGCTTCCATAAATCTAAATAATTAACTACAAAAAAAATCTTTATCACACCAAATAAAATTTCTTACAAATTTCTATTCTTCTAGATTTTACAAATCAGGGTTGCATATTAAGAGCTTAAAATACTTAATTTTTCAAAGGAAAAAATTTAATTTAATTTTAAAAAGGGTTTTCAACAATCTGAAGCACATAAGACCTATAGTAGTGTACCTTGGACCAGTCCAAGGTACACTACTTGTATTAGGTTCGAGGTACACCACTTGGATATTAAAAACAAAATAGTTAATCACCAAGTTAAGGTTATACTTAACTTAATTTCAAGCACACTGTTTTATAGCCAAAACTTTGCTTTATATTGCATAACCATCGTTTCTGAATAAACACTACATGTTTGAGTAAAAAATACACTAAAGAATCTGACAAAAATTTACTTTTGAACTGTGAATTTAGTTTTTCGAAACCTCTTTAATAAATTGATCTTTTAAACAAACAGATAGAACTTCACTGAGATCCCTGGTAGGAAATACTTTAGCTGCATGTGGTGTTGTTTCAATATCTAAGCTAATCGAGCTAGAATCAGCATAGGTTCAAGGTACACATATGTCCGAGATACACCACTTACCCCTATATATATATATATATATATATATATATATATATATATATATATATATATATATATATATATATATATATATATATATATATATATATATATATATATATATATATATATATATATATATATATATATATATGTGTATGTATGTGTATGTATGTGTATGTATGTGTATGTATGTGTATGTATGTGTATGTATGTGTATGTATGTGTATGTATGTGTATGTATGTGTATGTATGTGTATGTATGTGTATGTATGTGTATGTATGTGTATGTATGTGTATGTATGTGTATGTATGTGTATGTATGTGTATGTATGTGTATGTATGTGTATGTATGTGTATGTATGTGTATGTATGTGTATGTATGTGTATGTATGTGTATGTATATGTATGTATATATGTATATATGTATATATGTATATATGTATATATGTATATATATATATATATATATATATATATATATATATATATATATATATATATATATATATATATATTTGAAGTGATTTCAAAATGTGGGATTATAAAGACCTATAAGTCAATATTGTCCATGGGTCCTAATACTAGGACAAATCTTTAAACAGTTAAAAGGACTTACTTTTTTTTTCAATGTTAGCTAACTAACAGTAGCATCTTTAATGCATAATATTATAACCTCTAGATTTATGTAGATGCAAATTTGGAGTCACCTTTAGAGATTTTTTTTAAATACTTAAAATTCTAATGATTAAATACTTAAAATTGAATGATTGAAAATTGTAATGATTAAATACTTAAAATTCTAAATTTGTGAGTAAAATATTCAGCACTTTTCCTCGGTGTACTTAATGTTTTTGTTGAAACATTTAGTTTCGTTAACTGCACAATTCTACTAATCATAAAAGCAGAGAACTAACTTTTTCAAATTTTTCCCTTGTTTCGTACTCACTATTCTAATTATTTTAATTAATTATTTTTTTCTATTGCTTAAGATTGTCGAGATGTTTATTCAATCTACGACATTTTTTGAGTCTTTTTTTAAATTCTTCATTTTATGAATATCGCAACACAACCCTCAATGCACGATGAGCTAAATTAGAGCCTTAACATACAAGCTGAAATTTAATAATTTAATTAAATATTGGTAATTAAATTAAGAATTTGAGGAAAGTTAACATGATGTTATCATTAATACAACGAAGTATTAATGATACAACATCCACTCTCATTAGAGATGAGGTAACATGGTTAATTTGCCTTTTACACTTGATTACTTCTATTATAATAACATGGTACGCATATGAACTTTAGCTCTTCATGTTGTTTTGTTGATGATTGGTTAGGTGATTTGGTTTGGTGAGATGGGAATTTAGGTTTGTGTGCTTGGTCAGAGACCCGCCTTTAAACCTTCGTCAAGTAAGACAGACACAACACACATAAGTGACAGATGCTGCCATCTATCGCCTATTCCGCAATTTCGACATGTCCGCGAAGGAGAAGGAAATAGTCTCCAGAGACCCGTGGGAAACTGCGCCATGACTGCCCACAGGACATTCGGACTCAACAGATTTAACGAGCACGTACTCCGCATGTACTCGGTGGGTCTTCAGGGACCAGGACTCGATCGCTCGAGGTTCCGACTTGGAGATCAAGACTGAAGAGCTCTTCGAAGAAGCTTTAAACTAGCCAAAGAAGCCCCCAAAGTCATACAAATATTGGGTTCCGGGTGACCTAGTGGTTAAGATCACAGACCAATACGCTAACAGTCTGCAGTGTATCGGTGCGGGTTCGATTCCCGCCTTCGCCCTGGGTGTAATTTCTCTCTGTGTCAGTAGAAATTCGGTTTGTGTCTGCCTTACTTGATGAAGGTTTATAAGCGCGTTTCTGATCAAGCACCCAAGCCAAACAATATATGCACTAATCAAACAAACATTTTGTCGAGAAACTTACTAATTATTACGACGGCGTTAGCTTACGACGCTCGAAGTTCCGTAGGATTCCTTCTCAGGTGTCGATATCGTCACTTTACCGCGGATTTAAACTGCGGGACAGAATTAGCTGTGTTGAAGCTCCGCATGGAAGGATATAAATGGGCTACCGGAAACGATTACTTTACTAGTTATTATTTTAAACAAGCAATTTTATTCAGTCGACTACGAAGGCCCGTCCGTGGCCGAGTGGTTAAGGCATCAGCCTCAGGACTCAACTTTCTCAGGTTCGAATCCTGCCGGTTATCCTAGAAATCGGATCTCTGTACTGGAAAGAGTAGAAAAATCCAACTCGTGGCGGATGGGTCCGAATACACTGGGACAGACGTGCTCGTTAAATCTGTGGAGTCCAAAGTCCCGAGGCGTCAGCTTACGATGTCGCTCGAAATTCCATTGGGTGCCCGCTCAGGTGTCGACCTCGTCACTTGACCAGGGTTATAAAGTACGAGGAGTAATTGGCTGTGTTAAAGCCCCGAAAGGAGGCTAGAAATAGGCAGCCGAAAACGATTACATTACATTACAGTCGACTACGAACCGGCCATTGTCATGTGGTCTGATCAACTGAAGATATTTAGTGTCAATTTATGTATCGGGATTGATCAATGTTATCATTTTGGTGAGTTATCATTTATTATTTTATTAAATGTATTTGTTTTTTTTTGTGTTACTTGTTCAATTCAAATGGATTTTATCTATTTCTTCTAATTTTGTGGTTCGTATTAGTTCCAAGTTTTGCCCAGTATTTAATAGTTTATAAGTCAATCAATCATCTTTGTTATTACTATCTTGATAATTGTGTTTTGTTCGAATTTTAAACATTTTTAATCGTTTCAAGTTTTCCTAATACATTGCGTTGCTTGCATATTTTTGAGTGGTTATTTTCACGATGCTTACCGCAATATTCGCCAAGATATAGAAACAATAAGTTGCTAACGATTTTTTAGGTGCTAGATATAAAATGATTTGGAAAACAAATTATTTAGTTTCTTACAAAGTTCATCGGTTGCGTAGTGATAATTACAAAAATCTTCGCTAAATATTCGACTTAATTTAGTGAGAGTACTAACATGAAAGTACAAAAGCTAAAACCACCAACCAACTAAAATACTTTGACTTAGCGAATTTCAACACACAATTTCTTCTCAAATAACAACGTAGGGTTCTGCATCATAACCATTTTCTTAGTGAATAGTTAACGATAATACTACTATTTACTACGTGATTAACTACCTTAAAATGTTTAAATATTAACCACTCTTAACTACTCAATGCAATAGTAGTGATAATTATGCGTTAAGCCTGGTTAATTACACCACGCGAGTTTTAAGTGTGCTTGTGTGATAAATTTATATATTAAATTTAGTTTCATATTAAAACTATATTCTACGTTAACGAACAAACATTTTGCTAATAATTTTGCATATAATTGGAACACTAAACTTCAGTTTAAATTTGAAAGTTCAATTCACAATTACACAATTAATAACAGTTATAGAAATAATGATTACAGTCATTTTTATTATAAATAACAAGTATATTAATAATGAAGTTATGTTAATAATTAACAGTTATATAAGTAACGAACAGTTATATGAATAATAATTATAATTGAGCGTAATACACCATAAATTTACATTCACTTTGTGACAATAACAAACCATAATAAATGATATGTGAACCGCAAACGGAATTTAATAAAACCGCAAATGATATACAAAATTTTTATGAAATTTATTCCGGTCATTTAACATTCTGTTATTCGTATGAAGCATGGATATTAAAAAAATGTAGACGTTATTTTTCCTTTCTTGATTAAATTATTGAGATTCTAAATTACGTAGACCGTCACCGATAGCCCTCGTGTAGTTCTAGTGCGACGATTGTTCAAACTAAACTAGATTCAATTATTGGTTTTAGCTCTATTAGCGGGACTTGTTTCATATTTCGAATTAATTATGTAAATATTTTTTTAATATTTTGGCAGAATTTAATATTGATTTTTTAAACTTAAAAGTTTTGCTAGTGCTTTACTACTAGTAAAGCAGTATAAAGATTTACTACTTCTTAAAACTAATGGCATGCGAATATTAACAGACATCATGTATTATTTGTTTATATGAATATTATTTCACATATTTCTTCAAGGGGAATATATGGTATCAAATAAAAAGTATTTATTGTACCTTGAATGTGCAGATCATTATAATAACCTCCAATATAAATAGAAACTTTAAGGTTTTAAAGCAATACGTGACCCTCGTAGTGTAACGGTAATAGCTCTGGACTGCATAACTGCTGGGTCTGGGTTCGATTCCCGGGTATGGCTTGGTTGTTAATTGTACTTATCTCAGTCTTATAATTGGTAATAATAATAAATGATTAATACAAACATACAGTCATAAAACGAACGAGCAATTATAACTCAGTCTTATTGATTTTCACTTTTCCAGTCTGGAAAATGCACTTCTCCTTTGGAGTGGATCCTTTGTTTGTTAAACCTCCTTCAGAATCACTCCAAACTAGTGATTTTAACTCAGTCTGAGATAATATTCACTCCTTTAAAGAGTCGAAAATGCACTTCTCCAACTGGAGTGGAATTCACTCTTTTGTTTTAAGAGTGTATATTAACAAACACTATTATATTAAATTCATAATAATAGTTATCGTAATAATGATCAAATTCTCTTTTGATTTATATTTATTTTCTTCTCTACGTTGGTATTTTACAAAATATATAGCTCCTAATAGAGTTCATTTTATAGTTTCTAATGAAATTGGAGAAAAGCCAATTTATTTTCCTTGTATCACATTTCGACAAACGAACATATATCCATTATCCAACGCAACATTTCGCAATTCGAGCCGAAAGACACGTTTTTCGCATTACAATAACAATAGGCCTCCTTTTAAGAATACACGGCATTAAGTCTCCCAAAGAGTTTCGCCAAATAATCTATAGAAATACATTTGTGAGGTTTTGAGTTTGCGCTGCAAACAATCGCTCGCTTTCGCATTCCCCTCCTTTCTTGTGCCGTAAGGAGAGGGGTTAGAATGGGGTTTGGCGCGTGTGAATGATCGCCAAATATATGAAGAGTACACGGGAAGAACCCATTGATTTTGTACAGAAGTTTCCTTAGACAGGCCACTTTAGCGATGATATCGAGTGATCGCCAAAGCTTGTGTAAGGAAACCAGTTCCTACCACATAGATCAAAGTTAAAGTAATCGAGTGGCAGATCACGTGACCTCCAATGCTAATGATGGGACGCTCAAGGAGCTCCCAGAAGAGCCCCAATGAGGCCAGTGTTGTAGGTTACTTGATCTACATCTCTAATACTTAAACTACTATCTCTGTGGTTCCTAGCTACCAAGATTCAGGTGATTGACGATCCCGACGCTTGGATCAAGCGAAGAAGAAAGAGAGGAAATGGTTTTCTGCCGCCAATGTCAGCCAAGTAGCAATTGCGGGCGTCCGACTAATAAATCAATCGGTTCTTCCTCTGTACTCTTCATATGTGATTTGCTCAGACAAACTGCAATGAAAAACTGAGACAACGACACATACAGTGACGTCATAGTGTTGTCAGCCGTTGTCTTAAGGTTTACTCGATTTGGTTGAAGTGTAAACTTGTTTTCACTGCATTGAATTAAAATTTGACTTATTCATCGATAGAGGAAAGTTAGTGAAATTTTAACTGAAAACGTTAAAATGACGAAGTCTAGAAATTCTAATTGCACAGTTCTCAAAAATTATTTTATATATTTTTCGCAATTGTTTTTAATTTTATTTCTGTAGCAGATGATTATGAATAAATGTTCCAAACTTTAAAATTTAAAAAATATATAAAATTTAAGAATTAAAATAAAATGTTGTTGAAAAATCTTACTGTCAGGTGACGAGTTTATACGCCTGTATGCAGAAGAGGTGTAAAGCCAACAAACATACGGTCTAGCAGAAAATTCGTCTAAACTAGATCTGTCACATATGAAATGAAGATACATTTCAATCAAACATTTCTCAAAAACTTATTAAACAAATTACGCTCCACATCGTTCGAATCGTCCATTTCCACTATCGCTGAAATTTCTCCACAGCCTCAATAAATAATTAAAATTCATTCGCAAAAATTAAAAAGAAAAATATCCATATGCACGATTTTTGCCCATATATTAGACTGCAATAAACTATGTAAATGAATTAATGGTACTAATATTTTATTTAGCACAAACAGTGCTATAATGCATAGATTAAAATGTTTTTTAATTTATGTTAATAGCACAACTTGATTAATTAAATGGTTTATTTTAGCGCATTTAGAATTTCTAGATTTTGGCCATCCTAACGTTAGACATCAGATTTGTCCCATGTAGTTGGCGGTATAGCAAATAGTTTTTAACCATAATATCAGACATTACAGCAAACCAGTTTATATATTCGGCAACCCTGGACTCTTGTAATTAAATTTTGACCCAAATTTTCAAATTTATTCTTTAAAAATTGTTAGTTAAAAAAAATCACTTTATGGATATGCAGTACATAATATAACTTAGTATAAGGAAATAAAGTGTCCCTTTGAAGCCTCCGAAGAGGTTGGACTTCTTTTACACAAATAAGGACAAAGACAAACACATAGACAATGACACTTTATTCACAAGGCAAACATCCATACATCCATGCGCTTACCAACCGGGATTCGAACCCGGGACCCACTGGCTGGGATTCAGAAGCGCTATCCACTATGCCGAGTGGGCGGCAAGTGGATAGCGCGTCCACTCGGCAGGTGTCCCTTTATTCGAAGCATTTAACCGATTTGATAGTAAGCGCCAAATAAATCACCAAACCATTCATTTGGGTCTGTCTTTGAAGCGCTCAATGCTACATTTGACAACCCAATTTTCACATCAATTTTCAACCGACATCATCTTTATGTTATTCTAACCTCGGTTGCCAAGAATAAAATTCCTTCAAAGAAAACGTCCCGATTCGGCTACAGCATTCCGAAACACATATAAACAACTGTTTATTTTGTTGTTGGGGGGAAACTTGAGATAAAGAATAGAATCAAAGCCGTGGACCAAGAATATTTTTTTTCCTTCTTTTGGCAGGGTAAATTCACTGCTCCGTGAAAAAGTAAATTTTGTTATATTATTTTACTCTGGATAAAGATTTTCCCGTGGCTTAAATATATCAAGAGAAGTTCATGATCTATTGAATTTTCATTTTGAATTGCTTTTTCTTGTGAGGGAGAATTTTGATAAAAAGAAAACGTTGGGCGTGGGTGGTGTTTATTTTTAGTTTCTTTTATTCAAATAGATTTAAAAATAAATAAGCATGGTAAAGTAATGATTAGAATGAGAAGTACCTAAGCATTTAAACTTTGAACAGAAATAACGCATCTAGAGAAGTGTGGAAGGATAAATAGTTTAGTTGTAGTTTAGAAAATGGTTACAAGTGTTACATTAAAATTAAACCTAAAATAAAAGAATTAAAAAAAATATTGATTTTATTAGCCTGTAAATTTTAACTATTTGTCTGTGAATTGAAATGCGAAATAGTTTTTTCCTATATATTTTTACTGATTACTCAAATGCAATGCAAATAGTTGTTTTCTACTACGTACAGATTTGTTTGCAAATCAGAGAAATTGAGAAACGATGAAATCACAATTGAATATTCTGCAAAAAAAAAAAAAAATCCGTAGTTAATACCGAGAGCTTTTTAAATTAAGTGGATGCATACGATAAATAAAAAATATATTATATCAAACATATTTGGGAAAGTATTAGGGCTATTAGGGATGGGCGTCATTAGGAACCAAAGTCAAAGTGGTGACTTAAATTGCACTTAGTAAGTCAGGCATTTTTTCAAATCTGCAAACAATGGCCTTTGATGTCATTTGCAAGGATTTGCAGTTGTTTTTCTCTCGGGGTCGTGGGGTGAAAGAAGGATTATTGCATCAGCCAATGAGCGAAAGCTTAGAGCTTTACGAGACTCTTCCGATTCCTTTTAGGGGCTTTATTATACTGGATTCCTTCCCATTAAGTAGTGATTAGTATACATACATGTTATTGTAGTTATTATTTTTTTGTCTCTAATGGGGATGCAATATTGGCGATCAAGCCATTGCAGACTCGGCATATTCCCCAGAACCGAGAGCCATTTTTCGCGGCACTATTTAGGCGATTCTCGGTATCTATTTTGACGCACAGATTACAATAGATCTGAGCGCTCTTTGGATGCTACAGTGTGACTAGATTTAATTTTGCCGAGAGAACCCAATCCAAAAGGACTCTCCGCGGATCTTTTACATGTCACATAATCATATGACATGCGTGCCCAAGATAGTCCCATCCAAAAAATCAGACGACTCAGCCGGGACTTTAACTTGTGATCTTAGGGCCTACGCGAGGCAGACACGTTAAACCTCTCTGCCACTGAGCATCTGTTGTAGTTATTGTGATTTTAGTTATTGTTAGGTAGTGCGAATAAGTAGTACAAAAAAATTTAAATTAAATATTAAGTTAAAAAAAATTCATTTGTGTAGGTTTTAAAAGTCTCAATACCTAAATATTTTAAATTTAAAGAAATTTATAAAAGTTAATATTTTTTATTGTAAATTGTGTGATGCTGAAAAACCTTACCAGTTCCTGGATTATATTCCCATGCTGATGCTTAGTAGGCCTAATTAGGTAGTATTCACTTTTGATACAAATGTCTTGCTTTTCCTTATTAAATATCAACTCAAATTAAGTATCAATATGTACTCAAAGTTGTCCATTATTACAACAACAACAAAAAAAAAACTAATATAATAACAACAAAAATAGTCTTTGATGTCATTTCCGAGGATTTGCCGTTGTTTATCTCTTGGGGTCGGGAGTTGAAAGAGTGATTACTACCTCTGCCGATGAGCGAAAGCCGAGAGCTTTACGAGGTTCTTCCGACTCATTTTAGGGGCTTCACGGCGCATTTCCGCCTATTAGGCCGGCGCCGGCGGTATTTAGGCTTCTTCCCCCATGATTTATGTAGCCGCATTTGTCCGTCCCTCCCTCCACCACTACAGCGGGAGCATCTGATTAATGATTAGTTAATTAATTATATATTGATGACTACCAGATCTCGTCTACTGCTGCGTTAAGCGAGATTTATCGTGCTGAGTTCGTTTTATAAGGGGGAAAGGGTGGCTGACTTGGGGATGGGACCTGCAATGAATAAGGCATCAGTTCCATGAACCTTGGGTTAATTCCGTGCAAAATTAACTTTTCTGTTGTATAAGTCACGAGTGTAAAAAGTGATTAGAACTACAACTTTTAACATTAAATGAAAAAAAAAGTTAGCAGAATAGCTGATCTACCCTTATACGAACACAATAATAATTTGATTTATTTTTCAAATTCAAAATCTTGTAAGCCCTACTCAAATTGAGACTTGCTCTACAGCTACATCGAGTTTACCCTTGGAGCTTGCATCCGACTAAAAATGACGTACTTATACTATTTTCTGGTACATTAGCAGCTGCAGCTTTCGAATATCAGCTTACATTTTTTTTGTTAATTTTACTTTAAATACTTACTTAAGCTTTTCACGCATCACTACCCAAAAAGGTATCCAGTCTACTCCAAAAAAAACCATGATTTTTGGTATGGGCTTTTTAGCGCGGGTGCAGGCGATGGGGGTGGGGGGGAGGAGGGGGTAAGCCAAACTGGATAATCTTAATTTTTAAACTATTTTTTGAATTGTCTCTGCTATGTCATTCTGGGTCTCAATCTTTTTCTTTTTTTTTATCATTAGCGGAGGAAAGCGACATGTTTAATAGCTTCTCCTTGGGCATCCTGTGTACATGAAGACAGTCCATCTCAGTCTTCTCTTAGAATCTTTTTCAACTGTGCAGTTTTACTTTGAATATTTACAATGAAATTCCATAAAACTAACGTGACCCCAAACGGCGCCTGACGTAACATGACATCATTTGCCGTTTTCTCTAAAAACGCCTGTTTCAGTTTATATAATAATGTTAGATATTTCCGGTACCAACAACCAGTGCCTTAGTTTGTATGGATAAGTCTTAAGCTTTTTAAAATTAAACTCGGAAAATAAATTACTACAACAATAAATTTTGATATCTTTATTGAACCAACTTCAGTTTCACACTTAAATTGAA
This sequence comes from Hylyphantes graminicola, assembly GCA_023701765.1. Taxonomy (NCBI): domain Eukaryota; kingdom Metazoa; phylum Arthropoda; class Arachnida; order Araneae; family Linyphiidae; genus Hylyphantes; species Hylyphantes graminicola. The sequence goes on along the minus strand of CM043114.1, from coordinate 61,358,434 downwards.
ATGACCTTTGTTCAGGGTTCCAACATTGGACTTCAGCCCTTTTTATGTAAATGCACACACTTAAAATTCATCAATCAGTCAAGATTTAAGCCATCACAATGTTGGTTTTGATAGGAATGCGTCCGCTTTTGGCTTGCCAAGCAATTATCATAAATGAAGAATGGAGCTTGCTGCCCGACCCTTAACATCATACATCACGCACTAAATGCATATTTATGCAGTTTTTTGACATAATTGTATCTAATAATTGACGATATTTAGTAAAATATGTTTGAAAATATGAATCATAATTTTGGATCCTAAAAGAATATTTTTTTTATCAAGGCTGAGTATCTTTTCTTCTATACTGTTACTAAAATATACTTGATTAAGACGGAATGTTTTTGGTTGTTGATACGGCTATGGAAGATATGTTCTGTTTAAAATGCGAGTTAAATGATTGTCAATCTTATTCAATGTGCTGCTTAACACACGCAAAAGAAAAGCCAAATTAATGGAGTTACGGGCTGTTTTGCAAGTGGAAAACTTTCAGCGCTCAGATGAGCTTTCGCCAACTTTTCACTTAGACAAACCTAACACCCAATTTGACATAATTGTAACTTCAGCTAATCTAAGAAATTGATAATATATTGTATCGACATATTACTAAATATGCCATGTCTTTAAGATGACTCCATGACCAAACCACCCTAATATAAAATAATTGGAATGTTCCAGATGAAGTATTTCTTTTCGGGAATATGTTTCGAACTTTCGTGATTGGAGCTCTGTTCCCACGTAACAGTCATTCGCCAATCGTAGCTCAAGAAAGAATTTATTTTCATTCAACATTTATGTTGTCACTCTTGACCTGAGAAAATGTCCACTCTCTATATTTACAGGATTTCCCACAGTTAATTTCCAAGCCGCTTAGAAGCCTGTTTTGTTTAACCCTTTCAGTCCAAGTGATGTCATTTGGCATCATCATTTTTCTGATCATAATTTAAAAAAAACAGGACTTACTTGGGATTGATAAAAAATATTTTCAAATAGAAAAAAATTTAAGAATCAATTGATGTGCTTTATGATATCACAAATTGCTATAGACGATCAGAAAAAAAATTCTTAAATTATAATGTCAAACTGTCATTGGGACTGCAAGGGTTAAGATGTCAAAATATATTGATCTTTAAAGCAATCCGATAAACTAATTGTTCTGAAAAAAATATTCAAAAGTAAATAACCAAGTGTATATAATATTATAGCACGTTGAATTTTTTGTCGAGGTCGGAACTCCCGACGCCACGTACAATATGAAGTTTCAGGTGCCCGCTCTAGTGTTAAGGATCAAGATCACAGTCGACAAGGCACCATATCATTGATTCGGATCCTACAAGTGCCTGATCCGGATCCTGAAAGTGCCTGATCCAGATCCGGGCATTAACAAAGTAACTACCCCCTATAAACGGTCATAGCAGCCAAAAAGACCAACGAATAATATCCCGTGTAAAGGGAGTGCGCGTTGGATATGCTTAAAAGACCCCAAACTGCTCGCAATTAAAAGTTGCTTACTCAGGTGGCGGCTTGTCACTTGACTGTGGCTCTATATTATAATACCCCTGGCCATTATAATTCTTGTAGCTCTGGTGCGACAATAACGTGAACCCCGCTCATATGTCAGATTGTCAAGTCGATCGAAGTTAAAAATAACGAAGTTGGTCTCTTATGGTTAGTCTTTAACCTGACTTCATTTTAACCAGAATCGAATACATCGTAAAGTGGTCAGTTACATCCTTTTCACACTATCTAAACGAAAAAGTACTCTTTATTATAATACAAAGAAGGTTTCTCGAGTGGATAAGGGGGTGGGGTCAGTGTACTTTGTTTCCAAAATCATCCTTTCCGGGGCTTCTAATTATGTTATGCTTTTTTCTTTGTCACTCCTCTGTGGCGTTGGAATAATATGAAACAAGGGGCATGTGCTCCAGTGTTTGATATTTTTTTTTGTTAAAGTTCTTTAGTTGGAGTAGGCATCAAAGTAGCCTCATGTTTTATTCATGAAACACTATATAATATTACTTTCTACTTTAACTATTACTCTTACTAACAATGTTACTACTTTTAGCAAAATGAAAGTTAGTTTGGTGTAAGGATAAATACTATGCCATTCAACAGGCAAAAGAAAAAAAAACAGTGCGTATGTTGGCGTAAAGATACCAATATTAGCTTTAAAGTTTTGATTGATACTTTTTGTTTAGCTATGTTATAGAGTCCAGTGGCTACTGTAATGCTACCAGCAACGGGTTCAATAATGGTTTGGCCAAAGTTCACTCAGAATTTCCTCCTTTGCGTGAATTGACCAAAAGTTTACCGGGCATGCTTAGAAGCTAAACAATGGGTGTTCTTATTAACCCTTTCAGTCCCAAAAATTTACGACACTACAGAAACATCTGATATTCACAAAATAAGCTTATTTTAGGTCAAATATACGAGTTCCATAAGGAAAAAAAATCCATTTAAATTTTTTATATGGTTTTTGAAACAATGCCAAAATTCTTTAACTGTGGAAAACAACAAAATAAAAATATATTTATTACCTAAAAAACACTTCAAGTTATATATTTTAAGGTGTCTGACCATATTATTAAAAAAAAATTTAATTATTTTAACCGAAATAGTTTAAATTGTGTTTTAAATATGTGGAACTGAAGTGAACTTATAAAAAATCAGGAGAAACGCTTTTTGACTATTTTCTAAATAAAAAAAATAGTAGTTCTGACTTCTATTGAGATTAAAGTAAAATTTTGTCTGATAGAACAAAGTGTGAAGAATCGAATGATGTGTGTTTGGATGTCATAGCGGGACATAAACATTTTGAAAAAAATATTGAAAGTGATGATGCCAAATGGCATCACTGGGACTGAAAGGGTTAAAGGACTTGTTTATCCCAAAGTGATGCAAAGGAGAGAAGAAGGAAACATGATAACAAGAAGTGCCTAGCCGAAAAACTTGATATTGACAACAGGAACAGTTGTCTTTCTAGTGAAAGCCACACTTTGTGTTTTTGAGGATTAACAGAAAGCCCCATAGTTACACCACACTTCGATTTCCAAAAGATACTTGTTCATAATTTCTTATGTGGTGTTAATGAATTTGCCCCTCACTCAATCAGGCATGGTCACCTTAACCAATGCGGGAAACAACAGTTTGTGCAACGATTGTTAGTCGGGAATCTATTAACAATCTTTGCGCAAACCAATTACCACAAATCCTCGCCTTTTTCTAAAATTTCATTAATATGAAAAAATGCGTTAAGGTTGTTAAAACGAGATAAAAATAAAATGAAAAAATAAATGTTTAATTGGTGTGTCAAATATTAAAATTTCAAAATAATGCGCGGAAATCAAGTTTACACTTTGGCCCAAAAGCTTATCCCCTTATGGGTAAAGCATATTAAAATGTACTTACATTTCTTTTTAGGACTTGCCAAAAAGTGTCTGTATTTTTTATCAAGTTTTACACTTCTCTGTTTCATTTGCGGTAAAACTTTCATAAAACTAGACCTAACAACGCAGAAAATCGTACTATCTGCATCCACGGATCATTAAATTTGCGCTTAGCCCTATGGTAGGTAAACTCAGGCATAACCCAGCTTACCGAAATTCAAGACAATACATTTTTTCCTGTATCTAATAGTAGGCAGTTTTCTGCGTTTGTTTGAAAAGGATGTAACTTACACTATGATCCTCTGTTTAAGTAAAGTTATCTTTCAAATAGATTTTACAATGAGGTAGTTGTCAGTTCATGTGTGAAACTCGTCAACTTTTCGGAATTTTCTGGCATTAAGTAACTGCGTTGAATTCCTGTACAACGACAAGAAAGACATATCCCTAATCAAAGTTATAGAATATTCAGTAACTGATCATACACTGTAAAAAATTTGGCGGGAATTTACTAACGATTACTTAGTAACTTTACAGGTATCACACCATTTACTAAAAAATCACCTGCAACCAATTTTTGATAGTAGGTTTACTAAAGAAGCTGCTGTAGTAATACTAAGTAAATTGATGTAACGCCTTACAGCGCATGCGTAGTTTCCCTTGTTGCATTGTTTCTCGAAATTTGTTCGATCGGTCATCGGAAACAGCAAAAACTAACCGGTGATCGCGTCCGTAAACTTAAAGTGCACGAGACTACATCGGCAATCGGTTTAGCGAAACTTTATTGATAAAAGTCTGATTCGATATAGGTCAAAAGTGAAAATTCAATCAATGTACGTTTCATCAAAAAATTATAAAGAATCGATATCGCAATGATAAGAAATCGAAAAACGAGGCTTTTCATTATTTTAGTACATGCAAATTGCGTTAAATTATTTCTAAAACTTCATATCCGAAAGCTTTATATCCGATCAAGATTTAACTTCATTATTTACAAGCGAGGAATCTGCATGTCCCGATGACCGAGTGGATAAACGTGCTAGTTCTGATTGCAAGACGAGCGAGCGGATCTCGAGGTTGCGAGATCTGTCCTGGTACGGATATTCGAAATAGTACCTGGCTAACAGAGAAATTAATGGCGCCCTCTTGATTAAAACTTTTGAAACTGCTAGTTACTAACGTTTCCCTAGTATAGATACTATATAAGTAGATGTATTGATTATTAGAATATATCTTGTAACTTTTACTGAATTTTTTATAGTATGCTTGCAATTTAAGTGATTGTATTGGATACTAAGATTTAATTAGTAATATATACACAGATTTCTTATGTAATATTACTAAAAAAACTTATGGAAGCTGAGTTTCCTAGAGAATTCTTAGTAACCTTACAGATTTTTTTTAGAGTGTATACCATACTTATAAGTGAGCAAACTTTAAGTTCTGATACACAATATGAAATAGATTTCAACAATTGTTTACTGTGGGACTCGTATGATTAACATTAGGTCATATGGTCAACCTGGTTAAAATCTAGGATGCTCGTTCGTATTTTTAACTTTGAATAAATAAGTGAAATATATGATAAATGAAGATCATGTTTATGAAAAATTTTTGTGCAGACAAATAAAATTACGCAAAAAACAAATATTAAAAATTTGAATTTTACGTTTTATAAAATTAATGCATAAAACTATTATTCATTAATAGGTAGTGTATTTTTTTATTATTACGTATAACTTACATTTTTATCAAACTTAGTTACGTAGTTTAACTGGAAGCCGTTTTTTATCTTGCGCATTTCGCGTGTGATGGAAGCGATGTTCTAACAAGAAAAAGACTTTACTTCCCATTTTCAGAAGAAACGATAACTTTTGCATTAAAAATAAATACAGCGTAAGACAAAAAAAAAAGAGGAAACTAGAGGGTTGTTCAGAATATTTTCCATTTCATGTCGTTTGTTCGTTTTATTAAGGTTCTGGCTGATCATTAGCTCCTCACGCTACGAGATTTCGGATCATCAAAAGTGCATTAATCAGAAATGGCTCGGAAAGCGACGGAGTTTTTCCGCTCCTTCTATTTGCTTTCCGAATTTCGATTTCGAGTGATTCTTTTGCGAGTCCTAGTTTATGAATTAGGTTTTCATGAAGGGATTTGAATTTCTGATAGGAACTTTGCTGTGAAATACATGCATTTATTCATTTCATTTCTTAAAAAATGTAATTTAGAAATTTGGAAATTAAAGAGAGATGAGATTCAGAAGAATAGAGCTGACTGACGTTACAATATATATATATAGCAATTGTGTAACAGCAGTGTTTCACAATGTACATTGTTTTACATTGTACATTGTTTCAGATTTTACATTGTTTTACATTGCATATTGTTTCTATACAGTGCATTGTTTTACATTGTACATTGTTTCATATTGTACAGCTGGGGAAAATAGCTCCTCTATTTGCTTTCTGAATTTCGATTTCGAGGGATTCTTTTGCGAGTCCTAGTTTATGAATTAGGTTTTCATGAAGGGATTTGAATTTCCGATAGGAACTTGCTGTGAAATACATGCATTTATTCATTTCATTTCTTAAAAGAATGTAATATAGAAATTTGGAAATTAAAAATGAGATTCAGAGGAACAGAGCTGACTGATGTTACAATATACAGCAGTTGTGTGACAGCAGTGTTTCACAATGTACAATGTTTTACATGGTACATTGTTTTAGATTTTACATTGTATATTGTTTCATATTGTACATTGTTTTACATTGTACATTGTTTCATATTGTACAGCTGGGGAAAATAGCTCCTCTATTTGCTTTCTGAATTTCGATTTCGAGTGATTCTTTTGCGAGTCCTAGTTTATGAATTAGGTTTTCATGAAGGGATTTGAATTTCTGATAGGAACTTGCTGTGAAATACATGCATTTATTCATTTCATTTCCTAAAAAGTGTAATTTAGAAATTTGGAAATTAAAAATGAGATTCAGAAGAACAGAGTTGGCTGGCGTTACAATGTACATATATATTGCGTAGCAGCAGTGTTTCATATTGAACAATGTTGTATATTGTTTCATATTGTACATTTTTTACATTTCTATATTGTTTCATATTGTACATTGTTTCATATTCTACATTGTTTCATATTGTACATTGTTTCATATTGTACATTGTTTCATATTGTACAGCTGGGGAAAATCTCTCCTCTATTTGCTTTCTGAATTTCGATTTCGAGTGATTCTTTTGCGAGTCCTAGTTTTTGAATTAGGTTTTCATGGAGGGATTTGAATTTCTGATAGGAACTTTGCTGTGAAATACATGCATTTATTCATTTCATTTCTTAAAAAATATAATTTAAAAAAATTGGAAATTAAAGAGGAGATTCAGAAGAACGAAGCTGACTGATGTTACAATGTACAGCAATTGTGTAACAGCAGTGTTTCACAAGGTACATTGTTTTTACATTGCACATTGTTTCAAATTGTAATTTTTTTATATTGTCCATTGTTTCATATCGTACATTGTTTTTCATTGAACATTGTTTCAAATTGTGCATTGTTTTACATTGTACATTGTCTCATATTATGCATTGTTTTACGTTGTACATTGTTTCAAATTGTAATTTTTTTAATATTGTCCATTGTTTCATATTGTACATTGTTTTACAATTGTACATTGTTTCATATTGTGCATTGTTTTACTTTGTACATTGTTTAATATTTTCATTGTTTCATATTGTACACAGAACAGTAATGAACACTATTCTATTGAAACTATATTTTACAAAGAATTAAAAAAAATAGTCTTGTGAATTTAAAGGCTAGATCCATACAAGGTAAATATAATCAAGATAGATTTAGTTGTCAACAAACTTTTGCTGATAAATTGATCTGAGAAAAATAAAAATACCAAACCTGTTTACCTGTTGATCAATTAAAAAATCTTGTTCCTACATAGCATAAATAATTTTCTTTTAGTCCTTGGAAGCAAAGTAGAAACATTTAATCCCCCCCCCCCACTTTTTTCAAATATAATTTCTGAATTTTTATTTCAAAAGATACCTGCGTTTAATGTATGATTTGAATGATTGTTGCTTGGTGAGATAATTACTTTAAATTGTAATCTAATAAGCTTTACTCAAAATATTTAATTGTTTTTGGGATGATATGGAATTCTTAAACTCGAAAAAACCCCATTGATACTTTTAATGACTGGGATAGTTTCAATATGCCTTGCCAATGTGGCTTTTCATATGTAGGACAATTAATGATAGACTTAAAATCAGACTTACGGCACATTTATTGGTATATTAACCCTCTGAAAGTCCTAGAAACGGGTAAATATATGTGCTTTTTACAATAAATTTTATATCTTATTTGCAAAATGCAATTTATCTGTTTATGAAATCGTAATAATGTTTAGTTTGTGAAGAGATTCTATAATCCTAATACTCTTCTTTCTAACAGAATGATTATCTAATTTTCAATTGAGAAAATTAGAATACATATAAAAGTTCATTAATTAATTCATTTCATCTTTTATTTCTGAAAAATCTGATTGCCAATAGATAATAATTAATCCTTAGCTCGTATTTACCCTTAAAACGAAAATCTTGTAAACTAACATATATCATCTAAACCATAAATTTAATGTAAATCTACTATATAACATTACCAAGTAAAATAATAAAATGATATGTTGACGTTTCTCATTCATAACTCTTCAATATTTGAAATCTTTTTCTCAGTCTTAACGCAAATCATCACTTTTATTGAACTATGAGTCTTCAAGAAAGTTTTAAAAAGTTGTAACCGATATTTTCGTCATATGGAATCATAATATTTATCTTGTTTATATAAAAAAGTATGGAAAAAACAGACAAATATTTAATTTTAAAAAATTCTTAATTTATTATATTTTTAGACAAAATTTAATAATAAACCATTCAGCAAGCTGTGTTTTAATATACCTCAAATGGTACAGAATTATTATACCATTTACAACCAAAGCATAAACATTCTTACTTAAAATTAAATTCTGGAAACTATTTATGTTTAAATCTATTAAGAGGTGTTTCTTTTATTACTTCTTTACCAAACAAAGATTTTTTACAATAAGCCAGTAAAAGCTTTTTCACTGCTAATATTACTTCTTAAAATTGTTGGAACAACTGAACTCCCAGCTCTAGAAATATTCAAAAGATGTTGGAAATATTTTAAATATGTTTCTTCCATTTCATTTTGGTTAAGACACGAGTTATTCAATTTAAAATGTATTTCATTATTAAATTTTAAGTTATTTGCATAAATTAACGCGATCTCGAGTATTTCTACTTATCAATGATATAAAAATGTAAATTTTTTAGTCTAAAACTTACTATTTTTTTCTATTAGTGTTATCGGTGTGTTAAAAAATTCTATGCCAAAACTTAGGCCATCTTAGTTGTTTTCTCCATAATTAGTTAATCTTCATGCAGTTGAATTCAAATAATTCAAATCACTTGGGACTAGCTTCCATTCGTAAAAACATAAGTTGAAAAGCATATTAATTAAAAAAAAACTGTATATTTTTAAAATTCTATGCCAAAACTTAGGCCATCTTAGTTGTTTTCTCCATAATTAGTTAATCTTCATGCAGTTGAATTCAAATAATTCAAATCACTTGGGACTAGCTTCCATTCGTAAAAACATAAGTTGAAAAGCATATTAATTAAAAAAAAACTGTATATTTTAAATATTTGATGCGTGTTCAAATGAGAAAAAATATTTTTAAAGAAACGAATCTAAAAGATAATATCTAAAAGCTTTCAGAAGCATATCGAAGAAAATGTCTAAAAATTTTGAACTAAATAAAAAAGCGACAACAATTTTTCAAGGTATAAATGTAGATACATGAATTTGTGAAGCACAATGATGTTATTGAATTATTGGTAATAAGATTTCGACAAATTATAGTTCTATACCCTCTTAAGAACCAAAAAATCCTACATGTATGTTCTTAATCTAAACATACTTTTCATACAAATATAAGCTAAAAAGTATATTTTTCAAGGAAATTTGAAAAAAAATATTATGTTTTATAGTTACTTGGAACACACCTGAAATTCTAAAAACACATATTTTTTGTGCTATAAACGCAACAAAAAATACCGTATCACTTATTTGTAGTTAACAGATTATTTTAACATTGTTTTTAATGCAAAATGGCTTTAAAATTGTATACTTAAAATAACTTTATGAAAAGTTTGATTTTTTTTTCAAAACTAATATCGTATTGACCCTCGTTCAACTTCATTTTTTCATAGAAATAAATGACTGATACCTGTAATCAAAGGCTGAAAACTGATCTTTGGATTTCTACTTTTGGACCGGATCAACTTCAGAACTAATTAACATGTTAATTGTTTGTGGCGAAGTTTTAAAAAATGTCCCCAAATGGGGTCGCCAGGACACAAAAGGATACTATAGTTAATTGTATTTGCTAGTTAGAGGAAGTTTAGATACATTAATGTCAAAATAAAATAAAAACCTTTCTCACTTTATGTAAGTGATAGAAGCTATTTTCGATTCTGCTCGCTTGCCCGCCTGATTTTTTGAGAATCATATCACGTATAAGGAACATGTTCTCTCAGGCATATTTTGCATTGCCCATTTCCCACGATCTTGGCTGCATATCGATTGCGATTATTTGTATTTTTTACCATCGATATCTTATTGGTTGCTATGGAAGAAAGATTTGGGGTTTTCGATTGCTTAAAAATTGTGTTTATATATTTTTCTTTTGAAACTATTTCATATTTAGAATAATATATTTGATTTGATGGTTTTAAAGATACATTTTTATAAATTTTAATGTAGATTATTTAGTTAAAATGTCGTATGAATATTTATTTGTTGTTCATAATACGTTTAATTAACCCTTTCAGTCCAAGTGATGCCATTTGGCATTATCATTAAAAAATAATAGGGATGAAATATATTGGAATTAATAAACAATAGTTTCTTATAGAAAAAGTTTGTAGAATCGAATGGCGTGCTTTTTTGATGTCACAAATGGCTATAGACGATCAAAAAAAATTCTAAAATGATGACGCCATATTGTCATTGGGACTGAAAGAGGTAACCTGAGAGCACGTGTGGGCTATTGAGGATTTAAAAATCATTTTTCAGCCTTTGATTACAGGTAGAAGTTGAACGAGGGGCAATACGATATTAGAATTTTTAAAACTAACATTAAACTAGCTCTTTCCTTAAACTTTCCAAAAAGTTCTTTAAGTAGTTCATTTTAAAGGTATTTTGCATTGAAAACGATGTTAATAAAAATGTTAAGTACAAATAAGTGATACGGCCTCTTTTATTGCATTTATATCACAAACAAAGTGCATTTTTAGAGTTTAAGGAGTGTCTCTCAGTAACTATCAAACATATATTTTTAAAAAAGTACCCTGCAAAAAATACTTGTCGGTATATATTTGTGTGAAAAGTATGTTTAGATGAAGAATATTCGTGTAAGATTTTACTGGGGTCTTAAGAGGTTAATAGTTTTTCGAAACATGGAATATAGTTCAAATTAATTCCAAAAAAAGTGGGATGTTTCACTACACAGCTGTTATAGCTACTAGTAGACATATTTGTGGACATCACCTAACATGGAATTTTTAAAAGTGTATTTAAATATATTAAGTTCTCTTTACATTGTTAGTCGAAGCTTTGTTGCACTATTTACTATATACTTATATCTAAATATAGAATAACAACACACTGCTGGCAATTATCTTCCATCTCTTAATGCGTTGTTTTTCAGATTAGTTTTTTAGATTATCGGAAAAAGATAAGCTTCTCAGCCGGTCTTACACTAATCTTCAGTAATTGCTCGCATTAGGGAAAGGCATATTTTCTTTCGTTTAGATTTTTTGCGTAAAGCTGCTTGTTTTTTAGTAGGATTTACGCAATACGATAAGCTTTCTTACATTAAAAGTCCTATTTTCTATTTCTAATCATCATTCATCAGTTTAATTTAACAGAGTGTAATTACCATTTAAGTGAGTATTTCTCCTTTAAGAATTCATAAAGCTTTCGCTCTAGAATAGTGGCTATCTTATTTATAACAAAATATATTAAAACATTTATTTAGATTAAAAGAATATATATTTTTTATATCAGTTTTACCTGACCTTCGACTGTCGTTTAAGTAGTTTTTATCAGTTGCGAATAATATTAGACCAATAATAATTGAATCGGTGAGTGCAGAAACAACGTCAGTCACAAATTTCAAATTTTTCAGGAGGGAGAAAACACGTAATAACTCTTCCTCTATTTCTGCACTCAACAATCAAAACAAACGTCCTGCATTTACGGAACTACTCAACAGACAAACGTAGTTTTTGCACCCAACACGCATCTTGCCTTTCTATGCGTATTTTCATTAAAGACGAGTTTTCGGATTTTTTTTTGACTGAAGTGGTTTCTGCACTCACCTATTCAATTATAATGGAGCTGAAATTTTCTTAATAACAATTTAGAATATTCACGTTTCATTACTATTGCTGATGCTTAATTAAAAAAAAACAAATTTTAAATTTAAATATTTATTCTCAATTGATGATACTCTATGAAATATAACAAAATAATACCTCTTCTTCGGACAGGCTAAATATAGGTCGAAATGTGTTCACTTTTCATTTACCTTTTAGCCTGGTCTTCTAATAATTTCTGTTATTTTACTAATTTAAGTTTCTTTAATTTAATAGTGTTTCTAAAAAAACCCCTTTCAAATCAAAATATCGTTTGGTTTGTTTTAGATGTTGTATTTCCTTACAGCTATCATTGCACTGTTCTTGCTTAGATTGGCTGTTTAGTATGCAGTATTCTAGTATTTCGTCACTTAAGTTCCCACATGTGCTATCTCTCTTGATATATCATTGAGATAGCACATGTGGGAACTTAAGTCGCGATTTCTTATATAAAACGCACACAAATAGCCCTTGACAATGCACTATTTTTAGTAACATTGATAGTAAACATGCCATACATTCAAAATTTTAAAGGCGCATCCTACCTTATTTCATCCTCAAACGAAAACCTCTCGGATCCAAACAAGGTATAGAAACCCCCAGTAACCACTTGGGAATGGTTCAACACCCTACGAGGAAAACTGACATATCTCTCATAGAGTTGACATGTCACATCTGTCCCTTTTCCACGCACGGTATACTAGGGGTCACAAACCCTCGCTCGTTCACAAAGGCCAGAATTTCTCAATATCTCCCCTGAGATTGACCACGCATAACTCGTGTATTTACAAAGCCCCACTCCCCTCCTTTAGAATGCGGGTAATAATATTATCTAAAATCCTTTCGTACAGGGTGAGGCAAACAAAAGTGGCCCCGGTTTAGAGATAAGAATACGACCGAAATGTTGCCAAGTCAAAAACCAATACAAAAACAGGTTTGCCAACTGTAGCTATTGATCGCTTCAATATTAAGCCCAAACAAACGCTTGGCGACTTATTTGCCGGCAACTACGCTACGGTTTTAGAAGCTAGTTGAAATGAAATATAAACAAGGTTTGTAGAGCTGATTAAGAAAAGTTCCCACTAGTTATTATTTGAATGTTTCGGTCGTTATTTATCCTAGAGAATCGGACCTTTTTGTTTTTGGTAATACAAAACAATTTTAATTGATTGCAAGATACAAAATTTGCATTATGGGAGGTCTTCATACAATACGAACTAAGATGTTAATAAGCCACTGGTCGATGAGTAGCTCTAATGTGAATCTAATCCGATCCAACCAATGCAATCAGGCGGCTTCAACGGTTTTTCTCGCCAAGCATTTCAACGTATTCCTATCTCTAGACCGGGGCCACTTGTTTGCCTCACCCTGCATTATTCTCAGTTAAATGGGTTCGGTTGTCTCCAAGGCCTATCCCTGGACAAGAGGGGTATTATTGCCCCCCTTGCAAAACTAATATCTTCATTTGTGGTTGGCAAAGATAGAGTACCCTTTTGTGTGTTAAGTGCAATAGTCTGACATCAATTAGAATCGGCGGAAGCCAAAGCCTTGATTTTAATGAGATTAAATGAGTTTTCTTAAAATAATCCTCTTACTTATTGTAAGTGTGTTGTATTATGGTGCGGGGTATTTGACACAATAGAGGTCAGGTCAAATTTACATTTAAATGAGGGTTGCATGATTAGCATTACCTGTACTAGCAAGTGAACTAAACTCCTCGGCGCACTAGCCCATTAGAGGGCCAAGGCCTCCCATGCCCATTCCAGGTTACGTGACCAAGGCCTCTGAAGTATTAAGCATATATCCAGGTTTTGTGGTCAGCCTCACGCGGGACCCAAAGTGACCCAATTTCCCAATCATGCTTGGTACTCATTTTATCGACCCACTTAAGAGATGAAAGGTTGAGTTAACCTCGCCCAGTCCGGGACTCGATCCCCGGACCTGTGGCGTTTCAATGCGGAACACCACCACTAGGCCACTGGGCCGTGCACTGGGCCTACATTCTAAGTAACTTTATTGTAAGTCACAGTATGAAAGAGCTTTTTAAATTTCAAAAATAGATTAAATAAAACACGGTACATTATTTGGTTATATCAGTGTAGATCAGTTATTAGGTTGATTTTTTTTCATATCATGTTGAGAGTTGTAGTTAAAAACACTTGATTGCTTACACCACAGAAAGGGTGATTTTGCTTGGAATTAGCCTAACAAATTATATGAACAAAATAACTTAAAGGACCAGTTGCAAAGTATAATTTAGATTTAGTGACCGGCCATAAAATACTTTTAACAATAGTTTTTTCCCTATGGGGCTGCAATATTGGCGGTTAAGCCTTTGCAGACTCGGAATATTAGCCAGAGCTGAGAGCCATTTTTTTTTTCTGTATCATCATATAGGCGGCATATTATAGGCGGCTCTCGCTTCTCATTTTAACGCACAGATTACAATGAATATGAGCTCTCTGTGGATGTTAAAGTATGTCGAGATTTAATTTTGCCTAGAGAACCTAAGCCAAATGGGCCCTCCAGGGATCTTTTGCATGCTTGCCCAGGATTTTTAAATCCAGAAAATCCGACGAGTCAGCCGGGGCTCAAACTCACGATCTAGGGCATGCGAGGTGGACATGTTAAGGTAACAGGGAACATAATATTCATTAAAAAATCGATTTTGAGATTTTGAAATTGTATAATAGCCCCGTTTCTTCTCTTTAAAATGATATATAACACTTTACAATCAGTGCATTAGGATTAATATATTTTTGCGATATCGCGGAAGTCACTTTATGTTTAACACTTTCCTTACTGAAACGCCCGAACAACTAAAGATTCGATAATGTTATTCCTATCAAATATTACGAGGAAGCAAAGAATCTTCGTAGCAAAAAAGTTAAGGTAAGAAAGGTTTAACTTTGAAGGTCAATTTTCTCAAAACGAAGATTTTAAGCACGTAGGTACACTTTTCTCCTATCCTATTTTAATTTGATGCTTGAAATTTTGCATGATGTTTTTTGTATGTCTGTTTAACACAGTGAACCAAACATATTGCAAAAATATATAATTTTTAAAAATATATATTGTTTTTTTGTAACTGTAAAAGTGTATAAATCGGGCACCAATTTTGCTAAAGGTAGCAAAATTTTAAAATTTATGGTATTCTTAAAACTTGAGGTTCATTACACTTACTGGACAGTTTTTTATTTATATATTAAATTATTTGAGCTTACATACATTACTTTCAGAGAAAAATTTACCCGCAGAAACGTAGTTTCATAAAATTCAAATTTTCAAGCATTTTTAAATGTTAGTTTTTTTAACTATTAAAATAGAATTCCTTAAATATTTTTATAAATATGTATTTATAATAGTTCAATGAATTAAACCTAAAAAGAATATTTTGAATTCGTCAAAAAATAAAAAAAGTTATATTAGTTTCATTGACTGATAAATTTTAGCGTTTTTTCTCTACGAGATGTTCCCTGTACCCTTAAAGCTCTCAGCCACAGAGCCGCCTTTTAACAATCGTAAATTCAATTGAAAGAAGTCGCCAATGATCCATATATCTTGGTTATTTTTTGGACACTGGCTTGCATCTACTTCGTTCAAATACCCACTGAAAGTTATAATTTTACATGTACATACTATTTTACTAAAATGAAAATTCCCTTTACTATCAAAACTGCTCTCATATTATTCTCCGCCCAAATTGGTTCGGTTGGTATCCCAGGCTAACAAAGACTTTCCATAGACTAGGTGAGCACTATTACCATTTTAGTTTGAATAGTTGAAAGGGTTTTGAAAGCAAGCCCTTTGTGGGTAGAAATGCAATAGCCTGGTCTAATTAGAAATAGTGGAAACAAAGCTTTCGATGCTTTTAGATTTAATACAACTCTATAAATGTGTTGCATATATAAATGTTGGTAAACGAATGCATTAGAATAAGTTTCAAATAATATCTAATTAATTCACCACAGAAATAGACATACATCAAGTTGGGGGATTTCATAGATGCAATAACATTTATTCGTAAGTTATACATCATTATATGTTTAATTTTGAAAATAGTGCATAAACTTCACAATATCTTTATATTGAACTCAAAATATCGCAATCGTATTTAGGCTTTTAACAGTTAAATAAATATAATTACCTCCACTACTGACAACTTCGTTTCTCTGTATGACAATGACTAATGCCTTTGGGAATTGTTACAAGCATAGAAATAGAAGTTAATCCTAGATGAAGTCCCATAATTAGTTTTGAAATATAACTTTTTATAACTAATTAAATGTCAGTGTTTTTAGTATTGAAAAAAACGGAAGAAAGAGCCTCTTACAATATAAACATCATCAAATCCTAGATGAATCTTTTTATTCAGAATAATTTTGAAATATGATATTAAGATTCAAGTGTTAATTTAAACGCATGATTTCGGACAATTTGGATTTAATTAAAACATTACTATATTAAATCATATTTTCTAAGATGAACAAGTTATATTCAAGCACACTTATAACGTAACTTAATGGCATTTAGGTACAAAATGTTAAAAATATCAGGACGGTTAACATTTATTTGTAACTAAATCATAAACCATTCTATTAAAAATGTGTTTTATTCAACTAAAAAAGACCTACATAAGTTTCATTGCACTACTAGCTTATATTATGGAATTAATGTGATAAGCAGGTCATACATTACCACTCACGTTGTAGTAAGGATCTTCATATTCAGTACGTGTATTCTCTATCATTGTAAGGAGGCATAGGTCACGAAACTTCAACTATATTGAAAATTAAACACAAATTTGAAATGCGATCCGCTAATAAAAATTGAAGAATAGCTCAATCTTGAAAGTAATTACTTAGTAGTATAGTTTAATGGTTGTATTTAATTAAAACGTTAGTTATTAATCTATAAACTCTTCTCTTATATCTTTCAAATGGCTTGGTTGCGTAATTTAATGGTTAGATTTAATTGAAACTTTGATAGCTAATTTACAAACCATTATCTTAGAATATCGTTTGTCGCCTCAAGCTTCCAAAATCCAATTGAATCTTATAACTATACTACAATAACTACCTCATTTCTGAAGTTTGAGTTTTATGAATTGATTTTGCAAATTATTTTCAAAACATGAAATGTCCTATGAAACCGCCATCACATCTATTCAATTCAATAAACATAGACCTGATAATGTTGCCACAAGCTCCGACAGGAGCCCCTAAACGTGTAATTAAATTACCATTTTATCAGGAACGCTTGATCAGTTGATCACGTAATTCAATAATTAGATTCAATTAAAGAATAATTTATAACCCATACTATTCTAATGTCGATTTGCTGTCACAATCAAACTTCCCAATAGAAATAAATTTTATAACTACTTCGATTCCAAAGTGTGACTTGCATGACTTGATTTATCGCCAATACAAGAAATATCCAATGAAACCGTCATCATTTCTATTTAATACAGCAAATATGGACCTGATGCTATGGTATTTATTTCATAGATAAAAGTTAATGAAGTGCATTAATTTTGAAAGTAAAATGATTGGTCATGTAATTTAATGTTAAAATTTATTGAAATGTTAGGGACTTGTTTAAAAACCATGCGATTAGAATATCGTCTTACTGTTACCTGAAACATCCTAATCCTGTTGATTTTTCAAGCTACTTCATTTATTAAGTGAAATCGAATATTATATGCCCAAAACAAGAATTATCCAGCGAAATGCCCGTTGATATATTTTCAGTACAATAATTATGGACATGATACGGTTGCCCCTAGTGCCCCTTATCGTCATCCCCACTCCATGTTGCGAAGATCTCCACATTCAGCAGAAGTATCCTCTATCACTGGATGAAGGCATCAATCACGAAACTACACTATATTAAAACATTAATGAGACATTTGAATAATATTTCATAAATTGAAAATAAAAAGCTTGATAGCGTATCTGAATGTTTTATATTTAATTAAACGTTAGTGCCTAATATATATGTAAACTATAAACTCAGAAAGACCAAATCGACTATTTTAGTTGTTAGTCTTAATTAAAACGTCAGTAATCAATTTATAAATAATTCTTGGAGTACACTATCGCAAGAAACATCCATAATCCCATTGAATTTTCCAGAATCTTCAATTATGAAATATAAAATCAAATAATATATATTCAAAACAAGAACTATTCAATGAGACCTTCATCAATACAATAAATATGAACCTGATACTGTTGCCCCTAGCGCCCCTTATCGTCATCCCCACTCCATGTTGCGAAGATCTCCGCATTCAGCAGAAGTATCCTCTATCACTGGATGAAGGCATCGGTCACGAAACTACACATTAATCCATTTCTGCTGTTTGGATTGGAGACAGGAACTGCGTTATGGATGGCTGTTGTTCCCCATGTGTGCTTTGGCTGGAGGATGTTGAGTGTGGGTTCTCCTGGAAGAACGTTCAGTGTCAGTTTGTGATGTTTAAAAAATTATTTTCCTTGTTTTGGTCGTGTTAGAATCAAAACTGAAAATTGGATTTTGATATCATGGAGTTCTAAATCTGTTAGCCCGCCTGTTGCTGCGTTTTAAATTCTGTTCCAACAGTTCGATAAAATAAATAATGGAGAGGTATGAATGACACCAGAGTCCAATCTTTTGAAAGTCCTGTTCCAATCTTTTGCCTTTATCCATCTGATTTTCTCATTTATGTTTCTTATTTATGTTTTCTTATTTATAGCACCATATTAATTACCGTTTTTTTTCTTTCATTTTTCTCCATACGTCTGTACTTTTCATCTATAAGAATTGCTGTTATATACGTAATTATAAGTAGACTAATTTTTGTACATTTTTGAACATCTTGTTAAAAAGTGTTTTATCTGTTGAGTGTTGAATCTGACGTAGTCCTAATTCATGACGACGCTGCATGTCCCTTTGTGATTTGTCATCTGCCAAAGATGGTGATGGAATCATCTCTTGCCATGACTCAAAATTATGAGCTCCATCGTCACCAATGGACATGTTTCAGGTCTTGAGTAACAACAGCAATATTGAATAAAAATAAATTATTATGTCTTGATTGGTTAATCAATGCCGTGTGGTAACAGACCATCAATTGAGAGCATTGACAGAAGGAAATGCAGGAATGACAGCCGACAAGAAATACGTCACCCGAAACACCCAATAACCCTCTTGTTATAATACTGCTACGTTTATTACTATTTATACTTACGACGTTTTCCCAATATCGCCGTAATGCAATATTTTGCGATTTAACAATTATTGTTAAAATGTGTTTTTTTTGCCCGGGAAAAATATAAAACTATTTAATTTTTATTATGTTTGACAATGTTTGATGTTAGTTTTGATGGTAGTTAATGATGATAGTTTTATCGTGTTTCAATATGTAAAAACATTATCTTATTATTATTGATAATTGTCTTAGACTGGTCCAATATTCTAGTCAAACAGCTTACTACTAGTCAAACAGCTTACTACTAGTATGACCATTATGAATAGTTATTCACTCTTAAAACAAAAGAGTGAAATCCACTCCTACAAGAGAAGTGCATTTGCGACACTGGAAAGAAGTGAAAAATAACTCAGACTGAGTTAAAACCACTCGTTTGTTTTAAGAGTGTACGAATGATATTTATTAGAAGAAAATATATTTGATACAACTTACATGTACCTAACTCTTTACCACACCTTACTTTGTATTTTCAAATAGCTCGAATTTTCATTGCTTGAAAGATCTGGTGTCATCTGCGCCACTTGTCCGCAGTTCAAATTTCACTTAACAAATGCCATAAAACAAAGTTGAACGGGCAAAAAATGCGAGAACTTAACATTAATGGGAAGCACCGATATAAGAAATATTGGGAATGTAAGCTGGTCTAAAATGCGTCACCAAAAACAACCTAATAGTCGTATTGTAACAATATACTACGATATTTATCCATCTAAAACTATCTATTTTCAAGGGAACAGGTAAAAACGAACTGCTCCGCCCCAACATTTGTCTTCTGCCCGAGGTAATGGCAAGAGCGGAAGTGGGTGGTTTTTATGGATGGTGCAAGGGGCAGCTACAGATGGGCGCGCTGTTTGCCCAGAGATGATGCTCTTGGCAGGTGATGAATGGGTGATGTTGTATTCATGAATTCGTTTTATAACTCAATTTTGAGGATTCGAGTGATTTGTTTTTGTACCCTTTGAATACCGCATGCATCTGTAACGAAATGTTCTTTCAAAATAATAAATCGTATGTGTGTATAGGATTTATAAAAAAGTATAGGTATAGAAATTGTGTAGTATTTTGGATAACTTTATTAAAAAATAATAATTATAAAAACAATTATTCTTAAAACTTTGTAATTTTTTTGTGAATGCTCTTGGCAGGCGATGAATTGGGGATATTGTATTCAGGAATTCGTTTTATAACTCAATTTTGTGATTTGAGTGATTTGTTTTTGTACCCTTTGAATAGAGTATACCTACGTGCCGGAATTTTCATGACAAAATATAGATAGGATCTATTCGATTCGTTTAATAAGTATAAATCGAAAATTCTTTAGTGTAATATCTAGGACTTAATTAGTATAAATAATAAATATTATATTACATTAATATTTGCATTTTGTAATGTTATTATGATTGTTTATGGCAGATGATGAATTGGGGATGTTGTATTCATGAATTTGTTTTATAACTCAATTTTGAGGATTCGAGTGCTTGTACCCTTTGAATAGGGATTCATATGGGCCGAAATTTTCTAGCAAAAGATATAGTTTCTTGATCGTATCGATTCGAGAAGAAAAATATAATAAGAGTAATTCTTTAGTATTTTGAATGACTTGATTAGAAGAGATAATAATAGAACAGTATAGCTTTATTGAGAATGCTCCTGGAAGGTGATGAATTGTTGATGTTTTATTCACGAATTCGTTTTATAACTCAATTTTGAGGATTAAATTGATTTCTTTTTGTGCTCTTTGACGAAGTACTGTTTTTCCCCCCCAGAAAGTGAAGCAGTTTATTACTAGTATGAACATTTATTAATAGCTATCATATATGAGTTCAAAATACTAAATGTTTGCTTACCTTTCAATCCGTTAACTTTACTCACGTTACCTTCAACTTCAAATTAATTAATATTATAAATTCTATCAGACCTTAGACTAGACACATTAATTTAGGATATTTATAAGAAAATAACCCGAACTTTAAACGCTATTGGGATTTCCCATCTGCTCCGCAATATAATCGTAGAACGAAATCTAAAATCAGCTTGTGGAAAGTTTCTTCTTCGTAAAAGAAAGTTTTTGTTCTTGGGCTAACGACATTTTCTTTTCAGCTTATCGATCAACGCATTTTGACTTTAATTTATTCTTGGTAGTTTAGAAGTCGCTATTTGCATATCGTTCGAGTTTTTTTTCTCTATCGGAGGGTAAGTTAAGTTCGGTAAATAATGAGCACAAAAAATGGAGGGTAAAGAAATGGCAGATTATCATGAGAAAGGAAAAGAAAATGAATATCATTTTATAGGACAAGTAAATGAAGTTTGTTCCGAATATAAAATAAAAAATATATAATATTTTCTTAGTAATTTTGAATAAATAGTTTTTTCAATAAAATTGAATGTTTTGTTTTTGCTCGTTTTTCCCGAAATTTTTGAAACTTCAAATATACAGCTAAAATTATTTAATGGTATTTCTAAAATAAAATTGCCGTAATGCAATATTTTGCGATTTAACAATTATTGTTAAAATGTGTTTTTTTTGCCCGGGAAAAATATAAAACTATTTAATTTTTATTATGTTTGACAATTTTTGATGTTAGTTTTGATGGTAGTTAATGATGATAGTTTTATCGTGTTTCAATATGTAAAAACATTATCTTATTATTATTGATAATTGTCTTAGACTGGTCCAATATTCTAGTATGCAACAACACAGCTCTCGATGAATATTCCTTTTGTTGCTCTAGTGCGACGATGATTCAAATGTAACCCAACCTAACAGCTATTGATGTCAATATATGGTCCGCTTTACACGGGATAAAATACAATATACACGGGATACACAAAATAAACCAAATTTATGCTTTTTCAGTGTATTGTATAGGGCATTTATGATTGTTCTTAACTTTAATAAGTACATTTATGATTGCATTTATACATTGTGCATATGATAATATTGTATTTTAAAGTATTACCTGGCGGTAGCTCTTCTTATAAATTTTTATAATAAAAACGGTTTTATTATAAATACCGAGTGACTGTATAATACTTTAACATGTTTAATTTTAAAGCAAGAAAATACCAAATATTAACCGAAGGACTGGTTGCTTGCTTGTTCTTCGTTAATCAACACGCTGCGCATTCGATCCCGGGTGAACAGTCGGCATATTAGTTTCGCTTAACAGCAAGTCTTCAAAGCCATATGAAAATCAAATTAGTAATTAACCTTGCATGCTTTTTGATGTAAGATTTTTTTTTATGATGATTGATGCACGGTATTTTTTCACCCCAAAAAAATATATTTGTATGTTTAATACTCGTACATTATGGATTTAACTGCATTGGAATTTAAATAATTTCAAATTTTAAAAATTTTGCCAAACGGCAAAAACCAACTATAAAATTCCAATTTCGATAAAATGGTTAGAAAACTACTATATATTTTAAAAAGGCCCTCTTGCACCATAATTATTTTTTCAAAACAATTTATGTGTGTTTAGTACTAATATTATTATACTTTGAATACTGCCAAAGACGTACTTTCTAACAGTCATCTATAAGGGTTATTATTAACTAAAACTTCAAAATAGATGAAAGACCACTGATTTGTCGAGATGGAGCTCTACTTTAAACGAATAAAGTGGATTATGTTACTTGTTGCCATATGGAAACTGTATGCATTAGAGGGTTAAAAAAGTTAAAATTTTGTGAAACTGAGAAAGTAGCCTTGTAGAAGACAATCAAAATATGTAATTGAATGAAACATACAACAGCTGGTAGCTCAAAAACCACGTTTTACGATACATCGTTAAACCATTTAAATTGAATTATTATCTTTATAAGAATACCCGATGAGCTACCAGATAATACTTTTAAATACAATATTTCCTATAGGCACAATATGTACAAAGGCCATCATAAATTTACTTATTAAATTTAATAACAATCATAAATGCCCTATACAGTACACTGAAAAAGCATAAATTTGGTTTATAATGCTACATATATGGCTTACAAATAACATGATCTACTCTCTAATGTTAAGAACAGTAGATAATGATTATCATATTTTATGAGAAGATTTATAACCCTTTTATCACATTTTTATTTACTAAAGATAAGTGTATGACATTTTCGCCGTGTGAAGCGGACCGTATATTGACATCAATAGCTGTGTTATTGCATGTTTTATAAATCATTAAAGTAAAACGATAAAAGTCTTAATGGACTACTGATTTTATTATCGATAAAAATATGGTATTTGTGGGGTATGAGTATCAGGGAATATTACTTATAGTTTAATGACGTAGAAGATAGATTACCAGTTTTGTAGAGTTCTTTTTTACTATTATGACATGGTAGTTTATTATCAACAAAGAAGACTGGAAAATGTTTTGCAATGTTGCATAATGATAAATTACGTCTATTAGTTTTTGAAGAACGGCTTTGTAGTTGTAAAGATAAATACTTAAGCATTGTGTTTTTTTAAACATAAATGAACCATAAAATGTTAAGAATTCGTAAACTATTTTTACTGAATAGCTCTGCGATTTTTTTTTTGCTTAGTTAATGTCATTACTTTTAAAGTTATAATAGTTTAATAAACTTTCTGTATTTTTAGTTTTGTGGAAGATCGGAAAGCTTTTTTTTTAAATGATAGCATTAATATTTTAGATTGCATTCCGGAAAAATATATAAAATAAGTACACTAAAAAAACAGACGCTGTAATCTCAAATATATCTGGGAACATTTGGTAAAAAAAGTGGGAAATTGGAAAAAGTTGTCAACAAAGTTAAGTTTAACTTCTTATTTACAAACTACTTTTGGGTACTATGGGTTTATGCTAATAGCATAACGATGAAAAAAATATTAATGAAATAACTATTTGCTTGCTTCTTTATCATTGCAAATTCTTAGCTTTTTAAGAATACAAATCTATACAATTAACGAAAATGTGGTCGAATATGTCTCCTTTAAAAATGTTTTAAACTAATACCACTGTAAAATAATGGTAAGTTGGCCCAACGTTACTTTGGCTTTATGGTTTAACGTTATACCATGAAATATTAAGTTTGTTCCAACGTTTATATTAACCCATTTGAAGGTAATGCTAAAATAATTGTTGTTGACGTATGCCTTCAGGGCATAGCCCAGAAGGCAAAAGAGGTGCAATAGCTTCTACTGACAAAAGGCATTTGAGCATATAGCTACAAATTAACCCAAAATAATAGCCTGTGAAGATATTAATCCAAAAGAAACCAAATGAATTTAACTCTCTCGTCCAAACACTTTTCTCCAAGATTTTAGTCTTCCAAAAACTATCAGTTTTTATCCCAGAATAAATATGAGAATCAGCCCACGGTCCGAGTGCCGTTAGGTCTCACCGTTAGGAAAACCCCATTAGGTCTCAGACGTAGTGACCATTAACCGCAAATGTGTATATTAGTTATTTTCATTGTATAATTTTAAATTAAGTTTAATTCAAATAACATTTGTCTTAAAAATCATAATTAGGTTTATTTTTGAAGAGCTGATCATGAAAACATTTCAAAATGAAAAAAGTGCATTGTTAATAAAATTTATTATGAAATTTTTAAATTTTAGTTTATCATAAGAAGGACTGATGTATGAAATACTGAAATGGCCGGGTCTAACGATGAGGGTTTTTTTAATTCCAAAAATTTTCTCTAGAAGATATTATTCTTCTAAAACCATCAGTTTTTATCCCAGAATAAATATGAGAATCAGCCCACGGTCCAAGGTCCATGTCCCCATGGGGTCTCAGACGTAGTGAGCCATTAGCCGCAAATATGCATATTATAGTTGTTTTCATTGTATAATTTTAAATTAATTTGAATTCAAATAACATAATTAGGTTTATTCTTGAAGATCTGATCCTAAAAACATTTCAAAATGCAAAAAAAGGACATTGTTAAAAAAAATATTAATTATGAAACTTTAAAAGTTATGGTTATTGTAAGAAGGACTGATGTAAAAAATACTGAAAAAGCCGGGTCTAACTATCGTGTTTTTTTAAATTCCAACACTTTTCTCCAAGATTTTATTCTTCCAAAAACCATCAGTTTCTATCCCAGAATAAATATGAGAACCAGCCCATGGTCCGATGAGTCCATGTCCCCATGGGGTCTCGGACGTAGTGACCATTAACCGGTGGAAACTAGCAACTCTTATTCTCTGTATTTTAAAGATACAAGTATATGCAATGAATAATAATGTGGTCTTATATTTCCCTTTTAAAGATAATTTTGTGTAATAATACACTGTTAAATTTTGGGAAAAAGCTGGATTTAAACATGGCCTTGAACAGATTGTAACTTTTAATGGTAATTAGAAAATATGATAATAATAGCTTGGGAAAATGCTAAAGTATACGAAACCAAACGTTTTTAACTCTCTTATCCACACACACACTTCTCCGTAAGATTTTATTCTTCCGAAACCATCAGTTTTTATCCCAAGAATAAATATGAGAATCAGACCACGGTCCGAGAAGTCCATGTCCCCATGGGGTCTCAGACGTAGTGACCATTAACTGCAAATGCGTATGTTATAGTTGTTTTCATTGTATAATTTTAAATTAATTTTAATACATATAACATTTGTTTTTGAAATCATAATTAGGTTTATTTTTGAAGAGCTGATTATAAAAACATTTCCAAATGGAAAAGTACATTGTTAATAAAAATTAATTAATTATGAAACTTTAAAAGTTTTGGTTATAGCAAGAAGGACTGATGGGTATAAAATAGATGAAAAGGCCGGGTCTAACGATCAGGTTATTTTTAATGCCAACACTTTTCTCCAGAATATTTTATTCTTCCAAAAACCATCAGTTTTTATCCCAAGAATAAATATGAGAATCAGCCCACGGTCCGAGGAGTCCATGTCCCCATGGGGTCTCAGACGTAGTGACCATTAACCGGCGGAAACTACCAATGCCCGTCTCATTTGGAATCAACCCCAAATCCCGAAAGCTGGCGGCGGATGAATCCAAATGCTTGCTTATGGGGACATCCTCAGTCATAACACGTTCGCGGATCGGGAATGGGGGGATTGGGTTGAGAAAGGTGTATCTGACAGTACGAAGAGTATAGGGGAAAAAGAGCTTGATTTCAATAGGAATCTGTCTGCATCAGAAGACAGAAGATTGTAGACAAACAAGGTAGGGTAGACTGACCAGTGAGTGAACAAGCCCCAGTGAATGAATATTTGGTAAATATAATTAAAAAAATAAGGATTGAAAATCATTCCACTACATGGATTGGCAACACTGACTTACTCCCATGTAGTAGGAAGCTGTCTGACAACGGTTGGTTGTGTGTCCTAATCATTATATATTGGTGTTCATTCACTGGCGAACGTAGCGTCTTAAACGTTCATTCACACTTGTTGCATAAATAACTATTATACCAATCTTACATTAGAGATCTTTTAACTCAAAACTCGAGACACATTTTTACTCAAAACTCGTGACACATTTTTTACTCAAAACTCGTCAAAAGTTGGTTACGATTTTATCAAAGCGGATAGCAATAGCTTTGGCAAACCCCATACGAGGGGTTGGGTTGGCCGAGGGTTAAACTTACGGACTGTGGGTTTATTGAGGGAAGGGAGGGGCTTTTAAACCCTTTTAAGTCTCGTTTCCGGCAGAATTGTGTGTGGAATTTTACGCTGCAGTTGAATCCTATAACAGAAGGGAAATGTTCGGGCTTGGGTGCTGAATCGTAATGGTTGTATAAAGGATTTGGTGGTGATAGTAAGAATAGAGAAAGTGGTATTTGATAAATTCCCCGAAGATTTTAGATTTACTTCAAGAAATACAATTTGAAAGTAATCATTAACTCATCTTACTCCTATAGTTTGTTTGGGTATATTCACAAATAAAGTCATTTTCAAAAATGTAAAATACTAATTATCAAAGATCAATCATATAAACACTTCACTAAAAACTGCTTGTTTTAAAAATATTTTGTGTTGTGAAAAATGATTTATATTTTATTAGTAAATATTTTTGAAAAATATTTACAATGACTGCTGCAAAAACAAATCAAGTTTGGTACGAATCCTAAATCTCATATGAGTAGGCTGAACCATGCAACACAGAATAGTTGGAATAATTTAATTTTGAAATATACAATACTTTTTTTAACCCTTGATAGGAAAAAAATAATAGTTTTTCTTCTCAATGGTACACTGCCTATAAAATATTGACAAATGATATTGCGATTGCTTATAAAGGTGCTCGTGAAATTAGAATTAAATACAGTACATAAAATAGTTTAAACTTACAAACAATACATAAAATATTTTAAACAGGTAAAATAAAGATCATAAAACCGAAACATATTTTGCTTTGACTACTATAAAAAATAACTTACTTGATTATCTATAAGAAATTAAATGAATATTATAGTAACAGGAAAGTAGGCTATACTTTATTGTTTTGTTACTTGTTTTTATAAGCGATTAATGTTGTGGTGAAATAACTTTTAACCCTTTCTGTCCCAGATGATGCCATTTTGCGCCATCATGTTTATCATCATAATTAAAAAAATAAAAATAACTGGGTTATTGGGATCTATTGGGATTAATAAAAACTATTTTCTAATAGAAAATGTTTGAAGAATCAAATGATGTGCTTTATTTTGATATCATAAATCATATAGACGATCAGAATTTTTTTTCTAAAATGATGTCGAATTGTCATTGGGACTGAAAGGGTTAATATGAAACTACTTTAAATAATTTTGTTAAACGATGCCATATCTAGCATTTTACAAAGGATTACTAAAAAGGAAATAAATCTAACTTAGTCTTTCTCTTTTTATCATCAATCTCTTCTCTAACAGACTCGAAGCGATTTGTTTCAGTTTGTTCAACACCTATCACATCTAATTAAAATCGCCGAACTGTGAATGAGTATCCCGAAATGCACTTTCCATTAGGACCTGATTACCCCACTCCACCATTCAAAACAAATAGCTGAACTATTTGGACAAAGTTTTAACTGATTTCATTGCAATAAATGAGCTTCATAAATTAAGGGCCAAATAAGTGAACAGGAATCTTATCAATGTCTATTTACTAAAATGTTTTTTTGAAATATATTTGCTACCGGTGACAGAGATTACTTTTCCCTTCATAAACTATATAAATATCTTTTTTGTCAAGAACTCTTAAACTAAAACTCTATAAAACACTAATCCGACATGTTGTCGCCTATGCAGCAGAGACATGGACTGCTACTCAGAAGGAGTCCTAAGAGAAATATTTGGACCGGTCAGAAAAGGTGAGGTGTGGAGAATCTGAAGTAAACTGGAGTTGAGAAGGTGTAATAAAAAAGATATCTAGTGGATATGATCGAAATCAAACGGCTTCAATGGCTCGGACATCTTGAGCGAATGAGTGAGAAGAGAGCCACAAAGAAAATTTATAAAGGATAACCAGAAGGAAAAAAGTTTTGCGTCACGGGAATAGATGGCTGGACAAGCCGTGGATAAGATGGCTGGATTGGAGATTCAAGGCCAAGAATATTAAAAACTGCCGCATTGTGTTAAAGTAGGACAAGGTCCTTCATGGGGGACTGTAGTGCCGATGAGTAATTAAGTAAGTAAGCTTATAACAAACTGTCTGTGGCTGACTAGGTGAATAGTTGTACATTGAAGATGAATGTACATACTTAGATTTATTCAGGTTATGATCCATAACTTTATAAATCCATATTAATAACTACTAACCTATGAATGGTCTGTGAAGCCAAACAAGCCGGTGAATGTTATCCTGTAAAGAGGAAATATACGTTAAACATGCTCTTAGGTCCGACGCCACACGCTGAGGTCTATGCCCCTCCTACAAATTGCGCTGGGTTCCTGCTTAGATGTCATGTCATCAATTAACTGGGATCAAACTTTCGACGCCCGTCGCCAATAGGAGTTGCATAGTTCAAGTACAAATATATTTCAATTCACCTCGACCTAACCCAGGAATTTAATTTATCACAGTTGCACTTGTTTCAAACCAGCGCAAAGAAATATACTCCGGTAAAAAGAATATTTGAACCCTAAGAGATCTTAATGGGTGCGATGAATAACCATCATTTGATGTGCATGATCTGCGTGCCGAAGTCTTGAAAAGAGTCAAACAATGGCCATGGCAGCTTTCTCTTTGTGAGCATAAACGAACAGCCAAAAGCGGAAAAGAGCCGCGTCCATCGGAGAATTACACACTACACTGCTTTCCTTTAATTCTTCAGTAAAAGAAGAATCTTGTACGGAAACGTTTCTAAGGACATGAGCCCTTTTACGCATGATCACATCTATTGAAAAGAAAGTTGGATTGGAGATACTCTGAAAGGAATTTGCATCGCCCGGAAAACATTTTTATGAAAAGGTCTCTTTGATTTACTAATATCTGCAGCGATACTATTCGTGATCACGAAGTTTTGTGTAGAAGTGTGAAGTAAAAATCAGGAATTCAGGTCCATAAATAGTTGGTATTAAATAAAGGGCAGCGGTAAAATGTATGCTAATTTAGTCTTTCTCTAAATTGTCAATATTTTTAGGGTGTCTGGGTTTCAAAGATTTCTGCTGTATTAGCATTTACAAACTTTAGAATTCGGTACAGGAGATATTCAACAGTTATGGGATGACATGATTTTCAAATTTGCTATGTATTGTAAAAGGTTGTTAGATCAATATTACATAATAAACTTCAATAAAAGATAATTTAGATGTTAATGGAACTAGTTTTAAAATTTTGATAGTTACAAATTTGCATTATGTTTAAAATTATGTTTTATGTTTTATTATTTTTATGCTTTTCATGCATTGAAATTTTTTGAAAATTCAGATGTTTTCACAACAACTTTTCCGGTTTTTGACTGTCATAAAAAACTAAATATTAGATCTTCTGAAAGTTCGACCAGGTTTTGTCGGTAAGTTAAGAATCAGCTCAATGAACCAGTTTATAACGTTGCCAAAAAAATAAATTTTAGAATTTCATGAATCATGAATGTTTTCTAATATTCCAATTTGATTCAGTTGATAATGATTTTAAGGTTAATATTAAAAAAAAACTGATTTTGAATTTTTAAACTAATGTTATTTAATTTGCTTAGAGAGCAACTATACATTTTTGGCCATATCCAGGCCACTCAAAATATTAAAGTAGTTTAAGCATTTTTTAAAGCTTCATGAAATTTCTAGGATTCTAAAATGTGTTTCAAGATTGTCAAACTGCCTATTTAAATATATAAATGAAACTCATAAACGATTAAACACGTTATTGAAGCTGAACACAAGTTTTAAAAGGTGGCTAACAGTTCCCCGTCTGGCAACAACTCTAAAACGTCAACAACTTAAAACTTTCTTTTTATTATTGCAAGATCCAGAGTAGTGCGAATACAAGTAAAATACTTTTGTATCGATGTAAAAAAAGCGTTTGACTTCTAATTGAGCCTCTCAAATTAAAACTAACTTTATAAAAATAAATGAAGATAGAGTCTGAATAATTTTATACCACAAAATTGTTAGCACTATATGTTACGTTTCGAAATTACATTTAGCATTTATTTCTGTACACATTTATCCCATCCTTTTGGAAAGAAAACATTTACCTTTAATACATCTAGTTCCCTTAAAAAGAATGGAAAACTTTTTGGAACGAAATTGAACCGAAAGTTTGAACTTAAAAGAATTGAGACACGGCGAACCTTAATGCTTTCAACTTCAAAGTTCCGATTGATTGTCTGAGAGATACATGGCCTATCCACTCTTCTTCCTTTAAATCAACTTAGAAGAAAACATCCTCCAGTTTCTCAAAAGGTACGACCAATCTAATGAAAAGGTCCATAAAGAATTGAAAGCGTATTTAACCTGATTAAAAAAAGTACTCCGGGAAGATGCTTGAGAACGTAAAAAGAAATTAAACTTGTTAGATAATAGTGATTAGTGTAATTGGTAAGGACGTATGAATAGTTTAATGCTGGGGAGAATCATCATTAAAAATTATTGTTATGTAATTTAAGCGTATTATTATATTCTCTTCAGTATGAGAACACAATTTAAAATTCGTATTTTTTTCCTGTTCAAGTAATAATACATACAAAACAAAGCATAAACAATTGAATATGATGTCAATAAAATATATGTAACAGTAATACAACTAAAAATATTCGTAACAATATAACCATTAAAAATAATTGTAACAATATTACAATTAAAAATATTCGTAACAATATCACAATTAAAAATAATTCTAACAATATTACAATTAAAAAAAATATTTTAAACAATGGTACAATTAACATAATTTGAACATCAAAACAAACTATTTTCTACATTGAATTCAATAAAACGCATCACTTCTCCCCATCTACAT
This sequence comes from Hylyphantes graminicola, assembly GCA_023701765.1. Classification (NCBI taxonomy): domain Eukaryota; kingdom Metazoa; phylum Arthropoda; class Arachnida; order Araneae; family Linyphiidae; genus Hylyphantes; species Hylyphantes graminicola. The sequence goes on along the minus strand of CM043114.1, from coordinate 61,326,863 downwards.
AAAACACCTTAGCCAAAAAGACTCTTCTTCTCCGTCTTTCCAAAAATATCCTTGACGTTATGGATGTGATGCTGCGCAAATCTAAAAAGTGCTAAGAAAGATAAATATATTCACATAGGCGTCGATAAAAGGAAACAATCCTACTCATGGGTATATAAAAATATTACAATTATATTTAATAATAATACATATTAAATCTGTAGCATTAATATAACACTATTACAATTAAATAATTGTAACAATATTACAATAAATAACTGTAACAATATTACGATAAATAACTGTAACAATATTACAATAAATAACTGTAACAATATTACAATTAAATAATTCCAGAAATATAGCAATTAAAAATATTTGTAATAATATTACAAGTACAAATATTTATAACAATATTACTATGAAATTATTTGAATATCAAAACAAACTATTTTCTATATTGAATTCAATAAAACGCATCATTCCTCCCCATCTACATAAAACACCTAAATGTCCTTGAAGTTATGGATGTGATGCTGCGCAAATCTAAAAGTGCTAAGAAAGATAAATATTCACCAGAGGCGTCGATAAAAAGAATCTGCCTCGTGGGTATTTTAATAATATTACAATTATTTTGAATAATATTAATTTTAAATCTGTAACATTATTACAACATTATTACACTTAACTAATTGTAACAATATTACTATTGGAATAATTATAACAATATTAAAATAAAATAATTGTAACATTATTATGAATAAAATTATTTGAATATCAAAACAAACTATTTTCTATATTGAATTCAATTAAGCGCATCATTTCTCCCCATCTATATAAAACACCTAAGACAAAAAGATTCTTCTCCGTCTTTCCAAAAATGTCCTTGAAGTTATGGATGTGATGCTGCGCAAATCTAAAAGTGCCAAGAAAGATAAATATTCACCAGAGGCGTCTAAAAAACGAAAGAATCTTCCTCAGGGGTATTTTAATAATATAAAAATTATTTCTAATAATATTACATTTTAAATCTGTGACATTGTTACAACAATATTACAAATAAATAACTATAACAATATTACAATAAAATAATTGCAACAACATTGCAATAAAATAATTGTAACAATATTACAATTAAATAATTAAAAAAATATATAACAATTATAAGTATTTGTAAGAATATTACAAGAACAAAAATTTATGAAATTAGTATTATTACAAATGTCTGCAACAATATACATCAAAAATATATGTAACAATATAATATTACAATTAAATAATTGTAACAATATTATAAATAAAATTATTTGAATATCAAAACAGATTATAAGAGTTGTATTTGATGTTAATTAAAAATTTCTACAACAATATTACAATTAATAATAGTCGCAACAATATCACAATTAAAAATATTCGTAACAATATCACAATTAAAAATATTCGTAACAATATCACAATTAAAAATATTTGCGACAATATTACAATTAAAATAATTTGAATATCAAAACAAACTATTTTCTATATTGAATTTAATAAAATGCACCATTCCCCAACATCTACATAAAACGCCCAAGCCAAGATTCTTCGTCGCCGTCTTTCCAAAAATGTCCTTGAAGTTATGGATGTGATGCTGCTCAAATCTAAAAGTTCTAAGAAAGACAAATATTCACCAGAGGCGTCGATAAAAAGAAAGAATCTTCCTCAGGGGTATTTTAATAATATAACAATTATTTTTAATAATATTACATTTTAAATCTGTTACAACACACATTATTAACATTGTTACAACAATATTACAATTAAATAATTCTAACAATATAACAACTAAAAATATTTGTAATAATATTACAAGTACAAATATTTATAACAATATTATTATTACAAATGTCTGTAACAATATTATGTCAAAAATATATGTAATATAATATTACAATTAAATAATTGTAACAAAATACTAAATAAAATAATTTGAATATCAAAACTAACTTTTCTATGTTGAATTCAATAACATGAATCATTTCTCCCCATCTACATAAAACACCTTTGCCAAAAAGATTCTTCTTCTCCGTCTTTCCAAAAATGTCCTTGAAGTTATGGATGTGATGCTGCGCAAATCTAAAAGTGCTAAGAAAGATAAATATTCACCAGAGGCGTCGATAAAAAGAAAGAATCTACCTCATGGGTATTTATTCTACCGGCAATCTTAACGTCACATAGATACTTCGTCTGGTGCAAATATTTGGCGCTGTTTTCGCTTAAGGCTGCTGCAATGGCCTATTTTTCGGCCACAAACTAATGGATGAAGCTGACAATGAATATAACTGTTATGTTTCAGTTACGGTGCAAGGCATTGAAATAAATGGCATAAGTTCTAAATGTTGAAAACATTTGTTGCAATATTATTCGTATTATTTAGAGGATATCATTCATTGTTTGAAATGCAGCATTATGTAAATAGAAACATGTTTTGTTCGGTATTGTTTAGATTAAATGTGTTTATGTAGATTTAACTTATAAATGTAACTTACCTTACACTTCAGATTAATTAGAGTACTTATTTATGTTCAAGATTTAATCTATAATGATCTTTTTTACTAATTTATGTCATTTTTTAAAGCCATCTTAACTATGTCTGAATTAGAAAAACTAATGCTGCGTAATAAATTTAAAAATTCCACTAGAAATCGTATTTGATAAACATTATTAAATCAGCTAATTGCTTAGCCGGCTTTCTCTGCAAAGGGGTATCTTCAGCGTGGATTTGTAAGTCTGTATCCATTGTCCAAACCCATTTTTTCGAACCTTATTTATAACAAAGGTTTGTGACAACGATTTAGTAACTTTATTTATGCTGGAATCTCTCTCAAAAACTAACTTAACTTTATCATTATCTTATTGTATTTGAGTTATATTCAAAGATTTTTTTATATTTTTACATGTATTAACACGTACGGGTCATTTTAAACATCGAAGTTTTATCTTTAAAATATTATGTTGACTTTTATTAAATTTTTGCTGTTGATATTTTCAATTTATTTACCCAAATTTTATATTCACTAACCAGTTGCCTACAAGCATGAAAAGAAAATTGTCTAAATAATGCTTAATTCAGTAAAAATATTTAAATGCTTTACATTATTTCCACGTTACATTAAAAAAACATCCAAAAAATAATATACCTTAGTAAAATGTAAAATTAAATATCAAAGCTTGCTAGCAACTTATGTTACTAAAACTAATTGTCCTTTGTTCCCAAGTTAAAATCCCCCCACAGAACAGCACTAAATTGTTTATCCAAACCTTGAATCCCCCTTTTCTTGAACAAATGTTGACACTGGAGCTGGAACGAACAATTTTAGGTTCATTTGGTGTTCTTTCCCTCCCCATTGATTGGAACATCATTAGAAGCAAGGTTACCAAATTTGGCTAAATATAGACATTTTGGTTAATTTTAGTTCCTTATTTCTATTACAAATTTAAGTGAATAGCTCAAAAGTTGTCTATTGATAGTAGTATAAAAAAGTAGTCTAGTGGATTCAACATTTTAAAAAATAATAAATAACTAAAATTCTCTCGACTTTCATTCTTCCGCCAAGTCGTTACCGAAAGCATTTTTCACTCACTAGTGATTGGTTTTGTGTACCCACGTGACACGTCGATCCAATCACTGACTAGTGAAAATGCATTTGGTCATGACAAGTTTTTGGGCTAAGGTTCACATGTGGTGTTTCTGGTTATCCCCTTCCATGTATGCCTTGCTTAATTGTATCACTAGCGACAAATCCTTCCAAATATTTTTTGTTCGATCTTGAACATTTTTCGGCGTTGTATTGGTTTTTTGTTTGTGAAGAAGTGTACTTGTGTGTATTCTTAAAGACAAAATATACGATTCGATATAGTTGAACTGGGCATACCAATGCTTAATACCAACTTCTCGTAAATCACTTAACCATATAACCATGTGATGGTTTCAGACGTATAAATCCGTCACCTGCTTACTGTCAGTTTTTTCCGTCATAACATATAATTTTAATGAAACACATAATTTTGATACTTTGCATTAAATTTTTAAACTGAAAGTATGAAGGAGCCATATGTAATGATAAACTACGCAAATGTAATTTTAAACGAGTTTAAGAAATTTAACTTTCTGTTAAAATAAAAATTTTAGTCTCATGCAATGAAAATTACTTCAGCTAAGGTTACATTTGCTACTTTTCACCAACTCGTCAAATTTTTGTACCTTCCAACTAGTAACTCTAAAAAGGAACAAACTAACAGATGTTTATCCAATGTTAGGTCTTTGGTAACACCTATGCAAAAGGACTAATATAAGATTAAAAAGAACAGATGCATTTGGAACACTATCTGGGAACAAATGGAATATTCATTTAGCTGGCGAGTTTTGTGGCGTTGTTGCATTTTACATGGCGTTATCAAAGAATCGTTTGAAAATTTAAGATTCTATATTGTTCAACGTGTGCTTGCAATGCTAATTACTCATTTCCCGTAATTTATTTTAACATTTTACCCTGTGATGGATACACAATTATAGACCCATCACCAGACTATCTGTTTTCCAGCATTACCTACATATATTTTTAATATAATTTTAATAATTAATTTTTGAAACTTAAAGCATGAAAGAGCCACGAACGAGAGTTTTTAAGTAATTAAAGTTTGAATTGTAGTTTTAATTTATGCAATGAACACTAGTTTAAACATTAGCAATCTGCTTATATCTCAGACGGTTAAAATTCCAACTTCACAAATTGACTTACCAAAAGCTACATTTGGCTACTTTTTGCTTCTTTTTACCAACAACTTGACTCACTCCACCTAGCAACCCTAGAAAGGAACACACTAACAGGTGTTTGTCCAATATTACGTCTCTGCTAACACCGATGCAAAGGACTAATGTAAGATTGAAGAGAACAGATGCATTTGGAAACACTCTATCTTGGAACACATGGATTATACATTTAGCTGGCGAGTTTTGTGGCGCTGTTGCAATTTGCGCGGCTTTATCAAAGAGCCGTTTGATCAGTTGGAGTAATTTCACGGCGAAATGGACGGATGAATGCAGATGTATTGGGATATAAATGGTTTTGACTGTTTAATGTTCGGATTGGGAATCCTATTGTTTGGATTTATTGAAATTAAATATGACCTACGATACTCCTTAATGAAGGTCAATTTAATGTAAATCGAATGTATAAATGCGTTTATAAGCTAGTGAAATGCAGATGAATTAGGCTGCAAATTGTTTCGACTGTGTTCAATGTTCGGATTGGGAGAACTATATTGATTAGATATATAACAAACTGTAGCAAAACTGTTTGTTAACAAATTTGAGTATATTTTGAATAAAATCATATTTGCAATTTGTAAGCTAAACAGCTTATGAGCTAAAATTTATAAGCTAAGCTTTTAAAATTTGTACTATAAGAATATTTATCAAAGTTTAGTTTTGTTATATCGTATGTTACTAACCTATCTGAAAAGTCTTATTAATTTAAAACAGTGGCTCCCAACCTTTTCTGTAACATCGCCCCTTTCTTTAAAATGACTAACACATATCACCCCCCCCTTTAATTTTTATATGTCCAATTATAATTTGACTCATAACCTCTCTGCTTGGAATGAGTTTCACCTCACTGTCATACTACATACTTCACATCTACAAACTCTGTCTGCAAAGAGTTATCAAGGTTATCCACAACCCACATATTCAAAAGAGAATGGATCGACAATAGAATCAGGAATTTCTAACTTGGTCAAATCTTCAAATCTTGTAAGAATGTCAGTTTGAAACTTTTCACTGTGATAAAAAAAAAATTTGAATGGTTTTACGGAACTATAGTACAGTATATTTTAATTCCCCCCCTTTGAACACTCATCGCCCCCCTATCGCCCCCAAACTATTTATTGCCCCCTTGATAACACAAATCGCCCACTTGGGGGCGATAGCCCCCAGGTTGGGAACCAATGATTTAAAACGATAGGTTTATTTTAAAGGTATCTACGTTGATGACCAAAATTTTATTTTGGCAAACATGACTTACATTATAATTATATATCATGTTATTCTATTTAAATAATATAAGTTTTTCCATACCACATTTATTGTAATGAAATGAAAACTGATATTCATATAATTGTATAAGCGGAAAGTGCTTTTAATATAGTGTAACTCACTCATAATTATGTTGGCGTTTATATCTCTTAATAATTATATATCTTAAACACACATTGAAATCAATAATGAATATTGCATTTTCCTTAATACATATTGTAAAAAAAAAACGAATTACTGATTTCAAAAGTACATTCGATATACTAAATTTTTTTAATACATATAACAAAATCTGGAATATTATTATCTCCTACAATTGATAAAACACCCCATGTCACAAAATAATTTATAAAAGAACTGAAAAAAAAAGCCGAAAAAACAAGATTCATGACAGTCTTAATCGCACAAATTTTTTATCCACCCCAGAGTGTCGTGTTTTAAAGTAACGTAAATTCGTTATTCGGTGACAATCGGGGAAGTACATTCACATTATAGGGCCAGACCATGGAGGTGAGAATATGAAAGGGATGCCGTCTGGTAAAAAACAATGTAAAAATTGGTTGCCTTGTAAAGCAATGATGGCTTTCGTCATAGGCCCAAAAGAAAAGCATGTCAAATTGTTTGGAGATAAATGCCATATATTAAAAATTTCGTGTTTAAAGATGTGTGAGAACTAATTCAGAATTTGTGTTACTATCTTTTAAAAAATGTTGAGTTTGAACTTCGAATTCCGATTGTGGGAAATTAATGTTAAGATTGAGTGTTGAAATACATAAAATACTGAATGAGTTACAAGTGACTTAAAACACTATGGTGAAAAAAAATAAACTTGTATTTCTTATGCTTTAATATGTAATGTGGAGTCGTCCCCATACTAAGCCTATGTAACCCATGTTAATCCTTAGGCAACAGTATTTAGTCTTAAAAGGCTACAAAGGGTATGCAGTGCAAAGCCCATTCATAGTAGCTGAATGAAACTTTTTTTTATGAATGAATTTTGTTTATGTAAGGTAGTACAAGGAACAATAAATTTATTTAGATCTTTTATTCTTCTTTACAGCTGTTATTATTGGTAAACTCGAGTTTCAATTAATGCTTCATGAAGATTTTGAAATGATGATTTTAATTTAAAGGTCACTGAATCAGTGATTTGCTTTAAGGGGTCATAGGAGTCTTAAAAATGTGCAAAGAAGGTACTACAAAGAAAAAATTGATGTTTCATGTAATTTTTTAACTACTCAATCTACAATTTTTTTAATATGTAATTCTATAAGATTTATTTATTAAGAAACACATTTTAAAATTTATGAAACTTTAGTCAAAACTAAAATAAATGATATTAAACATAAAGCTATTTGAACACATTGGGATTAGGCTTGCGCGGCAAATTTTGAGATCAAAATTGAAAAAGTGACCATGCGGCAAATTTTGAGGTCAAAATTGAAAAAATTGCCAAGTAAATGACTTTATATAATGTACAAATATGTACAAACAAAGACTTATACCTAAATTCTCAGCTCAATTTTAATTAGAAATTATTAAAAAAAAATTTAATCAAAATTTTAAAAAATTTCTTAGAAAAAAAGTTCATAAAATAATTTTTAATTAAAATTGAGCTGAGAATTTAGGTATAAGTCTTTGTTTGTACATATTTGTACAATATAAAGTCATTTTCTTGGTCATTTTTTTCAATTTTGACCTCAAAATTTGCCGCGCAAGCCTAATCCCATGGTGTTCAAATAGCTTGCTTTATGTTTAATATAATTTATTTTAGTTTTGGCTAAAATTTCATAAATTTTAAAATCTGTTTTATATTAAATAAATCTTGTAGAATTACATATCAAAAATTATACTTATATATTGAGTAGTTCAAAAATTATATGAAAGATCAAACTATGCTTTGTAGTACCTTCTTTGCACATTTTTAAGACTCCTATGACCCCTTAATTAATACACCGAGTCAATATGATGCTTCCAAACAAGCCCATTAGCATATTCTTATGGCACAAACGGAATGACCCATTGTGGAATCCATATGTATCAAATTATTGGCTAACATTAGAGTGTCTAGATATTGTCCGTACTGATGTAAGCATAGTCGAGACATCGTGTTAACCTTAGCGAAATGCTGACCTAATGTTCACAGCGTAATTATTCTAATGACAACTAGCAGATCTATTATGACTTAGAGGTCCCTTGAATTGAACCTGAAACTTTCTACTCCTTGACAAAAACTGACGTGGCGTGACTTTTTTGAACAAAGTCAATATTGGGGGCCTGTAAAGCACTATCATGAATTAGTGGTTCTGTAAAAGTTGTTTTGCTACGCACGTTGTTTTTTAATGTGAAAAACAACATTTAGGTATGGATTTCGGAAACGTTTATTTGAATTTCTAAGTTTTAATTTTAAAGTTATTTCATGTTATTAGCAAGAAATCGAAATTGAGTGACTTTTAAATAGACTAATGATTGCTGGTGCACTCAATTCATAAGTTAATGCTCAATGGTTTGTTTGAGTGCAACGCATCGACATGGCGATTTTCAGGCGTCTTCATTATTTTGCTTGCCGAACTTGCTGAAAGTTAGTTCAAGTTATTTAGAACAAATATGTATTGTGTGACTTTAATATACAGAGTGTCCGTAAAAGAATGTACGAGTTTCTAATTGTAATAGTAAACAGCTGTTATTGTTCGGCAGTTGTGGTTTAAGGTGGCGAATAAAGAATAACTTAAACAGTTTCAGATACACTCTTAAAACAAACACTCATAATTTTACTCGGTCTGAGTGGATTTCACTTCTCCAGAATGGAAAATGCACTTCTCCTTTTGGAGTGGATCCTTTGTGTGTTAAACCTCTGACAGGATCACTCCTAATGAGTGATTTTAACTCAGTCTGAGTAAATATGCATGCCTTTAGGGTGTCGAAAATGCACTTCTCCAACTGGAGTGGATTCCACTCTTTTGTTTTAGGAGTGTAAGTGATACCCCACTATTTAGCAACATTGAAAGGTAGAATTGCACAGACTGTTGCTTCCATTACACCGGACTTGCTGCAGACAGTACGGGAAGAATTGCATTTTCATTTCGATGTATGCCGTATCACTAAAGGCACACACATTGCGCACTTAGTTAAGTTAGCCTTCTAAGCCAACTAAGTTAGTTTTCCTTCAATTTCATGTATGATTTGTTATATTTAATATAAAATAAACTTCTGTAATATGCCATCAAAACTTGGACATTTTCTTACTGACATTCTGTAGAACAGTGATAGCTGGTAAAATAGACACAAAATAAAACTTTGCTCACATGCTTTCAATTGGGTGCATCGCATTGACTTGGCGACTTTTAGGTGGCTTCACAATATTCCCCGCCAGGCATATTTCCTTAAACCTTCATGGACCATGCATTTGCGTTCTCTTTTGCTCAGACATAAAATAAAGGGCACAACAAAAACACAAATAGGTTTTGTTGAGATTCGACGAGGAAGAACACAGTGAAAGGTGATTATTTTGAATTCCAGTTTGTTTGTAGCCTTGCCAGTCATTCAACTTAAAAAAAAAAAAAAAAAAAAAAAAAAAAAAAGACTGCTTCTTCTCTGGAAGTTTTCTATTAGCGTTGTCTCGATAAATGTTGTTTTATTTATTTCAGTCTCGTTTTAAGTCTTTCGGAATTGTTTTTATAGGCGTTGAATACATTGGATTTCTTTGTAAAATGGATGGGGATTCGAATTGTGTTGTTTTTAAATGAATTGTTCACCGACATAGTATGCTTTGGAAATTGGTTTGTAAGGTTCTACCCTATTTTGAATTTATAAGGTTTCTGTTGTCTAAATTTATTTCCTTTTGTGCTTTTAGAAAATTCTTAAATAAAATTAAATGTTTTTATTATGTTATAAAATACAATGTATAGCTATAGAAGTTTACATTTTCCTACAATTTTTGGGAAATTTTAAGTACATTGGACAGGTTTTACTTTGAGGGCACACTGTGGGCACATAAAAAAATACAGAGTGTCCGTAAAAGAATGTTCGGGTTCTAATGGTATATTACAGGAGTTTATTTTTCTAAATATAACAAATCATACATGAAATTGAAGAAAAATTAACCTTGTCTTTAATATATGTCCTCAATATGTGCGCCTTTAGTGATACGGCACACATTCAAACAAAAATGCGATTCTTCCCATACTGCCTGCAGCAAGTCCGGAGTAATGGAATGGATGACACTGAAACTTTAAAAATGATGTAGCTGTACAAGCTCATGCATTTATCTGAAACTGTCGGAATTATCATTTATTCGTCACCTTCAACCACAACTTTCGAACAATTACAGCTAATACTATTACAATTTGAAACTCGGTCATTCTTTTACGGACACCCTAGATAAATTGTCTTGAAAAGTACTCATCAAATCGATATTTTTTCAAGAATAGAAAGAGGACATAAGTTTTTACGCTTCGAAAATAAACTTCGTGCATTCATACGTTTGTAATGTATTTAAAAGAACTTTAAGTCGATACGAATGACGAAGTTAATACGAAAAAATCGTCTAAAAACACTAAACTTTTGAAATCTTCTTTATAAATATTAAGAGAGTTAAGTACTAAGTTATATAACGAATTTTCTCATAACTTCAAAATATTTTTTTATCTATATTTCTGTTATTTATTTACAAACGTCATATTTTATATGCTAAAATAAAAGTAATTTAGTGTATTTTATTTATTTATCAGACTTGGTTCATGGAGCGTGCATGTGAAAGAAAATATTTCGGAGTCTTTTATATACATGATACATGCCATTATTTAAAATGAGTTTGAACATGTAAATATCTCAATTTAAAATGTTGTTTACATCAGATATTTGAATTATTTGTTTGGATAAGAAAGAAAAGCAATCAAGACAACAAAAGAACATAATACAGTATTTATTCAATCGCCGATCGTTACAATCGTTACCATTATCCCAACAACAAACTCGGTACGTGCCTTCCTTCAGGGCTCACACGTACGTGATATCACTCATTGCCACCCAATTGATCATAACTTGCGAGGAAAATACATCAAAAATAAAGGCAACTTATTGATTGGTCTTTTCCCTAGATATAGAAAGTAGCAGATATGCCCATCGATTGCGTAATTCTGTACAACGCAATACAAACTGCGCGATTGTGTGATGTAGCCACATTTCGTCGTTTTCGCAATGCATCACGGGATACTGGTTCACAAAAAATGTTTTTGCCGAAGAGTTACATGCAATAAAAACTGCATTTTTAATATGCTTCTTTCATGAATATATATCCTCATCTCTGCCAGAAATTATCAATACATATCCAGCTATAAACTTATGCTAGCAAAACTGGTAAAAAGTTTTAATTAGTTAATTCGACCAATAAAAAATTTATATTTAATATTATATGATGGCGCCATCTGGTGGCGTATGGCATGCCATGTGCTAGAGCTTGCGAACTGCCTTATGGGATACTGGTTCACAAGTGGCTTCACCTTTCCCCCTAGGGGCAGATCTGCTACTTTCTATATCTATGGTCTTTTCTGCCAACAAACACAGAGCGAAGATTTTTCTCGCTGGTCGATTCTTCTGTTTTGGCTTGGTTTTTTTTTTTGTATTTTACACAGAAAGGTTGATGAAAACTGCTGGACAGAAAATTGGAGAGGACAGACGCGCTGTCACATACGATTGAGAAATACGCTTTTTTTTTAATAGAGATTGCTTGACGGTTTTTTTCTTTTAAAAATCTGCAGCTCAGAACCTGAAGGGTTTATCTTTTTTCCTATATATTTTTAAGTTATACTTTAAGATCTGTAGGCATCTTCTCAATACTTAGTTTAATAAAGTTAGATAAAGTTTAATCATAATATTTTTAATGTTCTAAAGTCATTTTTTTTATTAATTCCTTCTCGCTCCCGTGAAGATGTAGAGTTGAGGTTTCGCCTTCGATTTCTCGCTTAGTGTTAGTGATAACGTGACAATAAGATAAAGATAGACAAGTAAATTCGGTACTACTACTTAGGTACTACTACTTGCTCAAACTAGAAAAAGACTCACTATTTTAATAAAATATTTATTTATAATATTAATAATGTTTTGAATGCATTCGTTTTGATATTTTTTTTAAATGATTTTCCTGTGGAAAACTAACTATTCCTGAATTTTTGAATTTCAAGCTAAAAATAATAGATAGAAAAAAACTAGGTACTTGTATATGCGCAGTAGCGCACAAATGAAGCAGGCTAGAGCGGTGCATCTTGGGATAACTTGGTGCCAGTAGGTTATGCGCGGTAGCTCGAAAAACGTGACAGCCCTGCTTCAAAAAATTTGAAATCATAGACCCCTCTATCCCTCTTTTATAACTCTATGCTAAAAACAAAGAAGTTAAGAACATTAAACTGTTGTCATTTTATTTAATATAATTTAATTTTTTTTTCAAGAATAGAAATCGGCACATTTATGATAAATTTCTCAATACTGATTTGTAGTTCGACTCCCAAAACAATAAACCATTAATTTTTATTTTTTATTTTACTAAATTTAGACCGCTGTTAAGTTAAACGCAGCATCGACAACGAATCTTGTATCATGGTAAAGTGACGAACAGTTCTTTTGGAGTTAAACCCTCCAGGCTTTGAGGTGCAGAAATCTCAGGACGATTTAGTTTCTCAAGGAAAGAAAGCTAAAATAAAATTAAGCAGCAGTGTATTGACATATTCAATAAAATGTGCCACACAAAAGCATTACAAATACATCGATAAGTATACTTAAAAACATTTAATTTATAAAACATTCAACACATTATTATTATATATTCTTACATTAGATTTATTTTATACAAACAATCATTGTAATGCAACTAAAGTTATTTAAAACAGAATTTCATATGAATATATATTTTTAGCTCGACTGTTTCATTACGTTAAAAAAACTCACAATTAAATTAAATTAATACAATTACTTTTTTTGTTTAATAAATAATTGTTCATATTTAAAAAAGTTTTATTATACACTTCAGTTAATATTACATGTTTTGATATTAAATTAACCGTTAAAGAGGTTTTTCTTCAAATAACTAAGCACAAAACACACGTTTTCATAAAATTTGAAGATCTTAATTAATGGTATTGCTTTTTTCAACAGGAGTATTTGGTTTTTGTATTGCTCAATGTCTTATCACGTAGAAAATATTTCATCGTAAAAAGCGTCTTTGAAAAACTGTACAATTTTATCAAATATAATTTTTTAAAGATTCATTTGATCAGTTGGCAAGTTTTTATAATTTTATGTAAATTCTTAACGAATTATGTCGTAGTTATTTTAAATCACTTTCATTTTGAAGCTTCAATTAAAACATGCACTGATACTCTTTGAAAGTTAAATACTTATCCGTAAAATAATTGTAAAATTAATTATTTTTACAAATTAAAATATCGAAATGCAATTAATAGTTTTTCGAATATATTTATTTTAAATCATACAGAATAAACATTGAATACTTAGGTAAAATAAACAAATAATTTCGTTACGATCGAGCAATCGTACAAGATAACTATACAAATTGTCATGATTCGAGTCCCATATTTTTGCTTCATATTTTTCCCCAATTGCTTGCAAAAACATCTATGCAAACATACATCGAAATCATGTGGCACATTTCCAAAACAATTTCCTCTAAAAATATCCACTAAGTAAAGCACATTGATAGTATTTATACACGGCTGATATTTCACTCAAGAGAAGCTCAGTTCTTTTGCCACATGTAACAAACATACAAACATGTATTGCACACTTAGATTGACATACTTTGTTTGTCAACAAACATAAATGTCTTGTCCCCGTTCAAATATCAGTATACGTCCGTATACTGATAACTAAACCGACGATGATTGTTTGTGCCCAAAGTTCTAGCAACTTTTGTGTTGCAATATACATAATGTTGCCATGTACTTGGAACGTGATTGTTCATGTATGGCACAATATCACGTACATTCAAAACAAGTAGTTTCAAATACGGCTCCTTACCCGTAGATCACTTGGTCCTTTTACATGTACAACCTAGAGAAAGAATATTATTTATTAGTATATTTTATCCAATATTTATTAATTTCTTTTAATTTGTAGATGCATTCCACACACTCTTAAAACAAGAGTGAAATCCACTCCTGTAGGAGTAGTGCATTTTTGACACTGGAAAGGAGTGAATGGCTCGTTTGTTTTAAGAGTGTATGCAAATTTCGGTATTTTACTAGAACCGGACATATACATACACTGCTCAAAACAATTAGGTGAGAGCTTTGTGTACTTTTTTTTACCCTATCAGTCCCAACTTTTTATTCTAAAAATCTAAATATTGGTTAAAAAAATCATTATGCATCCAGAATTAAATGGTAAAGAACCGGGGAAAAATCTTAAATTTTAGAACGAAAATTTAATAGGAAAAATGGAATCGTAACTTTTGAGTGAATTACAACAGTTTTTTCGAAATTTTATTTGTTAAAAATAGTTAATATCAATTTTAAACATCTAAAATTGGAACCATAAATAATTTTGGGCCGATTTATTTTATAAAATTGCTTCAGGTTGAAGTTATTTTACATGTTTTCATATTTTATTTAATTAAAACAAACATTAATGAATTCTTCAAAAGACACGACTCTTCCATCTAATGATACATTTTAAAAAAAACTTCGTTGAAAATTATTTGTAATCTTCAGCTTGTTATGGAATCATTAGGTGTGAAATCATAGCTCTCCTAATTGTTTTAAGCAGTGTACTTCCAGAAGTGAACTAATACTAACACTGGATTTAAAAATTATTGCTTTGAAATAGTAAAGTATAAAATTGCATGAACTGATGGAAGAGCAATTTAAATAATAATTAAATAATCTTAATTACAGAAAATTTTGAAATATTAGGTATTTTTAAAAAGTACGTTTATTTTTTTATGCTTTACTATAATAGTTTTACTATATATTTACGTTATATATTTCAAAGGCTTAAAAAAAAACCAAATTCTTACATTCTTCAAATACATTTCCAGTTCCCAACCCCTGCCAGTTTTATTTGCTTTGCTGTCAAGGTGATTGAAGTCACATCCGGGCAATCAACACGGACAACGGAAATGTCTGAAGACATTTCAACATCCTCCCTTACCTTTCCGGGACATAACACAGCCGTTATAAAGAATCCAAGGAGTTATAAAACCCAAACTTTTATACGCCAGTAAACAAACCATAAAAGATTTTTTTATTCCCTCTATACAAAAATGCGTAAAATATCAGTTTTAAAAAAGGCGTATGTCCAATTGTCAGTTTCACATACTATGGTTGTGGTGCTACTGGTCGCATAATCCATTGGAGACATGTTAAGTCAATTGCAGATTCACACTAGTGGGAAATATTTTCTGGCGATTTTACCGATATTCATTTACTCAAGTAGTGGCCATGATAAGTGAATCAGTGTTCACATTACATGCTCTGGCTATTTTGTCTGCGCTTACAAAATGTGTTGCCAAACGTCACGCTACAAATACCGTTAACAGTGTTACAATTAACAATTCAAACGGGAGGGAACATGGCTGATTGGTAGACATATTTTCAGGCTTGTGTTCTTGATCAGAGACCACTTATAAATTTTCGTCAAGCAAGACAGACACAACACACACATACATAACAGATGCTGCCATACATCCGCGCCACCTCCACAATTTAGACATGCTTCGAATGGGAGGAAAATAGTTTCCAGGGACCTGTACCCGTACTGCAAAATGTCCGCCTACAGGACTTTCGGACCCAACAGATTTGACGAGTACGTACTCCGCATGTACTCGAGACAAAGAACATTCATGCCTAGAGCCAGGACCCAGAGGATTCAAAGGCTAGCTCCCTAATGGTTGAGCTGCCGGGGAACATTTGTTTGTTCGGTAGAAGACAATGTTTGACGAAGAAGTGACGTCTACATATAAGCATTGTCTTTACAGTTGTCCATTTCAGCAAATATCGGAGATAAAAACGCGTGTGCACATTTTCCACCAGCTCGTGTGAAACTCCAATTGACAAAACATTTCCACTTTGGATCATGTGGCATCTGAAGTACGGCAAAAACCAAACGAAACCGTGCTATGTGAAACAACTCCCTGAAGAGTGTCCCTTTTCCACGCAAGACGTTAGACACATACATGTGTAAATTTAAATAACTCCAGTGACTTCTTCAAGACAGCTGCCATTTTGAACTTAAATCGTTGATAAAACCGTATACACGATATTTTCCCCGCTGCATGTGAAACTCCAATCGAAAAAACATTTCCACTGTGATTATGTTGCCCCCTCAAGTATGGAAAACCTACCTGAACCCATGCATGTGAAACGAACCCCAGGAGAGCTTCCCTACTTCCTTTCCCCACACACGAAGTTGCACGCCTACATGTGTAACTGGAAATAACTCTAAGGGACTTTCCCCAGACGGGTGCCTTTTTTCTATTGAAGGTCCTGAAATATAGGGTTAAGTTCCTTTCGAAATTTCTTTTTCGATGGTTACATAAATTTCGAGGGATGTCCACAGGTTGTCTTAGGCCGTAACTTACGCCGTAAGGGACAAGCCGAATGGCTTAGGAGCAGGACGTAACATTTCTCAAGTCTTTTATGTTCCTCGAATGAAAGTTACTCGAGGTTTGGAATTCGACGGTGGATTCTTTTGCTTTAAAGTTTTTCGTTACTGTGACAAAGTGTGATTCGAAGAGATAATTTTAAATATAAATTATGCTTACGACTACCACAGAAAATTATATTGCATCAGAGATTATTACTTTCTCAAAGAAGTGACGATTTGGTTAAATGATCATCTTATGTACGTTTCTCCTTTAAAAATTATCTTAATTTATAGAACCAGATTAATTTTACGATCCAGACTACAACAGTCGAGTTTGAAATGATGAGTTATTCATATAAAAAATAGTTTAACTATACAAAAAAAAACACAATAGAAATATACAATTGGTGGCATGCTGTTAGCTAATTTAAATAATGTAAAATTACAAAATATTTTTATTTTGATAAATTTAAATATTTATAGTTTTGCTGGAATGAATCAATAATGACAAATAAAATAATTTTTAATAGTCCCTCGGTTTCGCACATTAGAAAATTTAAATTTAAATTCACAAGATTCACACCTTAAAGATTACTTAGCAAGTAAGACAGGATCAAACGATTTCAGCTTTCCAAAGGGATCTTAATAGTCCAATCAATTTTTAATTCATAAATAAGCACACATTTTTATATTTGGAAATACCCTCAAAAGAACCATATTTTTTTTAGAAAGGAAAGTTATTGTAGAGGAACTTTTAAGAGAACACAATTAATGAATTGATTAAAAAAGTAATATTTTCTTTGTAAGTACTGAAAAACCAAAAAAGTCTGAGCACTGAAAACAAAGAAAGTAAAATCGTTAATTACTAATATCCCATTGCAATTTAAGCGTTAAGTGTAAAGTTCCTCAAATTCCTCACATTGTTATTTCCAGAAAGTTCATAATCGATTTATTTAATATCACGATCACATAATAAAGCGCTAGCGTGCAAGGCATAATAGTTAGTCAATATGAAAGTTATAAATATGCAAATGAGGCATTGTTACAACATCACTGCGTATTACAAACAAGCAATAAAATGTTTAATGTCGTCATAATTCAGAACAGCTCATTGTTCACTGCAAGCTTCATTTAAAACTTCACCAGCGAATGAAGTCATAACGCTTAAGTAGAACAGCAAACTCCGCGAATATGACGTCATTTATGACATCGTTTCAATAGTTAACGACACTTTGACAACATGCGCCTATTAAGTGAGATAAGCTGAAAATAAAATCGGGACCTGATGAAGTGATTTACATTTTAAATAATGTTGCTGTGTTGTTCGCTTTTCATAGTTTTGTCTTTAATTTAAAAGAATTTTTGACAATGTGAAGTAATTTCGCCAAAGTAGTAAACAGTTTTGAAAAGCATGAAAGGTTTGCAGATTAAAGTAAAAGTATGGACGTTTGACGAAAAAATAATAGGAATATTTGCATTTTGCTCTTTTTATGATGAAATGTCATTACTCATAAATCTTGATTTTTCAGATGCATTTGAAGAAAAATACTGCTAATTAAATTAATCTAAATTGCGGAATCTAAGGGGTTATTTCATGTGCATAACTTTACTTTTTTTTAAAGAAAAAAGGAAAATATGCTTTAGGGGGGTTGGTTTCCTGTGGTGTATAATTTCTTTTTCTAGTTTAAAGAGTAATTTCTAAGCATATAAAGTAACAGGAATTAATGTAATTTGAATTGTATTTCTACTACAGATCAAAATTCTGGAATTACGTGATTTAAACGTGTTGTTTCGGCAAAAAAATATAAGCTTTGTTAAAGATATATGTAAACCATATAAGTTATTGTAGCTTTAAGAATAACAATATTTTTTAAGGAAGCGGTACCCAAAAAAGGGTAAAAATAGCGACTTTTCCGTTTTTACTTCGAATTATTCGCAATATCTTTCTGAAAGTTTTATAAGGATATCTTCTGCTGAAAAAAAGTTATTAAATATTATCTGGAGTCATCCCTATAAGTTTTAATACGTATTTTGTCTGCTATCAACCTTTATTCTCTGTTTCACGTTTTTCAATTCTGTGTTTAATAAATCCCAAAAGCTTTTTTGCTAATTAGCTTTTTAAAGAATTTTAGAATTTTGATATTTTTCGGAAATTGGAAAAACGCCAAATTTCAGTTTTTGTCGCCGAACTACGAAGTAGAAATTTTACTACATAAAAGTAAAAACATATACACATAAAATTATCTCACCTTTTACATAAGAGTGGTCCTTATTTCAGGTCGACACAGTTTTTGTCATCCAACAAGTTTTCTTCCCTGTTGGCTTCTGTAGATGCCGTTTGTTTTTTCTAGGGAAGTATCATGGTACACGAATTCGTGGTCTAAGTTAAAATAAAAGTAATTTTCGTATTATTTGTGTTGTATTATTTGTAATATTAGAATTATATTTATTTCTTGGATACAAATAATATTTTGAATTATATTTTCTATCGGAAAACAGAGTATAAAACTTATTAAATATGCGGTGATTTATTCAAATTATGTAAAAATATTTTTTTTTCAAAAATTAACTTTAAATATTACGTCAATAACTGAATTATGATTTTTCAAATGCAAACCAAAAATAATTGGCATTTTTGAAAAGTAAAGTATTATTATAATCATAATAAAACAAATTCTATAATTTAAATTTAATCAATGTATTCATCTGTCATTGTTAAATTAAAAAAAAGTAATCTTTACAAAATACACTGCAACAATTAAAAATTTGGGAAACAAACGTTCAAACCATTGTTGAAGTTATGATCGAAATATACGAATTAACCACCGCAATAAAGCTTTGAAAGCTAATTTGTCATCAGAATTTTCGCTAAATACATAATAGAATCTAACAATTCTGCGGCTTTGTCAATTTAAAGGATTGTCTAATCAAAATATGCATGAAAATGCTCCTATGACAAAGGTTAAATTTGAATAAAACTATTTTAAGTACATGGAAATGTCACTAGTTGTTATAGAAGTAATTGAATTCAATTTCTGTTGTTATTACTAATTATGAGAATAATTTACGGCGTTGAAAGTCGGGACTATATAGTCTTGCAATCATTACTGGATGTTTTATTTCGGAATTTAAAGAATGGTTTTCGTTCTAATGATTTTATATTGCATAAATATTATATAAATTTTAAAAATATTACTTTTTTAATTAGTTTTATTAAAGAATAAAATACTCTGAATTCTTCTACTTAAAATAAATATATTTTTCTTTTGCATATTGCATTAGGTATTATATTTTGGAAAAATATTTTTTAAAAAAAAAGTATCATAGTATAAACCATGATACTGGTCATGTGGCATTCTTTAAAACGCTATAAAATATAGTAGAGTATAAATATAAAAGTTTGGCCGCGTTGCTTAAATGCATTGCACGTTACTGTTTTAGTGTATCATATTTTGCAAAGAAAAGATAGAAAACAGCGGTCAGATGCCAGTTGAATTTTAAATAAAAATGGTAGATTAAAGAAATATCGAAAGTTTATTCTATTTTTGAAAATCTAGAAATTTATCGGTTTGGTTTTATGCCTGCCATAAGCTCAATGTTAGTTATATTTGAGCAAATTTTAACATTTTCTGTTGCGTTCAACGAACCGCTTTGTAGTAATGTGGTAGAACTTGCTGGTATCTAGGATTAGGTTTAATCTTTGAGTACTGTTTATTGGTAATTGACTTTGTAAAGGTTTTAACAAACTCATAAAATAAGTTATAGGGTAGACTGACCAGTGAGTGAACAGGCCCCAGTGAATGAACATTTGGTAAATATAATTAAAAAATAAGGATTGAAAATCATTAAACTAGATGAATTGGCAACACAGCTTCCTACTACATGGGAGGAAGTCAATCTGACATATGGTTGGTTGTCCTGGTCATTGTATCCTGGTGTTCATTCACTGGCAAAAGCAGCGCCTTAAACGTTCTTTCACTGGTTAGTCTACCCTAGTTCATGGAAATATATAAGAGTAGCTTCTTAATTGGTTTATTTATTTTTAATTTGCAGAAGAATATCGTGTTCATTTTAGAACTAAAAGAATAATAGTAAAATCTCAACTTCAACCGAGCAATATGTACAGTATGTCATGGATTGTCTGCCGTGGGCAGGTAAACTGCAGGAACTTCCATAATGACTCGGATCATTGTTGCAAGCACTCAATTAGTCTAATAATTAAGAAAACTTACTGTTTTTTTTTATATTTCAGATCAAAAAGGGTACAACTCATTGTTGCGATTACTGGCAGTTTAACTTCATACGGCAGTTGTGTAACGCGGTTTTATCTGTTTGAAACTGTGTGAAAATCTTACCAGGGAATTTCTTTCGCAGCAGTGGACTGTCGTCTTGCCTGTGACCTGAAAGCAAAGGCGATGCTCCAATAGGAGTGCAGTCTGCAGCTCTGTCTCCATTTTCAGGACTGAAATAATGTATTTAATTTTATTTCATTTAAAAAATAGTGCTCAAAAGGCTTCAACAGACTGTACCACTTATTGATTGTTGTTATAATTATTATTAAAAAATTAATCTCATTTTACTGGTACACCTACTACAGATACTCAGTTAAGCTAAAGAATCGTGACTGGATTTAGCGTCTTTTTCAAAAATATCGCCCGGTCAAATGACAATACTACGCCCACTTGTCAATGTGGAAAATAACATACTATTTTGGATTAAGCAATGGAAACTTGCTCTACTTGTATAAAATAAGTTACCTGTGTATAGCTCCGTTCAATTTCATATGGAATTTGTTTCCGTATTGAAAACTAAATCTAGTTTTTTTTAATTTATTAATAATTTCTTCAGACTTTAACACCTTAAAATTAAGTAACAAAAAATAAATACTTTTATTGTACTTTGATCGGAATTATTTTTCATTTTTCAATTTAAATGCTTCAAATCTAGTATGTATAATGCATATTTATGCTACCACTCTTCTATTAATAACAAAAAATCTTATTAAACTTAATTTTAAAAAAATAATCCGTCCCATAACATAACACCGAAGAAATAAAAAAACAAAAATAAGAAAGTTTTTCTTTTATTCGAAACAACTGTCAATTAAACTTAAAAGAGCATTAACGTTTGAAAAAAACTTAATTAAATGTTCTTATAATATAATCTTATCTTTTAAAAACCATAAACGCCATTTTTTATTAATTTGTGGACATTTATCAAAGTAACCCTCTAATAAAAAAGAATATAAATCCAAATTTAGTTTTTTTTCTCTTTTTGATATCAACAAAAACTGAATCGATAAAAATAAAAGATAAATAGAATAATGACAAGAGAGAAGTATCTCAAGCATTATTTTTTTTCATACAAAAACTGATTTTGAGGGAATAAATTAACAACGGGTATTATTTTCTGCATTAAAGTGGATCTTCGCTTTGGAACATTACAAAAGGTACTTACTGGTGCCGAACTTGAAGTGCTTCTTTGCTGTGAGCTAAAATAAAAACAATTTATGTAAAAAAAAATTCTTTTGTTTTTATTGTAAAAAATATAAATAATAAAATATAAATCTTTATTATAAACAATCGCATGATGAGTGTACTGAGATTATTGTTTTACTCAAGTTGTTTTGATATAATATTAAACATACAAATTAAAGCTTTAAAACTTTCTTTATGATTTAATTTAAAATATGTTACGAAATATATTTTTTAAATTATTATTTTGAACAACCAAAATATTAAAGATTTAAAGGGTAGATGTTATTCATCGAAACGAATTTTGTTCATCTTGAATAATAATGAATAATTTAGTGTTTCCAGCAACAAATATATTTTTTTAAATATTCAAATTTTATATTATGTTCTTTAAGTTAAAAAACACCTTTGCAGTTTTTAACCTTTAACTACACAAACGAATTGTTTAAAAAATAAAAAAAATTAAACTAAGGAATTAAACAAATTAAATTTACACATGACATTGTGAATTAAGATATTTGTACTCATTAATTTACCCTCATAGAGTTAAAGGTTAGAAAGAATTTAGTTGGAAAACTTACATTCTCCGAATCATAACTCAGATACAGGGCCAGACTCCTTCACTGGCGACTTTTGATAATGACAAATTCTATTTGATAGATCAACAATAAATGTACTATATAAATTATATTTTGTGGAATGTGATATTTACAACGACACACTTGATCTAAACCGTTTAGTTTCAAAAATCGCACTCTCAAAAGCATAAATAAGATGTTAGGTTCGCTCCACTCATTGGCGCCTTCTTTCGAATGAATTAGCTTGTTTCACCTGAAGTAGATTTTCCTTTTTGTTACTGGATTATTGCAATACCACCCAGATTAGAAGGTCGGCGAACTAAATGCTTGACGTCATATAAGTGACCGATTCTGTGGTTTTGA
Organism: Hylyphantes graminicola; assembly: GCA_023701765.1. NCBI lineage: Eukaryota > Metazoa > Arthropoda > Arachnida > Araneae > Linyphiidae > Hylyphantes > Hylyphantes graminicola. The sequence continues at coordinate 61,303,797 of CM043114.1, read as the reverse complement.
CCAATGATCATTCGTGACTAGATCTTGTATCTGAATAAATTTTTAAGATAAGATGAATCAAGATGCGACGACATCTTAAGATACGTCGTTATTGGTCAACAAATTGAAATTGGTCCACTAGTGTGACGTTGTGTTGCTTAGTTCTAACATGTCAGGGCATCGGATACCGGATTGGTCGATGTTGACCAATCCTTTCATCCCTTAAGTGGGTCGATAAAATGGTTACCAAGAATGCTTGGGAACTAAAAACTGGGGGTTCTGCGTGAGAGTGACCACCAAGATCACGAAATCTACGTCACGAAACTGAAATGTGCACCTTGTCCCACTAATGAGCTGTTGCGCCTAGGAGTTGATTTCTTAAAGCATTCACGTTGGTTCAAAGACGTAAATGATGGGACACCGGACCCTATATCCTAGTTATACTTCGGAGGATGAAAGTTTCGCAATTATACCGTTCATAAACTTGTTTTGTTTTTAAATTTTTTTTGTTGTTTTAGAAAAAACATCAACTTACCTTTCATCCGTCTCCGCATGACCACAGCGACAGCCGTGGTCAAGAGAATGATTAGCAGGACTCCGATGCCACCAGAAATCCCGGCCACGATAAGAAGATTCTCTTCCTGGAGCAGGAGATGGACCCAGCCCGCTGGAGCTGCAACAAAAGCAATTCGTTAACAATGCACTGGAGCCAGCAGTAACCACAATAATGAATTCGGCTACTTTTGCTCTTAAAAAATCAGTAGTGTAATAAAATGTCTTTTTTATCTCGTACAGCAATAGTATAGATCTTTAGTAGTGAATCTGCAATTAATCTGAACACTGCAGTATTGGAGACGGTCGTTGCAGTTTAGTATAGTTTGAATTATCGTCGCACTAGCGCAAGAAGGCTATTGGCGACGTGTGTCGTATTTTAGAACCAAAGTCAAGTGATGAGCTGACACCTAAGTAGGCACCCAATGCAACCGTTAATGGCCACATCGTACGCAGCGTTAGGACTTTGAACTATATTTAAAGTGCACTCCTTTCACACGGGGTATTATTCGTTGGACATTTTTGGCTGCATGACCGTTTATAGGTTGGCAGTTATTTTGTCGATTCCCGGACCCGAACCTGGGACCGTCCGCATGCTAGGCGAATGCCCAACCAATTGGGCTCCCCAGCCCCCGACGGTCGTTGGAATTCCATGCTTATAAAGCAAGTACAATTAACGTTACCAAATGACTTAGCACGTCGTGCAAATGTATTATGCATTAAAAAGTATATGTGTAATACACTCTGATGAATTTAACGAGCACAATTTCCTTTACAGGTTAACGCTTTAAAACAACACTATCCATTTATTACATAACTTTGTCATAGACAGCACTGTAAAACATAAGCTTAATCAGTAAAACAAGTGGCAGTATACGCTGCATTTAATTTATAACGTAGGTTTAGTCTAATAATGAGCTTACACCATCCCATCAATAGGTGCAAGATATTGAACTCACGGAAACGTTATAACTCACTATATAACGTCATCACTTATTTTGTCAGAATTTATAACAGAAACTGAAAATATTGACAAAAAGTTTAAATCATCAAGGTACCCTTATTATTATAATTTAAAACAAAAAAAAAACAAATTATTGAAATGAAACTGATTTCCTGATGCTGGTTTTAAAATTTTTTTAGATGCATACTGCCTAAAATTTATTATTTAAATAATGGTAAATATTTCAATTCTTATTTATGTTACAGTATATTTGGACAGATTAATATATCTTGTTCATCAATTTTACACACATATAAAAAATTTAAAAAAAACTTTTTATTGTCTTGTAACCCTTTTATCAACATAAAAAAATATTACTGACCTACGAGTAAATTCCAAACATTTAATCTTTTTCTAATTAAATACGTTTGTTTCAGTACTACAAATACTGTTCCGACAGAGAAAGTTGATTTTTCATTTTCTTCGTCCATTTAGTAATGCAGATCAGAAAGTTGATTAAAAGATTCAATTCATCCGAGGCACATTGCCAGAAACTACACTTACGCAGTTGTCTAGCGTTACTTTAGCTTTACATGGTCTTGGAAAGAGAGTGAACAATAGCAGGAGAAAGGAAGAAAACTTAATTATAAAGATGGATTGCTAGGGATTCTTTTAAATTAAACTTAGTGAAATGTTTATTGCATGCAGTCTAGCTGAGGGATATACTCGTACAGCGATAGCAGGACTGGAATATGAAATTTATTTTTATTTCTGGCTATTTAATGTATTCATGGTGATATAACTCAACATTTTTAATTTAATAGGGTTTTTTTGTAATTTACACTGTCAGCAAGTGTAATTGTACAACAAAGAGTACAAAGAATCGGAAGAGATTTTTTTAAAAATTTGTTTGCATTAAAAGTCTATAACAATAATCTGCTTTAAAAATTACATACAATCTATCCAATATATACTTGTTAAATAAATACTATACAGTTAATTCTTTCAACACAAAAATTTCCCAATGCAATTACAAATATTATAAACGGATTGTCTACTTATTATAAGATTTAAATTATTAAATTATCAATAATCTTAAGACTAGCGCAGTTAAACATGCCCTGAAAAAAAAAAGACATCCATACCATCTTCTGACTTCTCAAATCCTTTGAAGCATTTAGCGTTTGACCAGCGCATTTTGACTCGCAATGTAAAGCATGCCAGTACATTAACTAAAGCTCACTAGTACCTTTCCTCACGAGGAATCCAAATGATCCCCCCCCCTGTGGATCAGTCGAATACTGGTTTCTCAAGATGCAATCGATACACTAAAAATTGCTTCTTTGACATTTTTTATTAGCTTACTTCAAAGAACACCATAAGTAAATAAACGATTTGTTAAGCTTTAAATATTCAAAAAAATAGGCAACCAATTTCCTAACATTATACATTTCTGGACATCAAACATTGATGCTGACTCTTTCACTAATCAAAGCACTCAGCATTTCACCAGCGCATTTCGAATCTTAACTTGAAACCTGCCAAGACACTGATAAAAGCTAACCAGTCTCCCTGATTTAAATAATTTTCCTCGGCTGTGTGGCGCAGTTAATTTCCGTGCTGATATTACACGATTCGATCTATTATATGGAAAACAGCTTTCTTTTTACTGATACTTTAAGTTTATTTTTATAAGCCCACAGAAATAAATAAAAGCTCTGTAGTTTTACATAATTTAAGTACAAATGATTCTATAAATTGAAGTACCGCTCATGCCATTATACATTCCTGGACATCAATCATTACTGCTGAATCCTCCACAAATCAGAGCTCTCAGCATTTTACCAGCTACTCTCAACCCGTAACTAGCTCAAGACATGGATTAAAGCTCACCAGCCTCCCCTGATTCAAATGACTTTACTCAGAAGTGTTTAGCAGTTAATTTCCATTCTGTTATTTCAAGAAGATTATGTTAAAAACATCTTTCTTGGTTTTTAAAAACTAAAGTGTCAATAACATCATATAAGCAAATAAAAAAGAACTAAAGGAAATTATTTGAGTAATGAACAATACATAATTGCAACCCATAAATGTTCATACCATTATACACTTCTGGACATCAATCATTACTGCTGAATCCTCCACAAATCAGAGCTCTCAGCATTTGACCAGCACATTTCAAGACACGGATTCAAAGCTTACCAGTCCCCCTATAATTCCTTCCCCCACCCGAGGCGATCCCCACACTGACTTCCCTCGGCAAAGTGTGGAGCAGTTGACCTGCGGGTCACAAAAGCAATAGATTTTTTAAAAAAACTGCTTTGTTTCTACTAACACATTTTTCAAAAGTTACTTCCTAAATACTATGCTTTCATACTATCGTTTCTTTCTAAATGTCCTCATAAGTAAATAAACCCCAATTTTATTATACATTTTTAAGTACTAAATAGTCTACAGAAGGCAACCCCCATTAGTGATCATACCATTTTGCACTTCTGGACATCAATCATTACTGCTGACTCCTCCGCAAATCAAAGCACTCAGCATTTGACCAGCACATTTCAAGACACGGATTCAAAGCTAACCAGTCCCCCCTTCTAATTCCTTCCCCCACCCGAGGCGATCCCCAAACCGACTTCCCTAGGCAAAGTGTGGAGCAGTTGACCTGCGGGTCACAAAGCAATAGATTTCTTTAAAAAAAAAACTGCTTTGTCTTCACTAACACATTTTTCAAAAGTTATTTCCTAAATACCATGCATTCATACTATCTTTTCTTTCTTAATGTCCTCATAAGTAAATAAACCCCAATTTTATTATACATTTTTAAGTACTAAATAGTCTACAGAAGGCCCCATTAGTGATCATACCATTTTGCACTTCTGGACATCAATCATTACTGCTACATACTATTACTGCATACTATTACTACATTACTGCAATCATACTATCGTTTCTTTCTTAATGTCCTCATTAGTAAATAAACCCCAATTTTATTATACATTTTTAAGTACTAAATATTCTACAGAAAGCAACCCCCATTAGTGATCATACCATTTTGCACTTCTGGACATCAATCATTACTGCTGACTCCTCCACAAATCAAAGCACTCAGCATTTGACCAGCACATTTCAAGACAAGGATTCAAAGCTTACCAGTCCCCCTTCTAATTAATTAACCCACCCGAGGCGATCCCCAAACCGACTTCCCTCGGCAAAGTGTGGAGCAGTTGACCTCAGGGTCACAAAGCAATAGATAAAAAAAAATGCTTTGTCTTTACTAAAACATTTTTCAAAAGTTATTTCCTAAATACCATGCTTTCATACTATCGTTTCTTTCTTAATGTCCTCATAAGTAAATAAACCCCAATTTTATTATACATTTTTAAGTACTAAATATTCTACAGAAGGCAACCCCCATTAGTGATCATACCATTTTCCACTTCTGGACATCAATCATTACTGCTGACTCCTCCACAAATCAAAGCACTCAGCATTTGACCAGCGCATTTCAAGACACGGATTCAAAGCTTACCAGTCCTCCTTCTAATTCCTTCCCCCACCCGAGGCGATCCCCATACTGACTTCCCTCAGCAAAGTGTGGAGCAGTTGACCTCCGGGTCACACAGAAATAGATTTTTTTTAAAAAACTGTTTCGTCTCTACTAACACATTTTTCAAAAGTTATTTCCTAAATACCATGCTTTCATACTATCGTTTCTTTCTAAATGTCCTCATAAGTAAATAAACCCCAATTTTATTATACATTTTTAAATACTAAATAGTCTACAAAAGGCAACCCCCATTAGTGATCATACCATTTTGCACTTCTGGACATCAATCATTACTGCTGACTCCTCCACAAATCAAAGCACTCAGCATTTGACCAGCACATTTCAAGACACGGATTCAAAGCTTACCAGTCCCCCTCATAATTCCTTCCCCCACCCGAGGCGATCCCCAAACCGACTTCCCTCGGCAAAGTGTGGAGCAGTTGACCTCCGCGTAGGTCATTAAGTGATCCCTGGAGTGTCGTTAGGCTGAGGCCGACCAAATTACGAAGGGATAATGGCGTTTATTGAGAAATTCGCTGTTTCCGGGCTCGCCGCCGCAGACGCAGCTTTAGTTCGTCAGGAAGCGATTAATGTCGCCCTTTTAATGTGAAGTTTTAATTTAAGTTAAAAGGGGGGCAGGGATATGGATCTGCCTTGAGGATGATGGCTTCCTTTTGAGGGGTTTTCTTGAAATTGGAATTCGGAGGAAGTTTAGAAGGATGAGACGTAGACTCGGATTTATGTTCGATAAATAGAGTATTATTAGTTTGAAAAATGCAAAGGTTAAAATTATATTAAAAAAATAGTAGAATTGTTAGAAAAAAAATGGATTATATTTCACGTTTTATTAGAGTCGTAATTTATAATCGGTTTATCCCTACATAAAAGACATAATAAATACAACAAAAAAACATATTTTACTTTGATTAAACCCTTTTCAAATAAGTAAAAAAGTTAATTTTATTTAACTCTTCAATAAAGACTGGGAACACTGTCACTTTAAAGTCATTGGGCCGTAGATGGACCTAGATAGATCTCATTGTAGATTGGGACATGGGATACTAAGATACGACTTTTCAAGAAAATTTAAAAAACTATTTCTAAAAAAATACATAATTTTAAATACAAATCTTAATTTAGTGCAGAATACAAGTCTTTTTCAAACTTCATATTAGTTGAAATTACGAAGGGATAATGGCGTTTATTGAGAAATTCGCTGTTTCCGGGCTCGCCGCCGCAGACGCAGCTTTAGTTCGTCAGGAAGCGATTAATGTCGCCCTTTTAATGTGAAGTTTTAATTTAATTTAAAGGGAGGGGGATATGGATCTGCCTTGAGGATGATGGCTTCCTTTTGGGGGATTTTCTCGGAATTTTTAGGATGCCTTGAGAAGTGAGACGTAGTCTCGGATTTATGTTCTATAAATAGAGTGATAGAATCTATAAATATAGAAATTGATTGTTGGGGAAAATGTGAAGGTTAAAACTATATTTAAAAATAGCAGAATTGGTTACGAAAAGAAAGGGTTAGTACATTTCACGTTTCATTAGAGTCTTAACTTTTGCCTTACTTAAAAGACACATTAAATATAAAAAAATATATTATACTTGGATAAAACTCTTCTCAAATGAATAAAAAACTTGAAGACTTTTAACTCTTCAATAAAAACTTGGGACATTGACGATTTAGAGTCATTGGGCCGTAGATATAGCTACTAAGATAATAGGTTTCAAATAAATTCAGAAAACTATTTCTAAAGAAAATACATAATTTTTTTAAATACAAATCTTAATTTAGTGCAGGTTGCAAGTTTTCAAATGTCGTATTAGTTGAAATTACGAAGGGATAATGGCGTTTATTGAGAAATTCGCTGTTTCCGGGCTCGCCGCCGCAGACGCGGCTTTAGTTCGTCAGGAAGCGATTAATGTCGCCCTTTTAATGTGAAGTTTTAATTTAAGTTAAAGGGAGGGGGATATGGATCTGCCTTGAGGATGATGGCTTCCTTTTGAGGGATTTTCTTGGAATTGGAATTCGGAGGATGCTTCGAGAAGTGAGACGTAGAGTCGATATGTTCTATATAAATATAGTATTATTGGTGGGAAAAATGTAACGGTTAAAATTATATTTAAAAAACATCAGAATTTGTTACAAAAAGAAGGATTTACATTTTACGTTTCATTAGAGTCTTAACTTTTGCTTTACATAAATTAAACATTAAATATAAAAAGAAACATTATACTTTGATAAAATACTTCTCAAATAATTGAAAAAGTTATGTCTTTTAAATATTCATTAAAGACTTGGAACATGGTCGCTTTAAGGTCGTAGGGCAGTAGACATAGATACTAAGATAATCCGTTTTAAGACAATTCGAAAAACTATTTCTTAAAAAAATAAATAATTTTGAATACAAATCTTAATTTAGTGCAGAATACAAGTCTTTTTCAAACTTCATGTTAGTTGAAATTACGCAGGGATAATGGCTTTATTGAGAAATTTGCTGTTTCCGGGCTTCCCGTTGCAGACGCAGCCTACAACAGCAGAAAAATTAATAAAAATCAACTTATGTTTGATGATACTTCTTTTTGGAACAAAAGTTCATAAGGGAAGAGCTTAGTTGATAATCGTGCTAAGTGACAAAAAAGCGAAAAAGAGAACATAAGCTTTAAAGTTTTTCGTTTTCATTAGAATCTGTTGAAAACGGTACTTGCAAACCATTGTAAAATAAATTTAACTTTTATAATGATGGGGAAACATGTTATTGTTAAACAAGTTAGTAATATGTTCATTAACAAAAAAAAAATCCAATTTTTTTTCAAAAATGTCACCTAGCACGTTCTTCCACTAAGCTCTTCAAACGGTAACTGAACTTTTTTTCTGCACAAAGATCACCTACGCAAGCATTCCCCTCTTGTAACACGATATACCCCGTCGAGTTCCCCCCAGAATTAATAATACCCTTTCTAAAACTTCACCTAATATAAAAAAAAATGTAACGGAGGTCCTGAAATTGCACATCCGATTCTACCTCCCTCTCTCTAATTAAATTAATTGGATGTTTTCTTTGTCGTATACGTATTAGTGTAAGAAACAATGCTGGGGATGTTTTTATAGGAAACCTGCGACTGAAAGTTTTTCGTGAGCGTAGACGAAAAAAATTAGTGACTGCGATTTAAAAGGCAGCGTCTTAATTATCCTAGAACGTTCATTAGTAGAATCCTTTTCGTAGCTCATTAGTGGAAGGATGGAACATAGTAACCTAATTGTTCTCCCCTGTTAACTTTATGGAGACGGATGGGTGTGGTATTTTGATTCAGTTGTAACTTACAGTATCATACACCGAATAATCCGGGGAAGCCTGGAATAACCATGTAAGTTTTCAACTGGCTCAAATTGTAATTACGAAAATCCTTTTAGATATTCTATATATTTTTTTCTTTTAATTAGTTAAATTTGGATGGACCAACAAGGTGAGAACTATAAAAGCATCCCGAATCACGTGGCTGGGTCATCTGTACACATGTCCCGATGAATTCCCCACAAAAAAGTGACTTTTTTTCCAAAATAGTTGGTAACAGACGTAGAGGACGATCAACCACCCACATTATGGCTATACGTTGTTAAAGGGACCTCAATCTAATAGGAGTCAACCGATGGAGAGCCATTGCGGCTAATAGGACGAACTGCAAGATAATCAGCGAGTCAGCCTTGGTCTGCCAAAAGGCTGTTGAGCCGTTTCATATACAAAAACAAATATTTTATCAAGAAAATTGGAGAGGTTGTTATTTACTCCTCAGTTGCCCGATATTCAGATACCCGATACTCAGTTGCCTGATATGCACAATAAATTAACGAGAATTAACAGAATTCCGAAACTTTCTATTTAACCACGATTTTTTTTTTTAGATCTTCAGTCTCCCAACTGAGCTATTTTTGAACAAAGAGTTTTAACAAATAGTTCAAATGGTAGTGTGGTTTCAATCTAGTGAGCTTTACATGATTAAAAAAATTAAATTAGTTTAACTTTAAGCAGCATATTTTCACCGTGAAAAGGATGTAAAGAAAATAACAATACTTTTCTGAAAATATTTTCCCGCGCAAAAAAAAAATCTTTACAGATAAATGATTTTTTAATGCATGATCTGATTATATGTGGACGGACAAGAACAAAATTAGAGAATTGTAACCTCTAAACACAATTCTTTGACACTATGGTAAATACGAGCATGAAGAACTTTCTTAATACTTAAATCTTAAATCTTAAATTTTTATTGAACAATATTATTGAAATAAATATTTATATTTCCATCAAAAAGTTTTTGCGTTAGATGAAAATATAACATTTAATTTCCAAAATTTATTTTTCGTAATAGCATGATTAAATTTAAGAAAATAAAAGATATAAATAAAGATAATAAAGAGATAAAACTCATTTCGGAAAATGTTAGATGAGATCTTGTCATACAAAATGTATCAATGTCTACGACCGAGTGAGTAAAATAACGAACGAACTAAATCCAAGATGATATTTAGAATGATTTTAATTGGATATTTATAATGAAAATGTTAAATCTGTTAAGTTCTTGAAATGTTTTTAGTGAGCTATTAGTTTCAGCTTTTGATTGCACACTGAGATACGAATAAGAATTTAACAACTCCTGATGAGAAAAATATTTCGTAGGTGAGTAATTTATCGTTTCACTTGATTTAAATGGTAAATAAACGAGAAATGATTGTCATTGAAAAACACACAACTTTATAAATTTATTCAATTTATAGATGCATATTTTATTACGTGTATGTTACTTCTAAACGTGCATGTTGTCTTTTTAAACTAGCTGCAAAATAATGTTTTATTTTATTATAGTATTTTTTAATAAAAATATAGCGTTTATTTTATAATAGTATTTTTAATAAAAATAGTGCTTATTTTATAATGGTACTTTTTAATAAAAATAGTGTTTATTTTATAATATAATTTTTATTAATAATATGTTTTACTTTATAATAGTACATCATTTTCTTTTGTTTTTGTCATAATTGTGTACCCACAATTACAATTGTTATTCAATATAACATCAAGCTATGTATAGTGTCTTAGTTTTGTACTGAATTTTTTTTTTGTAGAAATCAAATGTATCTGCCTATAAATGTTATAAATTTGTACTTTTAACATCAAACAAACGAGTTTCTCATTCAAAAATAAATGTTATAAACATTTTGTGATTTTGATTGATAACATACACCTGAAAGATAATGATTCTTATTTATTTACAATTCCTACAAAACGTTAAACTTTAAATGAATATTTTTTTTTATAAAAATTGAATTCAAAGCATTTATTGAAAAAATTAACCCTATCAACCTTGGCATTCTAAAATCACATAAATTATGAGAAAATGACCAAACTGTTAGTAAACATTTGAATTCCCTCACAAATGATAATTTTGCGAATCTTAAAACCTAATGGTCACACTTCACCTTTTTCCAACGGAAAATTACCATAAAACTAAATCACAGGCTACAAAACTTTTGAGAATTGTAATTTGAACAAACAACATCACTAATATGTTTAGTGTTAGGGAAACGAATTCTCTTAAACATATTCATATAACTACTATAATAATAAAATAGTTTTAATACTTCCAAAATAAACCCAAGTCTGGACGTATCAACTTGATTCTCTCTAGCAATTTTATATTTTATAGATGAAATAAAGTTTCAAATTTTAGTTTTTAGCCATTGCCTTCAGATGTTTTATTATAATTTGCTTTGGTTCTTTATGTTGTCCCATTATGAATAATATGGGATGTGAACTGTTTAATGCTGCAATTTGTCCATTCATGTAACTGGAAAAAGAACGGATTTGCTGAATTGGTTTTCCTTTTCTTAAAAATTACTGATAGTGAAATACTGAACAAAAACGTCAATACAGATGGAAAAAAGTACTTTTGAAATTTAAAAAATTAAGTTTTAGCAAAAAAAAAATAATTCGGAATATAGATAGTTTCTGCAACTAGTACTGCCGTGGGCAGGTAAACTGAAGTAAGTTCTATTAGAACTCATACCATTTTTGCATAATATACTGGAAAAAGCTAATTATTTCAGAGAAAAAATGGTAGGGTAGACTAACCAGTGAATGAACGTTTAAGACGCTGCTTTCGCCAGTGAATGAACACCACTATATAATAACCAGGACAACCAACCATATGTCAGAAAGTTTCCTACTACATGGAAGTCAGTGTTGCTAATCCATCTAGTGGAATGATTTTCAATCCCTATTTTTTAATTATATTTACCAAATGTTCATTCACTGGAGCCTGTTCACTCACTGGTCAGTCTACCCAACGACTCATTGCTGCGATTAGTGCAGCTTACCTGCCCACGGCAGAGTACATTGAATACGTTTAAATTGCCTTTTGATAATAGTTGCCTTTTGATAAGAGAATAAACCTAAATGGATGCTCACTAGTGTGTTCACAAAATGCCCATATAACTACATTAACATCGCAGGAATACATTGTTTATTATACGTAGTTTAAGAACTAAATGCATCGTTACTCCATAAACTGGTGGCAAAGTGTATTTAAAATTAGAAACTGAATGCTGTGTTTCGCGAGTTTTTCTAAGATTTATATATTTCGTGCGTAAGCTGTTCTAGGTGATATTTACTGTGACAAATTACAGCTTTATGAAGAAACATTACGCCAAATTGTATCTATGATATAAATTTACACCACAAAGAGTTGTATTATTGTAGCTTTTTCCCCTTTTGTGTTGAAATATCACATAAAATCTTTAGGTATCACGGGATTCCATTCGTTTTATCTAGGAAAGTTACGCCCTTTTTTACAGCGATATGAATATAAAGCCATCCAAACGAAACTCACCAACATCTCAAACCTTCACATCATTTCTGAAGTTTCTAATGCAACAACATACTGTATTTCTTTCAAAATTTCTCCATAAAGTAGTCCATAAAAAAACATCAGATCTCAAACTCTAAAAGTTTGCATCTTTTCAATTTCCTTCAAGGATTGCGAAGATGATTCAAAGATAAAAATATTTATCCAAACACCATGATATCTTGTTTGATAGCCATATATCCATAACACTTAAAGATATATTTCCCCAAACATTCGAGAAAATATCTGGAATACAAACATTCCTTCCAAAAAAAAAACCTATTAAAAATTTACAGTATTGGTTGGATACATATGTAAGTGCAAGTTTTTTCTTTCTTTTTGGAAATGAATTGTTCATGTTGTGAGAGACAGGTTTAGTAAATTAAATAAACCATTGACTTCATATTTAACATAATAAAACTTAAATATGTGCAATTATTGTACAAAAAATAAATATCCTAATGGTTCAATGTTGTTTTAAAATTGGAAAAAGTTCTATTAAAATAAATGTATTACACGTTCTATTGCGTTTACTATTTTTATTACTTTCGACGAGCGCGCGCAAATTTTTGCATAAACTTAACCACACTGCACCTGATCTTATTATAATTCACGTGAAATTACAGTGGGATTGTTTAAACACTTTGTCAAAGAAAACGGAACAGGCAATGAAATTGCAGTTAGGAGCTTGTGACGTTATAAAAAAAACAGTGAGTTTGTTTCTACACTATATCAAAGAAAACAAACCAATGAAATTGTAGTATAGAGAGCGGGACGTCATAAGAAATATTCCCATTGATTAAAGTTTCTTTTTTGAGAACTAGCTGATACTAAAATAACTTTTTAATATCACTGAAAAATTTTAATATTTTGGTGTTATTTAGTATGCTACAAGGAATATCACACTTCAAGTGTAACCAACAATTGAAGAGTACATGGGAATAATAGCTTGATTTATTAGGAATCTTCCCGTAATTGTGTCTGCTTGGCGGACATTGGTGACAGGAAACCGGTTTTTCTTTTGGTTCCTCAATCGCGGTACAAACGTGTCACTCGTGTCTACTGATCTCTGGCGTGACTCAGGGTTACCGCGAAAGAAAAACAAAGCTAGTAACCGGTTTCTTTGCACTTGTATAGGCGATTTCTCGCTATTATCACCAAAGAGGCCTTTTGAAGAAAGCCTTCTACGAAATCAAGCTGTTTTTCCTCTGTACTCTTCAATTATGTACATTTGAAGAGCATCAAGAAAACACCTCTTTTAATAAATCCTCACATTAATTACCATTGTTATGTACAAAAATATCCTGAACTGTACTTGAACTGTACTACTCCTGAACTTGGTGACTTTAATTGAAGTGAAGTGCTAATTCACATACGGAGCGCCTACCAAGAGGGGTGAATCAACTACAACTACAGTAAATAGCACTAACTACAACTTTGATTCTGAAAACAGGGTGTTGACTAGAGTGCCATGTGTCTGAAGGGAGTGACTTGTTTTTTCTTGTGACTGGAACTCCTCTCTATGGTTCATGAAGAAAATGTTGTTATAAAAGAAAATTTTACTTGAGTTTAGAATATTCCCATCTGCTGAGATTTTTTTAGTGAAAGAAGAAATGTCTATTTAATGTGTTTACCAAAAGAACTTTTAACAAATGTCTTTATTTTAATAAATGTTCATATTTGAGATGTTTTAGCTTAATAAATGTCTTTATATGATATAGTTCTTAATTCTTGCTGGGAAACTGGGTCACACCGTAACACAATTTTATGTGTGGCTTACAGTAGAAGGCACCATAATGAAAATGAATTTGCGTTAAAATTTTGTTTAACTCTTTCAGCCCCAGTGATGCCATTTGGCATCATCATGTTTCTGATCATAATTAAAAACATAATAATAGGGCTGACATCTATTGGATTTATAAAAAATATTTTCTAATAGGAAAAAAGTTTGAAGAATTGAATGGTGTGCTTTTTGATATCGACGAATTGCCATAGACGATCAGAAAATTTTTCTAAAATAATGATGCCGAATTGTCATTGGGACTGAAAGGGCTATGTCATTAGGGTTTTACATATGGGCTTCTGCTTTGTTTTACGTTTCATTTCGTCCAAAATTCTGTCCAGTTTGAGTTACAGCTATCTAAAACCAACGCATTGAAATATCTCCTGTACCGTAAAGAGAGTGCTGCACATAAATCTCATCGCTCCCTTTGTGTAGTCTGTCATCTTCCCCCAAGTGCATTGCTGGACGGGTTTTTTTTTATTTATGGGTTTTGATTTAGATGTTTTTCTTCCTCTCTCGGACGTAAACTAATCTTACACGGCGTAATCGATGTAGATTCCGGACTACAAATCATCGATATGATAGATTTTTCTGACAGCAAGGTAAACTTTAGAATGTCCAGGGATGTATTTTTTTATTTGGTATTTCTTGGGAGGATCCGGACTTTTTATGGGAGGTGGTGGAGGTTTGTGGAGGATTTCTTTTGATATAACATCAACCATCTTTTTTATGGCATTCGTAAAATACTGAACGATCGCATTTAATAGAGGACGTTTAATATTTTAGGTTGGGTGCATTTTGGCTGAATACATGTATTGAACGTGGTATTCCAGGTTGTAAAAGTATATGGTAGATATTTTAAAATTGGAAATTCTTTATATTTCAAGGTATAAAACTTTTTTTGACGAACCATAAGATGGCATATCTTTAAATACCAATTTAAATACTTTGTAACGTTCTTAATATATCGGATACATAAATTTTAAGTATCTAATATATTCGCTGAATAAATCATGTCATGATGTCATTATTTTCTGATATAATTTAAGTAATCGAGATAAATTCACACAAGCCTTCAAATTCTTCAATATTTTTAAATTTTTGACTTGTATAGGATTCATTCAAATATTCGTCATTCAAATAAAATCTTATTTTAACAACATTATTTTAAAAAAGAAGTGTTACTAATAACTAAAGCAAGTCATTTAGACATATATAATTAGTACAATCCTGTTCGTTGGCCTAGTGACAAACTACAAAATTAAGCATGAGTTTTAGGAGTTGTAAAAAAACTTTTTTTGACAATCATGTAAACAAATGACATGTTCACTAATCAGACGAAGAGGTTTTTAAATTGACGCTGTATTTATCAGGAAGGCGACCAAAAAAAAATTTAGAGTTGCCTTTAAAAAATTGCAACCAAAGAATCGTTCGGGAAATGTGATTTCGAAATTTGTAAATTCAGGCTCTAATGTTTTATTTTCCACAAACTAGGATTAAAGCATCTTATTTCTATTTTCATACAAAAATATAAGTATCTCAAATATCTACTTACAAGGCAAGGCAGTCAAGTCCAACGAGCAAGGATCAGACGCCCCAATGTCATTCGAAGCTATACACGAGTACTTTCCATAGACGTTCGGCGCGGTACCGGACAAGGCAATGATGCTCTCGTGTCGGCTGGACTCTCTGGTCTCGTTGAATATGGAGTCATTGTTGCGGAACCATGAAAAGTTGAAGGCCGCAGGGTTGGCTGAAGATCGGCAGCTCAACACCACGTTGCCTTCGTCGGTGTAGTCTTTGATCAACTCACAGGCAGGGCGATCTAAAAGAAGAACAAAATATTTACAATATTTAAATTTTTTAAGTTCTCGTTGAATTATTTTTCTCAAAGCGTTGCAGTTATTGGCAGCTAATCGTTTGCAGATAATCATATTTGCCGGAAGTGAGAGCCATTTTTTTTTGTTACTATCTAGACGACTCTCGCTACCAATTTTGAAACTGAGATTACAATAAATCTTAGCTTTCTGTAAAGAGAACACCTGGCAAATGGGTGTTCCAGAGATCTTTTACATGCCACGTAGTCATATGACACATATGACATGCGTACCGATTCATACCATTCTCGTTTTAATGTTTTTATAAGTGCGTATTTTATTTCGGAAACCTGATAAAATCTTGCGACCTGATGTTGTCTTCAGGCAAACACTATAATCATGCAACTTTCACTGTTAGAGATATTGTTCTCTACTTCTTTAGTGAGAAAAAAATGTTGATGTTATAGACACTTGTTAATAAATACTGTTATTTAACCCTTTCAGTCCCAGTGATGCCATTTGGAATCATCACTTTCAATATTTTTTTTCCAAATGTTTATGTCCCGTTGTGAAATCTAAACCCACATCATTCGGTTCTTCGCATTTTGTTCTATTAGACTGTTTTACATTAATTTCAATAGAAGTCAGAACTCTATTTTTTTATTTAGAAAATAGCTAACAAGCGTTTCACCTGATTTCTGAAAAGTTAACTTCAGTTCCACGTATTTAAAACACAATACAATAATTACTATTTTTTTAATAATATGGTCAGATTCCTTAAAATATATCACTCGAAGTGTTTTTAGGTAATATATATATTTTTATTTTGTTGTTTTCCACAGTTAAAAATTTTTGGCATTATTTCAAAAACCATTTATATATTTATTAAATTGAATTTTTTTTCCTATGGAACTCTTATTTTTGACCTTCAATAAGCTTATTTTGTGAATATCATATGTTTCTGTAGTGAGGAAAATTTTTTGGACTGAAAGGGTTAAATGTTCTACGTCCTCGTCGAATTATTTTCCCCAACGTGGTTGCATTCAATAGCAGCTAAGCCTTTGTAGACACATACACTTTGTATACATATTTGCCAGAACTGAGAGCCATTTTTTGTGTTACCATCTAGGGGACTCGCGCTACCAATTTTGAAACTGAGATTACAATAAATCTATGCTTTCTGTAGAGAGAACACCAGCCAAATGGGTACTCCAGGGATCTTCTACATACCACATAATCATATGACATGCGTAGTGACCATTTTCCCATCCATTCTCATTGTAATGTTTTTATAAGTGAGTATTTTATTTCGAAAACCAGATAAAATATTGCACCTGATGATGCCTTCAGGCGTCTAATCATGCCACTTTCGCTGTTAACCAAATTGTTCTCTATTTCTTCAGTGAAAAAAAAATATGTTGATGTTATAGTCACTTGTAATATTGTTATATCACTGATCATTTACACCTATTGATATGAAGCATAGGTTTGGTTTGAAACTATTCTAAATGTTTTATGTTTTCTTTAAGTAAAATGTTTGCGTTTGCAATGTTTTTGTTGAAATACTTGGACATACAAAAAAATTTCTTCAATCCTGTTATGCTAATGCTGGGTGCTGAGGAGCTTAGATTATTGTTAAGATAAAGTGTATGTTTGATAAGTGTTGTATTGTTAAAACTTTTCATCTATTGTAGAATATTTCATAATGTAATTATCGCGATTCTTTATAACAAATGATATTACTTTATAGTATTTCTTTTAAATTGAAATTTTTATGTAAACACAAGTACTGTCATCAGCCTAAGCTCTGCACAAACTAAGGACTTCTAAGCTTTACTAAGCCATTCTATGCATTAACAAAACCTACAATGTCGAATAACTCAATTTCGAATTTTCTTTTTATGTCATGTTTTTTCTTAAATAAAAAAATACCAACTAAAAAGGAATAAAAAAAACTTGTTTTCTAAATCAAATGAATTGTTAATTTCATAAAGTAGTAAAGCTAGTTGCCATTTTCTAGTTTTTTGAAATAAACGAGTTAATTTACATGCGAATATGTTTTAAAAATTATCTTAAAAATAATAATAAGCTTACTTTGTTATACAACAGCAAACAAAAAACCAGTTACAAGTTATTGACCCTAATTATTTGTTTGCGGCTTGGTTTTTAAAATGAAAGTTGTGGTACTTCTAATCATTAATATGGAAAAAATAACCGAACGTAATGAACAATATCGGAAACATCATGATCTACAGCTTTACAGGAAATAAAGGGGAATTTTTTTTAAAAAAATATTTTTCGTTATCTTATACAATTACTTTCCTTTTCTCATTAAACTCAAGGTAAAAGTAAATTTATTATCTACCATTGCTTATTTTTGTTAGCCTTAATTTAAAATCGTTTAAAGTGCATATTTACTAGCAACAATTGTTAATAAATATATTGCGCTTTAACATAATTACTCGCATCCAATTAATTGTGTGGTGTTTTAGAGTAACAATTGGTATAGTATGACTTTAATAACCAAAGCGAAACGATTTAATATTGCAATTACATATCAACATATGCATAAATAACATATTTAAATATATTAATAAACGCCAAATGCTTTTTACAGCGAATTTATAGATTAAAAGAAAGCAACTATTTAACAAAAGATTTAATCAAAATGAATTAATCGTTATTTATATATTCAGATTATTTAAAACATTTTTGATTCAATGATTAACACCTAAACGAGACACATAATACTTTGTTTTAAATTAATTTAAGTATAAAAAATACTAATTACAATATTAAATTTAACTGAAAACTGTTTTTGCATATGTTTTGTTATAATTAATCTGACAATGACATCTGCCAAAACAAAGGAAATAAATACACCAGCATTGTTTTCTTTAGAAAACAAAGAAAGAAGCATCGAAGCAAATTAAACAAAAACAAATCTGATTCTTGGCAAACTTTTCGATAAAACAAATAACTTTACACTCTTTCTCCATTAGAAAAATAAACAAACTAGATCATCTGATTTGAAAAAGAAACTGTTTACTTTTTGTCACATGAAAGCATGGGTCTGGATACTTGTTAATGTTCTTACAGGGAAGCTTAGAAACTTTTATAAGCCAGACGGTGTCCAAAACAGATGGTGCCATAGGAAAAGAAATAAGGAAGTGCACTGCCTAGTAGAAGCTATTTTTCGATTTATTGACCAAAACAAGCTGGAAGAGGGTATGTTTTCCTTCACAAAAAGTAGTTAAATAGAATGGATATTAGTATGCTAAGGGTGTGTTTGTACACTGAATAATATATTTGAATAAAATAAAGGTCTTTTTCAAAGTTTAGTCATTTATTTTATTAAGTATTTTTTATTTAGTAGTAAAGACAAAAGAAAATTAAGTTTTAAAAGTCAGGTTTCGTTGAAGTTAAAGTTTCATTGAAAATATAATTAAAACGTAAAATGGTAATTGAATAATGTATAAGGGCTACTAGAATAGTAGAGAAAGTTTGTATAGTAGTTTTGCACAGTAGAAAGTTGCATAACAGTAGAATAGTTCGAATAGTAGAGAAAGACTAACATTTTTGTAAAATATTCTTGAAAAGTTTCTATAATTTAGCTGTTTTGGCTATCTTTTTTAAATATTTTTTTAAGAAATCGAACATCCATGATAATGTTCTTTTCATAAATGAAAGAAGAACGTGGTAAGTGACAGTTAAAAAAAATGAGATTTTTGTGTCAATGAACAAGTTACTAACTTAATTAAAACGTAGTAAACAATTTACTTTAATATCGACAAGTTTCCTTTTTTTCCGATAATTTTAAGTTTAAGTTGATATTTTACGATTTTGCAAGTACAATTTTCAATAGTTCTGAGGGCAAACTAAAAACTTACAAGTTCGCTATTTTGTCACTAGCGCGTTCCTCCAATTAACTCTTCAACTGATAATTCAACTCATGTTAATTTCTTTAAAAAATTTTTAAACTAAATTCCTTTGACCGCAAAGCCTATATTTTTATAAGCCTATAATTATAATTTTACTATTAGAAGTTTCTAGAAAACTGTCATATTTTTAAAGCTTGTGCTAAGCTTTAATGTGTAAGGTACAACGTAATGAGGAATTTTAAATTCCATTTATAATTCTTCGTTATATAAAAAAATATATACATAAATCATACTTTCAGTAACTAAATATTTTTGCAAATTTTATGAAAAGTTTATTCCTTATACCTTATGCATGTTAAAACTATTTATCTAACTTTGAAAACTAAAAATATATTTTAATCAGGGCTTTCTGTTTACTTAAAAAATTAAAAAAAAATCTTGCACAAAACCTATTAATCTAATTATGTTATGCCAACATTTTTTTCCTCTTACGCGTACGACAAATAATTTATTTTCATCACTAAATCTCTCTCCCAGAATATAACGGTAAGTTAATTTTTCTTATCATAAACTAATTAGTTCCGCCTATTTAAATACGACGTCGACATACTTATTTTTTAGCCTTCACATTTTTAAAAATGACGCAAACCATTATATCTCGGAAACTTCTTTTAGAAGCAAAATCAGAATTAGCATACTCACTTAACTATATTTTAATGCAAGTCGCGTAAAAACGAAAATAATAATAAAAAGGCCATTAATTAACTTTAAAAACTTTAGGGTGTCTTATTTTGTCTTTTCTGCTTCAAGCGTTAGACAGGACCGCAGTTCGGATCAACAAAATACTTGCATCATTGATTCGATTCATTTTAGCTCTTAGGCTTGTTTTACATGCAAATATTCTAGTAATTCTTGTTTTAGTTACTGTGCTATATAATCCACAGGGTTAAGTAAAATTCTTTTGTAGTTTCACACGCAATTGTAAGAAATATTGCAATTACGGAATGTCAGATCATATTTATAGGCAATAATTAAATGAATTAGTGTGGAATTATTATTTCAATTGAGTTTTTTTTTACATTAATGGTAAACTTTGCTGTTGTACTTCGCAACTACTTGAGCAAATATTCTTTTTAAAACCGTCAGTATATTTTCCACTTGTGAATCTCCATTTCATTAAGCATTACCACTGTGATTTTGCGACAAAAAATACCAGAACCGTTGTGTTTGAAATAAGCTACAAACACATGTGCAGAAGTTGTAAAGAAACAAAAGGCTTATGTTAAAAAAAAATTATAACACAATTCATTAGTTCTTCTTTCTAATATTGAACAAAATTAAGTCCGTTTCACATGTGATGGTTCCAGTATTGTTCATCGACGTACGTTTGCGGATGCTGTGACAATATTTTATTAAATATTTCCCATGTGACCAAAGCAAAAACTGTACTTTAACTGCACTAAAACTGCAGCTTTTAATCAAGTAGGTGTAATTATCATTTTCGCTGCAGTATCAAGGTGCAACAGTATTATTTTTGTAGCTAGTTCACTTAAAATTTTGCCACTACATGATTGAAAACCGAATGTAAAATTATAATTGCGGTTTTTGCCTTCGTAATGTAAATGGCAATTTAACATGACATTGTCACTGTAATCATCTTCCATCGCATTACTATCGTCGCACCAGAGCTACACGAGGGCCATTGGCGACGGGCGTCGTATTTTAGAACCACAGTCAAGTGAAGAGCCGACACCTATATAGGCAACCAACTCAGCCGTTAAAGGCGACATCGTATGCAGCGTTATTACTTAGGAGGATGTTTAACGAGCACTCCCTTACACGGGGTATTATTCGTCGGACATTTTTGGTTGCACGGGCCGTTTATAGGTCAGCAGTTATTTTGGCGATACCCGGACCCAAACTTGGGATCTTTCGCATGCTATGCGAGTGCCTATCCAGCTGGGCTCCCCAGCACTGACATTAGTAGGGTTATCGCTTTTGTTGCATGTAAAATGTTCAAATAACGAAACATTGTCACTACAATCATCCGACACCGTAAAAAACTGGTAAACATTACCGTAACCATTAGATGTGAAACGAACCTTAGATATTCTGAACAAGAACGATGTAAGTCAAACAGGACTTAGGCCCTTGTTTATCTACAACACGACTAAATAACTCAAATAACGCAATCAAAAGTTGAAGGCAGGGATAAATTAATGGATCTCCTTCGGAGAGAGAAAGTACCAGGTATCCCTGAGGAGATGGTAAATTAGTTTTATGCAAATCAAGTGTAAAATTAAACGACCTACGCCAGGCTTCTTGGTCCAAAAGGTAAATTACGCGAAAGAATAATGAAGTATTCTCCAATCTTTTTGGTCAGTTTTTAGAATATGTTGTCCATGTACATTGTTCAGCATCAACTGAATGGATTTAAAAATTTATAATTCAAGATGAATAATCGTTTTTAATTCAAATGTAGTAAAAGTGCTAGTTGAATTAGGTCCAATTTTATCTTGTGTGAATTAAAAGATTAATTATTATAATCGAAAATTATGGTATACTATAGCTAGCTATAATTAATGAACTAAAGAAAGTATTTTTAGGAAGTTTAGTATACATTTTATGAAGATATGAAGATTACTTGAGGATAAATCAAAATTCTAAAAAAACTTTTTCATTTACTCGATTGTCAATACTATTATAATTACAAGTTGACTTTTCAAATATAGGTAGTTTATGGTCAAGCAACTCTGAGAATAATGTGCTTATGTAAGTTGGTTTGGATGAAATTAGTGAAGTAGTAGTGGATTTTTAATTCAACCTGTACTACTTTCATTACTCAAGGACTCGGGGAAAAATAAATCATCTTCTCTTACTTATCTGTTTACCAACTCAAAAAAATGTACAAAGCATTTACTGTGTTTTTTCACAACTGTGTATGCACACTATGGAAGCCCAACTGTGCATGCATAACTGTATAAACACACATATACGATATAAAACCAAATAAGGATATAGCGAATCGAGAAACAATACATGTTATTGAACTCAAAACCCTCTCTATGAAAGGCCGACCATGGTCTATCTTCAAATCGAAGCGCATACAATGACTTTAACGTGAGACGCTTTCGTAGAATTATCAAGATTCTCTTAAGCTTTTGTTTTCTTTTCAAAGACTCGGAAATCATCATCTAAAAAATTACTTTTCACCAAAACACTGAATACCAAATGCACAACTAGGTTCACTACTTTCATAAATTTTAACTCAACAATCTGTGCCAACCTAACTTGAGTAAAAACAAAGAGTAAAAGGGAAGAGGGAAAAGCGTGATTGGTCCCGTTAGTTGGAAACTATTGAAAGGTGATATTTACATACAAAATGATCGGAATACAATTTAACCAAAATACACTTTTCATTCTGATAGAATTGCCAACTTTTCTCAAAAAGTGTTGAAATCTGTTAGACCTTAAACGAAACTAATGTTTTAAACATGGTTTCTGGATGCATTCACAAATAATTAATGTAACTCTTTACAAGCGCAGAAGGATCTTCTCCATAGCATATTTCCATTTACCCAACTTAGGTTGGCAAGGAGTGTAAATGTTAAACGTAATTTTCGTTACTTACGCAGCACAGTGATGGACACCGTAGCCCGAGCCATGCCGTGCCTATTCCTCACCACACAAGTGTAGTTGCCTCCCATGGCTCTGGACAAGGAAGAGTTGAAGGACAAAACGGGTCCTCTGGACACGATCATGTTGTCTATCCGCCATTCGAAGCTGGCGATGGGATGGGCGGAGGCACTGCACACTAAGTCATCAAGAATCTCGCCTTCCATCACTTCTAGTCTTACAGCGGAGATCTGGATGTTTTCAGGTGGATCTAGAAGAAAATATAAGGTGTAAATGTGAGGATATTAGAAACGAAGGACAAAAGTTCAATCGTCCAAAGGACGATAAATCGCTACCCAGATTGATAACTATGACTTGCATGTCTTTTCAACATGTACATATGATATGACAATTCAACTCTGCAAGTATGTTTATTGCTCTTCTTATACTGTTGTCCCACTGCCCCATTGTTCTTGTTTGTTGCTATTGTTCATCCCTGTTACCCATCAGAGCTAAATCTGGTCTATGATATTGCACACCATCAAGAAATCAATAACCAATAATAATCGCTCCAGTAGATCTTGTTCATAGAGTCCCAGGCACTCAAGGATGTTTGTTCTTTTTCAACTTAATTAAATGCATCTTCTTTATATGCTTACTAACCTTTTGTTTTCTTTTCCATACGTTTTTATAACATGCCTGTGCAGAGTCTTGCAGCACCCCTTTGACCACCTTATACGCGACTTCTGTCCAACCTTATTCCAATTTCAAGTTAGCCCCTTTCGGGACATCTTCGATGAAGTAAAAAGGACGTCTGGGAACGTCGTCACGTCTGCGTTCGTCGATTTGGTTGTGATTTCAGATTTCAGTAGAAGCTAACGGGTACAAGTGCAGTTTTTTAGTATTGGAGTCAAGTACACTTAAAAGTTGCTGTGGAGTTAAATATTGAAATGATAGGACGATACAAGAAATGATAGTACGATACTAGTGAATCGCTGTATGCTGCTTTCTAGTGAATGGTGTAAGTACAACCTCCACCATCAGCTAGCTGTCTGAGGAACTACTAACCTTGTTTTCTCATTATCAATGTGCAGTCACTTGAACTTATTGGCTTCTAGGATCGTCATTTAACCACAAATGTTTGTTCAAAACGCAAGATTGAATATTTTGGCCAAAACATTCTGTAAAATTTCTGATTTTCACTTAATTTTATGCTACCATTTTATACTTGGCTTTGAAAATTATCAGTATTTTTTACAGTCAGTGAAAACAGTATTACCAAAATTTTTAGCTAATGACAGTAATGGCATGTTCCCTTAGTTTTGCAAATAAGCACCAAGTAAAGTTTATTTTAAATAATACATTTTCCTTAGAAATGAAATTTATTGTATGATTACTATTCTAACTGATTAGTTGTTATGATAATCTTTAATTTTTGCTTGTAATTGTTTGGTTATTTTTCATAGGCATTATCAACTACATATACCTTTGTATATTTGACATTTTTTATGATATACGAGATAAAAACCCAAAATAAATGTTTATAACATGAGAACATGGCCATACCTAAAAAATTTACCTAACTCAATATGAAATAGGAGCCATGTTATTATTTTTTTAATGTGTGTCTATCTTAAAAGCATAACAACAAATAATACCAATGGCTACAATACCCCTATCGATCAATCAAAGTTTTGCGTATGGAAGTTACGATATTCAAATGTCATTTTGTAAATTGCGTGACTTTTCCGTAATGTGTGCTATGGCCAGTTTCGAGTTACGAAATAAACTTTGGAATAGACATTTCAAAAGATTTTAAGATGATATGCAAACATAATTTGAATAATATTATTGGATTTAGGCATCCACTAAAAACAACTTAATCATAGCATAGAACCCTTCCGTTACGAAATTATGCTACGTTTAAAATGATTTTAAGTTAATTTGATTAAGTGAAAGCTGGCCGTTTGTTTTTATTTGAAATTGACTGTTTGTTGCTTACTTATTTAAAATGCTTTTAAAAACTAATCTGCATTAAAAATAGGTCAATACTATTGTAAAAAACCCTTTTGTTACTTAAAAACAATATTAGTATGTTCTAAAATGGAATATATTTGACGGAACATTTATCTAATATACGAGTGATATTTTGTGACAAAAAATATAGCACATTACAAATAAAAAAAATCAAAATGTATAATATACTTATTTATATTAAAAAAATAAAAAAAAGCTCAGTTATATAGTTAATTGTAATTTTGATGAAATTAGTTCTTTCTTTAGTGAAAAAATTGAGGATACATCAAAGTTCCAAACATCGAAAATTATAGATAGATATTTTGAAAGATAGCTACCCCTTTGCAATAATATTTTACACAAAAACACTTAGTATTTGTAAGTAGAAAAATTTATTTGCTTTTCTGAAACAAAACTATTTTCAAACTTTGCCCCTTGTTATATTAAGCTTTAACCAATAAACTATATTTACAGTTTTTAATAAGATAATAATCCGACTCTCCAATGTAAAATCTGAAGAAAGACAAAAACAAAATCTTTGTCGAAATAACTGTTGACATGTTAAGTAGTAGTTATAATTGAGAGTATCTGTATAGCTGATTGATCAAAAGTGTGTTTCTAAAAAACACGGTGTATTCTCAGGCCCCCCCCCCCCCCCGTCAAAAAATGGATTGTCCCACTAGTATATATAGAATGAGAAAAACGTAAGTGCGTCAAAATGGAGAAGAAAACGCTTGCAATAGCGATTCTCGCGATCGTCTGTGTTGTGGAATTAATAGTGTTGTTGGTCCCAAACGGAGAATACGTGGATTTGAGCAAGAGTAATTGTTCGGTGTCGGAAAATATCGGCCGACGAGTCTATTTTCATAAGTGCTTGAAAGAGAAAAGGCTGGTATACGATATTAGAAAGTTTTACTACAACGGCACGAACGATTTGAAACCAGAACTTCACGGAATTCAGCTTTTTAAGAATGAATTTATGAAACTCTGTCAACAATGTTGAAATTAAAATTTCCCAGTTCAATGATTTGTACAGGACCTTCTTCCAGCGGGAAAACGGAACTAGTGAGAAAATTGGTGAAAAGCAATGTCTACGAACGCCCCATCAAAAATGTGTGTTGGTGTTTTTCCGTTCCTCAAAAATGGATGGCCTCGGAACCCGGGATAAAGTTCGTCTGCGGATTACCACCTGAAGAAGAAAAGTTTGATTTAGTGGTGTTGGACGACTTACAATCAAAGTTAAACGAAGAAGTGGAACTCATGTTTAGGGTCACGTCCCATCATAAGAATTTCAGCGTAATACTGATCACGCAAAATCTGTTCCCCAAAGTGAAAGTTATGCGAGACGTCAGCCTGAATACGCACTACCTAGTATTGTTTCGCAACAATCGAGACGCCTCCCAAATGTCCTGTTTCGCGCGTCAAGCCTTTCCTCAAAAAAATAAATATTTCATGGACGCCTATAAAAAGGCGACACGCGAACCCTATAGTTATTTATTCGTAGACGTTCACCCGCTAACGTGTGATGAGCAGAGGTTGAGGGCTTCAATCTTTCCCGATGAAAATTGCATCAATAGGGTGTTTGTCCCGCTAGAACCATGAAGCGGATCAAGAAGCACGTGCACTTGTTGCATATACTTTCGAACGCCTCACCACAACAACGAAAAGCCATCTTGAACTCAACCAGTGCGGACCAGTTAAAATCCATTTGCGAAATTTGTAAAAATTTATTGCAGGGCAATATTCCGGGAGTAAAAGTACAAAAACTTGCACCCTATAAGAAAGTGATTCGTAAGTTAGCCGATAATAAAATAGGACTGTCGTCAAAGAGAAAAATTTTAAAGCAACAAACAGGCGGGTTTTTGTCAATGATTATCCCTTCCGTTTTAAAATTATTAACAGGCGATGTCTAGAAAAATGGCCCTCGTGTCTCCGGACCTGGTTTCGGAATATTATCAAATAAATAAACCAGAGATTCGGTTAGAAGACAAAATTATCCAAGTGTTGCATCAAAACGAAATGCCGGATGATTTGCGAGGAAAACTACTCTCACAACTTATTCCAAAGTATCAGAAGAGTATGCAACCGATCCCAGCAAAAACTATTGAATTCCCATCTGAGTTATTCGACCCCAAGACCCCACAGGACGAGGTCCAAGAGAGTTCATTTGACAACCAAGATATATTTGTTCCGATAGTAGCGAAATTTGTGGGTCATTCGGTGCCAAAGGGCAAAAAGAAACATATTGTACCCATTTTGGAGAAACTGAAAAATAGCGGTTACCAATTCAACGAGCAAAGTGAGCTGGAATTCAATGGAAAACCAGAACGTCGAAGCAACGCCATTGATTTGTTTGGTTATGTAATGAGAGACATGAGGAATCGAGAACCTCCTCCCCGAGGCTTTGATACTTTTCTGAGAGGACTGTTTGAAGCGAATGTACCACTACAGTGGATAGGGAATAAATATGTACGGGAACAACTGGAATTATCCAGTCTAGAACCTCTTCTATCACCTGCATCCCCAGATCAAGCTTCAACGCCCTATCATCCCAGTCTGGTGCGCAAGAAGATACAATGGCAGCCGTACGAATGAAAGAGGTGTATTTTGATCCAAAGAGCCCTGGTTCTTTCGGCGGTGTCCGGAATCTGGCTAGTGAAACAAAAGTGGATAAGGCAACAGCTCAAAAATGGCTTTCACAACAAGATGCCTACACACTCCACTTTCCTGTACGCCACAAGTACAAGCGCCGCAAGACGTTGGCCTACGGCGTGAACGAGCTGTGGCAGATGGACTTGGTTGACATGCAAAAATATGCCAAGAACAACCAGGGGATTCGATATATTTTGACCATAATAGATGTAATGTCTCGCTTCCTGAGAGCGGTCCCAGTGAAAAAGAAGACAGCAGAGGCAATTGTGAATGCCTTAAAGACGGTGCTGAAGCACGTTAAGCCTAAAATGATACAAACAGACGACGGAACAGAATTCTTCAATGCCAAGATGAAAAGCTTGCTAAAAAGACATGGCATTCATCATTACTCAACCAAGAGCGGGAAGAAAGTTGCTATTTTGGAACGGGCCCATCGGACACTGCGGGCACGCATGCATCGGTACTTTACGAAGACCAACAGCCACCGTTACACGAAGGTGCTACCAGATTTGGTGGACTCGTACAACAAGACGCCGCATAGTGCTCACGGAATGAAACCCGCTGACATCACTGTGAAGGACGAAGCCGAGCTCTATAAAAGATTGTACAACCAAACGCCGATCTCCAAATTCCGATTTAAAGTCGGAGATCTCGTCCGCATTTCGAAGGCTCAGAGACTATTTAGAAAAGGATATCTGGCAGGATGGACAGAAGAAGTGTTTAAAATAACTACTCGATATCCTACGACACCCCAAACTTATATTATCTCAGATTTGCGAGGAAGAGAAATCGACGGGAGGTTTTACGCACAAGAATTGCAAAAAATAGCGGAACCTGAATTTTGGGCCATTGAAAAAATTCTGAAGACCACAGGCGTAGGTCCATCAAGGCGAGTGTTAGTCAAGTGGGTAGGGTTTGACGATTCTTTCAACAGTTGGATACGACCAGGATGGATCCTGTAGATACCTTTACATTTTTTTTCCGTCCAACGCTAGTATGGATTTGTTCACCCAAAACACCCCAGACAGTTTCAGAACAAAACTGGCTCAGCCGATATCCTTGCATGGAATGTACGAAGTAGCGTTGTCTGAAATATCAATGCCAGGTCGCTATTTCACCATTCAATCAGGTTATAATGATGAATACTTCATCGACGAAGAATATACCATCAATGAATCCACACTTCTGCCGGAGCTAAATTTACACATCAGTGGGACTACAGATTTACCCAGCGGAATAA
The DNA here is from genome assembly GCA_023701765.1 of Hylyphantes graminicola. Lineage (NCBI taxonomy): Eukaryota > Metazoa > Arthropoda > Arachnida > Araneae > Linyphiidae > Hylyphantes > Hylyphantes graminicola. The sequence goes on along the minus strand of CM043114.1, from coordinate 61,274,866 downwards.
CAACTGCGTTTAAAAAAGTATACAACTCCAGTCCACCCCTACTGTCAATGGTCAAAGATAAAAAAAACACTTATTTTTAAACTTTTCCCGCCTTGGGGGCTAGAGATACCAATCGAAAGTAAGCAACTATTAAAAGCCATGGATCGCACGGATATGTATTACGTGGAACCTCCTGATAAGCCAAAAGTTATGTACATCACTAGCAACTACAAGATGCCATCAGAAAACTTTGAAAATCAAATTATTAAGCTATGGGCTTCCAAGCCAATTGAAGAAAGTCGCTATGAAATAGTGTTAACACATCCAGGAAACACAAAAATAATCGACAACATCAACAAATTAATACAGGAAACAGCTGGAGAAAACCTGGTCACCTTTGAACCAGATCTTGAAGAAAAAGCCGTTACTATACACTTGAAAAACGACGTTCATGTGATGATGGAAAAGGCATTATGCCCTAAACTGATGGAAGCGTTAAACATTCAGACTAATTCGATTTTGATTGAGAAAGAAACGACTTTCCCTTTCACACTGGTGCGTAATCTGAGTGGTGAAAAATTTCACGTCATAACGCATAAGGTTTTTCAGAAGAGCCGCGCTAGAACAGAGCGGAGTGTGCGCAAGATTTTACCAGGAATGTACAGAAGCTCTGAAGATTTTTTCAAGAACATTACAAAAGTAAAATTAAAAGAACTCCCAGATGCCAAGGTAGAATTGATTGTACCAGAAAAAATGGCAATAACGTTTTGTGAAAAATTAACAGAAATGCTAGGTTTTGTAAAGTCCGCATTTACAAGTGGAAAATACATTTCAGATTACATACTCGAATTATCAGCGGGTATAACAGAAGTTTATGTGTACAGTGACATCATTGAACCATCTCTGCTGGGACATGCCTTGGCGCCTATTCTGAAAATCGTGCCCATTGCAAACGAGAAAGCAGACTAAATTGTGAAATACTTTTCAGTGCCGCTGTATTTCAAAGTGAAAAAACAACACATTGATACAATTAAAATTGAACTTCGTACGAGTCGCGGAACGCCCATACAGTTCATTAGCGGAAAAACCTCACTTGTTTTAAATTTTAGAAAGAGAAAACTATAAAATAAGATGTTTTCTTGAAAGGCCAACATTTGCCAAAATGAAGGCCTTAGACACGAAACGGTGCATAGAGCACTACCAACGCGGAGGATATTTCGCTTCAGAGTATCCTATTCAGAGAGGATATGGCTTCTTTAGTGCTCTCCGCCGATTTGCCATACCACTCTTAAAAACAACGGGGCAGTATTTAGGCAAAAAACTGCTCGCCACCGGCCAAGACGTTCTCCAGGATGTATCCGAAGGAAAACCTTTCAAACAAGCCGCAAGGGAGAGATTCCGGGAATCCGCCTCAGCCATAAAGGATGACGTTGTTCGAAAGTTGAGAGGCGGCCGATTGAATAAAAAGGCAAAGCGCAAAAGGAAAATCCACAATAAGCCTCGCAAGCGGAAGCGTGAAGACGTATTTTCTTGAAAAATGGAGAAGTGTTTTTGCACCAAATCGGAACTGAGTCTGTTCGACCAGGCTCCAGTTCAAATGGCAATTGATCGATCCTCGTTTGTGGAAATTCATCCAGTGGCCTCGATTTCAGACAACCCTACTATCGAATTTCTGATTCCGGGGTTAGGAGAATCTTACTATGACCTATCCCACTTATATTTAAAAGTTCAGGCCAAAATTGTGAAAGCAGACGGCACTGCGCCCGCTGCAGCAGAGAAATGTGCGCCAGTAAATTACTTATTAAATACAATGTTTAGTGAATGCCACGTCTCGTTAAACGACCGACAAATTTCTTCAGAAAACAATTATGCCTACAAAAGTATAATTCAAGCTTTGCTGTTCCATCCTGAGCGTGCCCAAAAGACTTTATTGACCGGGGCTTTATTCAAAAAAGATACATCAGGATTTTATGAAGATCTAAGCCTAGAACCAGCCGGAAAAAATAGCGGATTAAAAAGTCGATATAATGCGACGAAAGAGGGCAAAACCTTTGAGTTATACGGCTCGCTCCATATCGACTTGGGCACCCAGCCAAAATTGTTGGTGAACGGGGTGTCCATTCGCGTGAAATTGGAAAAGGCAAAATCTGCTTTTGCTTTGCTTGCCGCCGATGCTCAGTACCAACTCGCAATTGAAAACGCTTCGTTATTCATTCGGAGATGTGAAATTTCAGGTTCCATCCTCGTGACGCACGAAAAAGCGCTGGAGTCGAGGCTAATTCAAATGCCCTTTACTCGAATTGAGCTAAAAACATTTACCATTTCGCCTTCGCTGAAAAGTCATACGATTTCTAATGCCGTGAACGGGGCTCTTCCCACTCGTATAATAATGGCCTTATGTTCTAACACTGCCTATAACGGGGATTTCACAAAAAATCCATTTAAATTCCATCATTACCAACTGAATCACCTTTCGCTAACCGAAAACGGAATCCAAATTCCGTCGAGCGCTTTCACCCCAGACTACTCGCAAAATTTCTACAGTCGCAATTACTTATCGATGTTCAAAGATCTCGGGCAACTGGACACTAATATTTCCTTTGACGAGTATAAAAATGGCTTGTGCTTTTACGTCTTCAATCTAACGCAAGACTATTCGAGCGATGAAGGCCACGTCAACATCACGCGCACTGGGGACCTCTCGATACACCTAAAGTTCGACCAAGCACTACCTGAAACACTCACCTTGTTGTGCTACATGGAAATGCAAGCCACCCTGGAAATTGATAAGTCAAGAAGCGTATTCACAGATTATTAATCATGAACACCACCGAACTGGAACGTATAGTACGTGCGGACAGACGAATGAAAATTGGTTTCGGGGGAGTACGAGCCGCGAACCAGCTCCCGCGAAACCGGAACCAATTCAACAGCTTCATCGTAAACACTCAGCCCTCCAGCAAATCGGGAGAACATTGGCAAGCTGTGTTTTTTGACCCCCGGAATCGCGCAAGCTTTTTCTGTTCATATGGGACTCGGCCAAGTGACGCAGTGAAAAAATTCATAATGCAAAATTCATCAAGTTGTGAATATAATTCATGGCGGCTACAGCATCGCCGTGCCACCAGCTGCGGACTTTACTGCCTCTACTTTCTCTGGCATAAATCGAGGGGACTACCCGTGACCCAACTACGATCCCGAAATCCGTGCACCAATGAGCGACTCATCCATCAATTTGCAAGGGAAAATTTCAAGTTATTAGCCAATCCTGGACAATATGGGAGTGTCAAGTATTGCTGATGCTCTATAAAAACCCTTGCAAGCCGCAGTACAGCAGCCACCATGTCGTCAAACGAAGCCCAATACGGTTATCTGTTGCTGGAGAGAGATTGTTTGAGCGAGTCCTTCTTGATAGCCGCCGTCTGCAGCAAGCTGTTTAACAACATGTGGACTTGCATGAACGAAGCGACTGCTTCTCACAACCTCAGACCGAATCCGAACTTGACTAAAATTGCCTACTTCCAAGTGATGACGAATGGAGCCATAGTGAAGAGTCTGCATGCAACGTGCCGCCTGGAAGAAGCTGCCCAGCTACTGTAAAACAAGATGTAACATTTGATTTTCAAAATAAAAGTGGTTAAAAAAATTATCTCGTCTCATTTCGCCTCAGAAGTAATCAATTTTTGGTACCAAGCATGCTCGGGAACTAAGACTATTAGAAAAAGGCTCATTTTTTTAGCCTAAAACTTACTGAAGGGTTACCAAGCATGCTTGGCATAAATTAGTATCAATAAAATTACACAAAATGCTTTAAAATGGTTTATTTAAAAATAAATCACGCATACAATCCATCAAGGCAATTACATGAATACTCTCAAAAAACTCTGGAGTTAAAAACTGGACCATGCCGAGATGCTGGGTCACGAACGTATTGGCAAACAGTCTTAAATCCATCTTGGAGACACTTAAATTGAAGTATTTGTTCAGCGTGTCCTGTCTTGTCATGGTAACACAATCATGTCCAAGCTGGTTTCCATACTGCCGGATGCACCCGTCGCATTTGAAGACTGCACTGATCCCTTCACATAACATCTGTTCAAGGTTGTCACATAGCGATGAAGACAATACCATTTCACATTCTATCTTGTCGAGGTTGGGGTCAAAAGGCGACAGTTCGCGATTATCAATGTCCTTCTCGATTTCACAGGGTAAAGCATATTTCAGAATGAAGGTAATCACACAATGCGAAATAATTTCGGTAATGTCTTTTAGTCTTCTCCACTGGTCCCCCGACAGCAAACAGATTCCCGGGATGAAAAGCCGGGAAAAGTCCGGATTCAGCACACATTTCTGCATGGAAATGCATTGACAATCATCCGTGTTCACCACAGCGAGAAACAGTTCGTTGTTCACTACGGAAAAACCTTCATAAAAATCAGGTAGATCCACGAAATCCGTGTTGTTGATGGAGTCGCAGAGACTTATCCACATGGACGCTGGAAGAATCAATTCATTTGTGGTGGCTTCCAGTTGGTTTGCTGCAGTTTTCACATGCTCCGAAAAGATGACATCAACGTGCTCGTCACTAAGACACACCATGACAAACATTCCATTTCCGAGGTGAAAGCAATTTTTGGGTAAAATCGTAGCGAAATCAAATTTTTTCAAAAAATTAGAAATATCAGACCTCTTTAAAACTTCCATGACTGCCAACTCGAAAACTCAGAGCACCACTGAATTTAAGAAAAAAAGTATTTCAGGTCGTCTGAAAACCCGCGACCAATCAGAAATAGGCTATAAATAATCTCATGTCTCAACAAGATATAAATAACCCCCCCTAGATGGCGCCACGAGCTCTAATAGAATATGTTAATAAACGTTAATTTTCTAGTTGTATCCAAGTGCGCGTGGCTTAGTTGTTTAATGCACTACCAAGTAACTAAGCTTCGCTCACTTTTCGAGATCGCAGGTTCGATTCCTGTTTTAATGAACTATAAGTCTTATTTAAACAGTGAGTTATTCTATATGTACTCGCTCCAATACTATCAATTTTAAATATGTATACTAGATGGCGCCAGTTCTACAAAAAATATTTCATGTTTTAACAAGAGGTGGCCGATAATTCATGTCTCAACAAGACTATAAATAAACCAGCCTAGGCAGTCATAACGCAGTAATAATGGAACGCTACGGTTATATGCTTGAAACCCCCCACGGCCTAGTGTGCCCCCATGAAAAATTATTTTCAAATTTTGTGGATTGTGTGAAGCAAGCCATATCCCAAAAATGCGAACTTTCTTTTTTTAAGATTTTATCTACTTCGTCAGTGATTTCAGAATTCTACACAACAGACCGGGAGTATGGTTATATAATTCTCCATTTGATGCCGCCCTTTGAATATTTTTCCATCTCTACACATTCAATGCAATTTTTTACCAGTGTGTTGGACGCTATCTTGGAATGCAAGGGCATCTCATCGGAGGAAATCGACCACCCGTCATTCCGCTCGAAAAATGTATACATAAAAAAACTCAACCCCGAAGAGATTATCGGAGAATTGCACCTCTAACGAGACATATTTTATGGGTTTTTACGCGCCCGGCGCCACTTCAAGGACTCTCATCCCGCATGCGATTGCCCCCTGACTATTTTCAATGTCACGAGAAATAAAAGTCAATGGCTTTGGAATGTTCTAGAACTTTCCCAAGGTGAATTCCTCCCGTATATATACAGCCACAACTTTTTAACGTCATTATTTCTCTTGTGCCCTGTTCAGAAAAGTTGTGACCGTTCCTGCCCTGCCATGTCTGGTAAGCATTTTACAAACTTATTTCCAGTGAGGCGCTTAGATGAGGTATTTTTGTAACCCTCTATCTGTAGAAATATATTATTAAATTCTCATTTTATTCTAAAATATCGTACTTTAAAAATAACTTTCCGCTTCCCTATGGATCTTGCTTTCGATAAAACTAAGACAACTTATTTTTAAATGAGAAATTTTAAGTTAGAATTTATCGTGCTTTAACATATCGAAAATCTAAGACAAAGCAAGATCCATAGCGAAGTTAATATTCTTATTTAACTTGATTACCGAAGCTTAGTGAGACTTTTTGCGAGCAAGGTAAATTTCTAATTTAAAAATGCAGTGAAAATTAGTAGAGTATCGAAAATTTAAAACAAATTGTCTCGGATTATCGAATTCTTAAAGCGAGTTCAATTCTAAGTCCTCCCCTCCCTTCTCAGACAGAAAGACCTCCAAACCCGTGTCCTCCGACGAAGAGGAATTCGTTCCTCTTAAACGAAAGATGAAATCCTCGGCGGGGGTGAGCAAAAAGGGGAAACGCTCCTTACAAGTAGATCTCAACCTAGGTGAAGCCGCAGTACCCAGGGTAGCACTCCCTCCCTACTCCGTCTACCTGGGGTCCGACATCCTCCTAGAAGTCAAGCCCTTCAAGAAAGAGTACTACCTGGGCTTTTCGAAGAACGTCGACGGAGACGTTAAAAATCGGTTTAACGTAAATGTGAAGATGATAGGCACATTGAAGCGAGCCCTCGATGCAATAATTGATCACCTGGAAGCACACAATTTCGAAATCTAAGTGATTATGCACGCTGCCGTCCACCATGTTTAACTTCGAGCCCTTCCGATCAGCATTCCGAGGCTACCTCCGTAGTCTTCGGTGTAGCGTCAATTACTCGGACGTAGAGCGCCTACACACTGATATTAGAGAGGACATTTTCAATGTACTCAATACTGCTTTAGTCTTAAGATTACGTCTAGTTATTTGCCTATCAGTCGTCTTTTCAAAATTCATCGATCACGAAGAACTCACGCAGACTTTTTACTTCAATTCGAATACAGCGCGAATCCTCTCGCCTTACGAGATTTACCCCGCAGTAGATAGAGCCTTTGATGTTATTAAAAATGCCATAGAAAACTTCCTTCACAATGGGAGCAATTGGGTAGTAAAAAGCATTCAGTTTCTAGACCTCCACATCGGGAATTATGTGCCCATGGGGGGTGGATGTGGGTCCATTTCGCTGCCGCCGCGTCTCAAGAACAAAAAAGCAGTATTAAACATAAAATGTAATAACAATATGTGCTTTCTGTACTGCATACTCGCCAAATTGTATCCAGTTGTTGCCAATTCCAATCTACCATCGCGATATGATCGTTATTTAGCTAACCTAGAATACACTTTTCTAAAATTCCCCGTAACTATTGATCAAATTTCGAAATTCGCGAAAAGAAACAAACTGCAAATAAATGTTTATGGATACGCGTCTGACATCTATCCCATATTTAAAAGTAAAAATGTTGGTAAAAAAGTAAATTTGTTATTGTTTAAACAGCATTATTTTCTTATCAGAAATTTCAATCGTTTGATAAAGTCAAAGAGTTCCCAATACCATTTTTGTGATAACTGTCTATGTGGCTTCCAAAGGAAGACCACCTTACTACACCACCGAGAATTTTGTGAGAAAAATGCCCCTCAAAAAATAACTATGCCATCAAAAGAAAAAAGTCGAGTCCAATTTACGAATGTACATAAAATGCTGTATCACCCATTCGTTGTGTATTGCGATTTCGAGAGCATGCTCCTCCCCATATCCAACGCCATGCAACACCCGGCTAAATCGTTTTCAACCCCCATTGAACAGCACGCCCCCTACACATATTTTCTGGTAGTCTTGGATATTAACGACACCATCGTTTTTCAAAAATACTACCAAGGGTGGGACGTTATTAGGAACTTTCTCTCGGTCCTTAAAAAACTCACAAAGAAATTAATAGCCAAAATGCATGAGGTTGCACCCATGCGTGGGAAAATTCCGAGTGACAATTCAGCGTGCCACATTTGCGAAGAACCCTTCCTTCCGACCGACGTACAGGTTTTAGATCATTGCCACTTCACAAACACGGGGAATAACATCAGAGGGTTCAGCCATGTGAGTTGCAATTTAAAACTCCAAAAATCCTTTTTCCTCCCCATTTTTTTTCACAACCTACGGGGCTACGATTTACATTTTATTCTTAAAGAAGTCAACAGTAGTGTCGGAAAAAAAATAACCATCATTCCGGTAAACACACAAAGATTTTCTGTATTCCAAATCGATGACATGAAATTCCTGGACTCTATGCAATTTTTAAATGCTTCCCTAGCGACCTTGGTAGAAACATTAGTGGCTTCCCAACACGACTTCCCCATCTTTAATTGGTTTTTCTCTCATTTAGAAAACCGCCATCTCCTAAAAAGAAAAAACAATTTTCCCTATTCGTATTTTTCGAGTGAAGCAGTGCTAAGTCACACGAAATTCCCTCCAAAATCGGCTTTTTTTAATAAACTGTCAAATTCCGATATATCCCAAGGTGATTACGATCATGAACTTCTCATTTATAAAACTTTAAAATTGAAAAACTTTGGCGAATATTTAGAGCTGTATCAGCGTTTGGACGTCATTTTGCTAGCCGAAGTCTTTACCTCGTTTCGCCGCAAATCAATGGAATATTACCGCTTGGACCCCGTTCACTTTGTTTCGAGCCCGAATTTAAGTTGGGATGCTTGCCTTCGCATGACGAAGGCCGAAATTCAGCTATTCACAGACGTCAACATGTTCATTTGGCTGGAGGGCAGTCTCCGCGGAGGTTTAGTCACCATCGGTGACCGATTTGCCAAAGCTAACAATCCCTATCTTTCATCGTACGACCCGACAGTAGAAACCAGTTACATCATCGCGCTTGACGCCATCAATCTGTACGGTTATTGTTTACAGCGGCTACTACCCTACGACAATTTCAAATGGCTCACACGAGAGGAAATTGAGCGTTTTAACGTCTTTGACATTTCTCCTCTAGCAACAACTGGCTACTTTTTGGAAGTCACTTTAGAATACCCTGACGAATTGCACGATTTCCATAATGACCTACCCCTAGCAGTGGAGCACATGAAAGTGGAGAAGGACATGTTATCGCCCTATCAACTAAAATTATTAGAGAATGAGAACATAACTTTTACGAACGCTACACGAAAGTTAATTCCGAATTTCTACACAAAGCGCAACTACGTTACCCATTACTTAAACTTGCAGTACTACTTGGAACAGGGATTGGTTTTGAAAAAAATTCATAGAATCTTATCTTTTTATCAAAAGGAGTATCTCAAGTCCTACATTTCTTTTAATAACGAAAAAAGGCAGCAAACCGACAATCGCTTTGAAAGAGATCTCTTTAAACTCATGAATAATGGGATTTTCGGGAAAAGTATCTCCAATACCAGAAAGCGAATAGACATGCAAGGGGTATTTACTGAAAAAGGCTGTAAAAATAAACTAGCTAGCCCGAGACTAGAATATTTCGAAAGTATCAACGAGGATTTCGCTGTATTCAAAATGAAACGAAAAACCCTTCATTTAAATTCTTGTATACAAGCTGGGTGGGCTTGCCTAGAATTTGCCAAGTTACACATGTACAAAATGTATTATTCCCACCCTAAGAAACATTATAAAGACCGTTGTTCCATCACCTACAGCGATACCGACTCATATTACATAAAAGTACAAAGACATGCGTAAATATTTCTCAGACATCATGGACCTCAGTAATTTCCCCGCCGGGCATATAGCCTACAGTACCCACAATCAAGGCAGACTCGGTTGCCTGAAGAATGAATCATGCACCCCCATAAAACAAATCGTGGCCTTAAAATGTAAAGTTTATAGTATTGAGTACGAAGACACTGTGAAAAAAACCGCGAAAGGCATTAAAAAATCTATTTTAGATAGCTTGAATTTCGATGATTATAAAAATGTTTTGTTTCAGCAATTAAATTTAAAACACTCGCAAGTCACTATCAAATCCAAACAACATGCTTTAAACACTGTACTCGAAAACCGTAACTCTTTGAACTCTTTCTTTGACACAAAATATATTTTGGACGACGGAGTACAATGTCTCAGTTTCGGACACTACATGATAAAAGACCTGTGACGCGCAGCGTGCATTTTTACACTGTGGTGGTGGTGTATTTACTTCAAACGCTGTTGATTTTCTGTGCCCATAAACGCCGTATACTGACAATTCTGTTTTGCACTGTTGACATGCTTAAGTGCAAATACAAAAATCTGTTCACAAGTCCAGTGCATTTTTAAAATTCATGTGAAATAATCCCACTGCAATGTGTCCACAGAATAAGCATGGACAATTTTCAGAAAATAGCAACAGTGTGTACTAACAACGGTGGCTGGTATATTATGCAAACAAAGAAAATGTATGCTACCAAAATGTATGCTAAAAATCTATAATGATTTTCAAATAGTGTATAACTTTTATAAAATATTGTGTGAATAAAACTACAGCGATTTTGAAAGCATTTCAATTTATGAGAAGTTAAAACTTGTACTATAAAAATATTTAGTTGTTTCAAAGTAAAAATTTAAGTAAGTTAAAAAATATTTTAAAAGTTAAAATTACTTAAAATTAACTATGATAAAATTACAGTATGCTCTCAAAATCACTAACAGAAATTGTATACTGAAACATTTTCGAAAAAAATATTGTGTATGATTTTGTATTTTAAAAGTATTTCCATTTATAATTTTGTATAAAAAGTGTATTAAAATGAATAAAGCATTTTCTAAAAAATATGAAAGAATTTCAATTATTATCTTGTATTAAACATTTTTTGAAGGAATACTTTTAAATGTAATAAAATCTTGAAGAAAAAATTTTAGAAATCAAATTAAATTTAAAAGTAATACCAGTATTGCCTTATAATACTATTGATAATTATGTTAAAATTGTAACAAATGATAATTTTCTGACATGTGTTTTGGTTATCCCATTAAAGAATATTTTTTAAAAAGGAAAAGTGTATTTCTTTTAAGACTATTTTGATTTATAAAATTCATTTTAGAAATATTATAAATGTAAAAATTCTAAAGTAAAGAATTAAATAAGTTTGTCATTTAAAAAGACTTAAACTTTCAATTATATTCTATATACTATTTGTTACTAAGGATGAAAAGTTTCTTAAGAAACAGAATACCAGTATTGTCTTATAATACTATTGATAATTATGTTAAAATTGTAACAAAAGATAATTTTCTGACATGTATTTTGGTTATCCCATTAAAGAATATTTTTTAAAAAGGAAAAGTGTATTTCTTTTAAGACTATTTTGATTTATAAAATTCAGTTTAGAAAAGTCTGTGACATCTTTAAAAATATTATAAATGTAAAAATTCTAAAGTAAAGAATTAAATAAGTTTGTCATTTAAAAAGACTTAAACTTTCAATTATATTCTATAATATTTGTTACTAAGGATGAAAAATTTCTAAAGAAAAACTATTGATTTAAGAAACAGAATACCAGTATTGTCTTATAATACTATTGATAATTATGTTAAAATTGTAACAAAAGATAATTTTCTGACATGTGTTTTGGTTATCTCATTAAAGAATATTTTTTAATAAGGAAAAGTGTATTTCTTTTAAGACTATTTTGATTTAGAAAATTCAGTTTAGAAAAGTCAGTGACATCTTAAAAAATATGATAAATGTAAAAATTCTAAAGTAAAGAATTAAATAAGTTTGTCGTTTAAAAAGACTAAAACTTTCAATTAAATTCCATAACGTTTGATTATATCTAATTCTAAAAATAAAATAAAGAAAGAGAATACCATTCTTATGTGTCTTGCGGCATAATCAACAACATCTTTGGAAAAATGACATAGTTCAAGGTAAATCAACTTCAAGAGAAGTACAGTAAGTAATAACAAAAAAAAACTTATTAGACTAACCTTTTTCTGCATCCACGAAGAATTTTTTTAACATTTTTGAAAATTCTCATGTGACTATTAATTCAAATATAAATAATAGTCAATATGAGAAAATTCGAAATGTAAGTATCAATATAATCCAATTTTTCGAGGGCACAAGCACACACACACAAAATATACCTTGGTTTTAATGCTTTAACGCACTCGAAAGAGAACTCCGAAGTAACGAAAGTAAAAGTTGACCTATGCCGAGGTTGACCCAACAACTTTTCTTTAAAACGTAGGTGAAATAGAACGCATCATTCGGATTAAAAAATTGAGTTCGTGTCTGACACGTGCAAGCCGCATGGTGCGAAAAAATCCCCCTTCGGCGGTCTTCCGAGGTCATTGAAAGAATTACTTCGAATTAAAACGTAGTTTGCTACAACAATATTCCTTTTTCAAATGAAACGATTTTGTAACTAAGGGATAAGAATTTTTCTCAACTGGTCTACAGAAGTACTTTTCGCCCTGAAGGTTGCTTACATAATTCCCAAACCAGATTCGTGAGCCTAGGAGGTGGCTGTTATGAATACCAAAAATCTTTGCATGTGATTGCCGACTGATATCTAGCTTTTAATCTCCATGAGCGAAAAATATCGTCGACTTTTAGCTCTTATATTTGTAGGGTGTTCTGAATTTTGCTTTTCAACAGTTGTTTGAGAAATCCGGTGTCATATGATAGTAAAAAAAGTTTTAGTGATGTAGTCCATTATAAGAAATATTTTGTCAGAAATCAGCTATACAGAAGTAGTCACACATACTTTTTTTGACGGGGGGGGCCTGAGAATACACCGTGTTTTTTAGAAACACACTTTTGATCAATCAGCTATACAGATACTCTCAATTATAACTACTACTACTACAAAAATGACAGTGACTACAAAAATTGCTAAAATAATATGTATTCAAACCATCATAAGCATTAAATGAAAAAAATACGATTGAGGGCAATATTAAGAAAAGGTCTTAAAAAAATCATTTTTTATGTCCTTAAACTCAAAGGTTAACAAGAAAGGCACAGGTTGGAAATCCCCAAAGGCTAGTCATTGACTAAACTTCATATTTCACAAACTTTTTTATAATACACCGTCCAAAAAATGGCATAAAAACTTTGATATGTCCGCTTGCTGCAGCGGACAGATCTGTCTTTTTTGTGTGATTTATACACGAGACCAAAGAAGTTTTAGATTTCCGTCAAATCTCTACACTTTTGCATTGAATTGTTTGACAAAAATGTAAGTAAGGTAAAGTGTAATACTGATAACTATTTCCCTTCTAATGTATTATTTGAAAGTTTTTACACAGCTATTAACTTTTTTTAAGGTTTTGAATAGTGCTCAAGTGAGATCAAAACCTGAGCTGGCAAACTTAAGAACTGTACGCGATATTGCCTACTAAATCTGGCTCCCATCCTAGTTTCTTTATCGCATTATCTTGAAGTACTAATGCCATAGATTGTCCATTGCCCATGGATCCATGGTTATTTATACTTTTGATAATCTGATTTTTGCTACTAGACCTTTCATATAGGGTCGATGTACTTTCCAGTTTACAATTCTTTACATCCAACTCCTGGATAGAATTAACCCCTCATATCAGAATGGGAGGAGATTATATTATCCTGATGGAGTGGGCCGGTTGAGTGGGGATTATTTGGTATAAAATAAAAGTTTACATAAAAAAAACCCTACTAATTGAAGTTATTAAGGGAACACCCGTGCAACGCCGGGTTTATAAATCTAGTTTATTTATAAGCTTTGTGTTATAATAGATATCTATATATGTACTAACATGTAGTGTCAATGCAGTTATAAGAAATTTACCTCAATTGTTTAAAATTATTTTTAAAAAAACTGGTTTAGTATTGATGTCAAAAACTGAAATTTTGAAATCAAGAGACTTAATTAAGTCTCTTGTTTTCAAAATTTCAGTTGAGATTTTGTCGAACCAATGTAGGAATTTTTAAAACCCTTGAAGGAAATAATACTTTTCTGAGAGGGATTTTCCTTACAGACTTTTCCGCGTTATTCAGTCGAATTCATACAAAGCCAAACACGCTTGAATTATCAATCATAGACCAGACCTGCCTCGTGGATTAAAACTTCATCTGGATTCTAAGCCTCTTCCGGTAAGTTTTATTTGAGAATAAAGTTTGACATTATGTGCGGCTTGTACACGTTCTGGTTCTGAATTTGTTGAAGATAAGCTAAAGTTTAAGTTGTGCATCGCCCGTTAAAAATAGTTGACATGTATTAAAAGGGATTGAAAATGAGTAAAATATCCATAGACATTTAATGTAAACTTTAAACACTAGATCTATTTCATTTCTGTTAGAGGTAAATACAAATAAAACGATCCCAATTTTAGCTTAAAAATTTGTAAACTTAGTTAAATAATTTGCAACCTGTTTATTAAAACTTTACTCATAAGCATAAAAGATATTTGTGATAGCTATTGTTCACTTTGAACAGCTGCTACAAAATTTTAACAGCAAAAAGTTTAAGCTACATATATTTTTATCTAATATGTTTTCCAAAATTTCTCATTTAAGTTACATTCTTCTTATTATTTTGTAAAGTGAATTTACACTTTATGTTACCATATTGAAATGCAAAACATCAACATCTAATTATTACAATTCTTCAACCTTAAAATTGTGGAAAACTTGAGATTAAATATCATTTTAATTTTTTTTACCTAGTTTAAACCACATAAATTCTGAAAATTGTGACATAAAAAGGAATATTTTTCGTTTGTTTAATCTCATGATAATTTTTACAGCTCTGCAGAAATCACATTGTCACTTTGGGTAATGGTACGCACATTTGGCCATCAAATGTTTTTCACCAAATTAAATTTTTTGTGGTGTTTTTCGTAATTTGTAACTGCTTATAATTACGTTTACTAATGAAAGAATTTTTAAGTCATGTGTTTTGAGACACAAAAAAGTAGATATTTTAATTCATTTGCATAATGAAAGAGAGTATAATTTAAGGGCTAACACCGATATTCTTTATTCTTTCATTTTCAAAGAATTAAACGTACTCTGAAAGCTCCAATAGTATTATAAAATATGATGATTACATTAGAATTTTTTCATATAATCCAGTTTAAAAATAACCATAAACAAAAACCATCGCATTTTCAAACCTCAGAGTATTTTTCGATGAAATTTTTTTATAAAAATTATTAATTAAGTTTACTTTCATTTTGGCTTCTTAAAAGGCTGTATTCATTTATTTTTTAAGCTATCCCCTTGGGTATATTTTCTAAAACCGCTGCTCTGTTTAATTTGGAGTGTTTAAAAATGCGAAGAAAAAAAAAACATTTACCCCTCGCAAGCATAACATGCTGATTATGCGTTGTTTAGTAACCGCAGATTAGGTTCTTCTTACCAAAGTTTTTCCAGGCACTTTAATTGGTAGATAAGGTTTCTCAAGCCAGAAAAACGTGCTGATAGTGTTATTTAGATCCACTGTGTTTTGCAGTATCATCACTAGTTAAAATGAAGGATTCTCGTGTTTTTTGTAGAAGGATATGCGTAAGGGGAATATTGAGATTTCTTTATAGATGTCTTGTTTATCTTATGCAATGTTTTCAACTTTATTATAGTCTTCATACACCAAGAAAAATTAATATGGTAAAGCTAATTAATGCTGTTACGATACGAGATAAATATTTTATAGTTATAATTGATAACGTACTTATATTCGTATTGAAATACAGGTTAGATGTCACAAGATGTTTTTATGGAAATAGTTAGCGAAAATGGTTTAGATTGGAGGGTATAATTCATAAAGGATTCTTATCTACTACGTTTTGTTTTAACCTAATCGTCTGAAAGTTGGGAAAAACACAAGCAACTTGATTTTTTATTTGTGGAAAATTTTCCTTAATTGGTTTCTTTAATTTGAACATTTCCTTTGAGACCTCTTACGAAGTTACTTTTTTGGCAAATGTTTCTTATTCTTAAGCCTCCTGAGTTAAGAAATTAAAAATAATAGACCCCTCTCTTAAGTATAAAATTATGGTTTTAAAAGTTTTTATAAACTCTGCAAAGAAATATATTCCTTAATATCGCACCCTTTTTTAATATTATTACTGGAATATACTTATTACTAAAATCAGGGAAAGCAATATTTTCGACCCTGAGGGTGGACTAAACACTTATTAGAAATAACATCCATCAGTCTGTGGTGCTGGAGCCTGCTTTCGAACACGATTGAATCGCGCACGCTCTCGTTGTTTATGGTTAAACGTCTTAAGCACATGTTTAAGAAATATTGGTAACGGAATTGTATTTCGGTAACATATCGAGATGTTTCTAAACGTTACCGATCATACTATTACTACTGATCCCACTAACTTAATAAGAAAATTATTTTATCATCTATTTCAAGTATAGTCAAACTGGAAATCATGTTGACTTCTACAGTCTACACGATCACGAAACCGATCTTTAACGCTTCATCATAAATGCAAATTGGCACTTTTCATAATATTGACCCACGAATGCAATAAGAGTCTGAGAGTAAATTAAAAATACTCACATTCCACCCTGAAGGCCATGGTACTAGATACTCCAGCACCAATCTCGTTCCCAGAGCTTCTACAAGTGAACGTAGCATAATCAAAAGAGTTCGCCGGCAGCAGGCTCATGTTCCACGTCAGCAAGGAAGACACAGATCCAAACAGGTTCCGGCGAGGCTCCGGCCTGTGATGCTGAAGCCTGCTCTCGAACACGATGGAATCGCGCAAGCTCTCGTTGTTCCTGAGCCACTCTAGTTCACAGAGGGGGTGGCATTCGACGTGGCATGAGAGCTGGACGTTGCTGGTGTTGCGTAGGACACCTCCGCGTTCTGGGAGCTTCTTGATGAAAGATGGAGGGGCTGTTGGGAGAAAGAATATGAGGTTAGCGAAAGCAAAAGTGGAAATTCTTCAACTCAAAACATATCTTTAGCACAGATCTTAAAAGTTGGATGCAATCTTCCATCTGCCATAAAAATTATGTTATTAGCATAAGGAAAGTGTCTTCAACATCGTCAATTCCTTACGGCAACCAAGTATTTGAACCAATCAGATGCATAGATTACTAAACCATAAAAAAGAATTAATAAAAATCAAATACTAATATTTATTATCTTACTTTTGGAGTTACAATGCCACATAATCTTATTAAAATCATTCTGTTTTATATTATAACCGAATAAAACCAAAATAAAAGTAGCATATTTCTTCTTTAATCTTATTTCTATAGTTACCGTACACGCACTAATGTTAAAATCACCTAGTTTAAAATACAGCCCTCCGTCAAAATGAGATATTTTCGTGAATCTCAAACCGTAAAGACACATCACCAGGAACAAAAATTTAAAGCAGTTATCATAAGCTTTTCTAAAGGGAAGCATCTCAAAAATTTTCCATAAACAGGGGCAGTGCAGTAAGGAATTGAAGAGGGTAAATCTCAACATCTGCAGAAAAGTGGCATTAGTCATCATGATTAGGGGAAGTTGAAATTTCATGTGTTGTTAAGTGTAGGGGAGAGTTCCTAATTTATCCTGGCTAATATATTTTAAGTTTGTTAAATATACTTATTTTATCATCATCAAGGAAATACAAAAGGTGATCTTTGGTATGTGGAAAAAAATATCCTAACCATTTTTAAAATTCAACTGAAAATTTAAATTTAATTTTCATTAAACCGGTTGGATACAAAGACGAATTTAACCAGAGAAAAAATGAATTTTAGACTTTCATATGCAAAAAACCGATAGCGATTACAACAGATAGTTAAAATAGTTGTAATGTAGTAAGTACTCTTTACTCAATTAAAGGAGAATTATGATTTTTTTTTTACTTTCAACAGAACTTTTTGCAGAAAATAACAGTATTTTTTTGTGAATACATGTTTCTTTCTGTAAAATTAACATTAATTTTTACAGTGCATATGTTTATATTCGTAGAAAAGCGGCTTAGGGGCTGATAGGTTAAACGTGTATACCTCGTAATCCCAAAATCGCGGATTCAAGCCCCGGCTGAGTCGTCAGATTTTCTGGATGGGAAAATTTGGACACCCATGTCATATAATTATGTGGCATGTAAAAGATCCCAGGAAGGCCCATTTGGCTTGGGTTCTCTCGGCATACTTTAGCATCCACAGAGAGCTCAAAATTGGTAGCGAGAGTAGCCCAAATGGTGCCACAAAAAAGGGCTCTCAGTTCCTCGAAATATGCCGAGTCTGCAAAGACTTGACTGCCAATGTTGCAGCCCCATTCGAGAGAAAAAGATACATTCGCAGGTTATGGGATACGTCATTTTCCCCCTCACCATGAAAAATGATGATGATGTAAATGACTTTACCTCTGATGCGATTTCTGACAACCTCTCGAATCCTTCGAGGGGGAAAACGTAAGCTTTTAATCCTCAAAGATTAATCTTTAAGGATTACATCATCATGTATTACAACTGAAAGGCGTAATTTGGGTAATATTCCACCCTGTTCACATTCAAAGGTCTCTCATCATGCTAATAAATATCAAAGATATGGTTAATTGCGAGGAAGCAATGTTTGGCATTTTTGTGTAGATGACGGAGATGGTGTTACGAGTTTCTGTAATTAGTATTTAAGGAGAATTATTGCCATAAAAACGTAAGAAATCTATATTGAATTAAGAAACTGAAAGAAAAAAAAACGTTATAAGCTCTTGATTAAATGCTGTAATGGTCGTAATATACGATTTTGGAAATGATCCAAAAGATATCGAATTCAGTTGTTGATTAATCGTTTCGGTTTTTATTCTTGTTTGAAAAACTGGATTAATAGTTGTGATTTGCTACTTATGAGTGTGATTAGTTATTTTTTTCATTTAATTGAAAAAAAAAATGATTTTCGTTAAAGATTTAAAGATAATTTTCAAAATAAATTCACTCACTACTGCCTATCACATTATAAGTTATAAGTCATGTGTCCGTTAAACATATTATTGAAATATATATAAAAAAATACTCGAAAAGTATGCAAATTGTACCTCAACGATTTTTTTAATGACGATAGATAAATCTAGTAAAAGTATTGTTTTCTAATATTTTAATACGTCAGTGGTAATTTATTAATGTTAGATAGCTTTGGTTAATTGTGTAAGAATTGTTTTAATTCGGAACTTTACGTTCCTTCAATATCCCTAACAAACAAGTACGCTATAGTAAATATATTAATTGTTTCTTTTTGCTTTTTTTCCTTATCCAGAAAATATTTTTAAACACATAAATTTAGTTAAAATTACAAACTTAAAATTTGTAAAATATTTTTTTTTCGAAATTAGTCATTCAAACATGATTTCCAGAATGTTTTTTTATAATAGAAGGCATATAGGATTGTATATAAAAAAAGCCAGTTTATAATTTTGTTTTCGGATCAAGTCATAAAAAAGGGCCCATTATATTATTTTCAAACAATAATAGACTTCAAACACTTTCAACTATTAAAACTTAAAAACGATTTGAATGAATAAATTATTTTGAACGAAATAAAAAAAAACATTAATCTAAACAGTCACGACACTAGGTTGTGTTTTCGTTTTTAAGAAGTGTTTTTCAAAATTCATAAATACAATCACAATAAAAAGTTAACGAATTTTATACTATAAATGTAACCTATTTGTATAGTAAAAGTGCAAAAAAATAATCCGCTTTGATAAGTTATAAAGAATTGCTTTCAAAGCAATACAATTTATATTTCTATACCCATTTCTTTTTAAAATGAATAATGTAATTACTTATACTTTAAGCAGTAATAAAAAGTTTACAAACTTTGAATTTAATGGAAACATTTAAATAGTTAATGTTGTTTGTCTTTTTTCCCATTCTGAGACTGTTTTAACTGCTTTTTAAAATTTATTTTAAGAATGCAAAAGTACAATTGGGAAAAAAATATTTATATTTTTTTTAATCATTAATTCAGCCAGGGTCTAGCAATTCTTTCCTAATGGAAGTATTTACTTGAGTGAAAGAAGCTGATTTAAAATTCTTCTGGAAATTTAGTTTGTTGAAAACGACATAATAATGTCCTATTATTTTCTTTTCAAACAAACACGGACGTCCAACACTTTCAACTATTACAACTTTTAGAATAATCTAGTTAATGCTCACACTTAATTTTCATTTTAAATGAACTGGAAGTCAAAGTATTTTGAACGAAAGAAAAAAAACATTGATTTAAACAGTCACGACACTTTAATGGGTTTCACTTTTTAGACGAATTTCGCAAATTGTACTCATAAATACAAAAAAAAAAGTATTTTAAACGCATATTACATTCGAAATAACTTGATTATGTTGACAACGAGCAGACCAAAAATGTGTATTAATCAATGAAATAGGTTTTGAAAAGTTTAAGTTTAAAATGGGATTATTCAACGATTGTTCTTGACATTGGATGTATGTACAATAACTGTGATTAATTTTTAATATTTTCTTCTGTAAAAAACAGTTAAATAAATAATTCAAATTTTTATGTTTGTTTATGAAAAAAACCAAGTAAGAAAATAATTGTAAATCATTTTGTGCAAAAAATGTGCTTCTTCGGTTTAATTAACATGTGTATAATTTTTTGAGGGGGTATAAAAAGTACAAACAAAGTGTTTTTCGGGAATTAAGTGTGTAATAACCAAAAGTTTACTTTCCTCCTGCATCGAATTCGGATTAAATATTAAGACAATACTTTAATTCTGCTAAAAGCCTGGTGGTCGCAAGAGCTTAAACATAAGGAAAGTTAACATACATTCAATTTATTACATACCTTACTTAAAAAATTTAAACCTAAAACAATTATGTTACATATTTTTAAAAATAGATTTTATAATTATTTGTTGATATTTTGAAATTTGGCTGTCAAAGTATGACTAATTACAAAAGTAGAATATTAAACTTCAGCTATACCTCCTTCCCCTTCACGCACACTTATATAGTAACCTGAGTCAAATATTGTTACCGCAATGCTACTATCTATCAATTACTACCTCAGGTATTTGGCAAATAGATTAAGCAAGGGATACGGGAGGTTAGGTATATAGATATAGACATTAAATCAAAGTCATTAACATAATTCAAACATGCGTTAAATTGAAACCCATTAGCTAATTACAACGCACTGAGTGCGGTAGAAGTTACATGACTAACGGGAAGGAATTAGCTTCGATTTACAAGTAGGCTATTGGCGAATGGAGTCTTATTTTAGAACCACAGTCAGGTGACGAGCCGACTCCTGAGTAGGCACCCAACGCAATTGTTAAGGGCGTCATCGTACGCAGCGTTAGGGCTTTGAAGGATATTTAGCGTGCACTCCCTCTATCCGGGGTATTATTCTTCGGACATTTTTGGCTGCACGGGCTGTTCAAAAGTCGACAGTTATTTTGGCGATGCCCCGGACCCGGAACAGGGACATTTCGCATGCTATGCGAGTGCCTAACCGACTGAGCTCCCCCAACTCCATGTAAAATTCAGAGATTTATAACAAGCAACAAGCTTCGAAACAATTGTCTCGAAGTAACGTTGTTTAAGTATAATCTCTTTTTTTCCTACTATGAAAGCGTAACATTTTCTTAGTCCGCATTTTTAAGGATGGTAAATTTTTCTTCATTAATTCGAAATATGTAACATATTTATAAATTGTAAAAAACAATTTAATTTCTTTGAGTTTTTTAAGCATTTTTTCATAAGATGTGCTTTAAGCTTGAAATTAATGGATTAATTGCTCTTAACAACGACAGTTTATCTCTCAACAAAAATTGCCCTCGAGAATTACGTATGAATTTACGAATGTGTAGTGCGAAAAACTACCTCGGAAATAGTTAAGCGAAATACAAATATAGAGTTTGATTACTTAAAAAAGACACCTTTGTGCAAAAAATACAATATAAAGAAGCAACACATATGTTTAATGGGCCCATTTGCTGTAGGAAATTTGCCACATTTATTCAAAAAAATAGTTTTATCCATCAAGTGACATTCTGCTGAAAGTTATATCATAATTTATTCCATCCTCTCAAATATCCATAATAATAAAATAAAGAGCCTGTGTGTATGTCTGTGGATCGCAAAAGACTTATTTAGACTACTCTAAAAAATTCGAAATTTTTTAATACCTACGTGTGCACCTGAATCTTATTTTTTTCATATTTAATTATGATTTTTAATTAATATAATTAGTTTCTAAACACGTCATCCACGTGGGAGTGCGGGACCATAACAGGGCTTGAAAATACATGGACCGGGCCGAAACGGGGGCTTGACGCCCTCCTCTTTTTGTTTGCTTTTTAAGTGCGCATGCGCCAACACGAATTTAATTTTGTTTTGATTCTGAGTGTATGGGGAATGCAAAAGACTTATTTAGACATGCGATGTCACGCGGTTTGTTATCTTACACCTCTCAAAACACGCGCCAATGTTTCCCTACTGCTCTAACCTGTCTAACCACTTTTTTTACTACAGCGATTTCGAATTGAAGCTCAGGTAGATATGGAAGTAAATACCCCTCATTTTTACAAGTAAACATGCCTCTAAAAGGAAGCAATGCGAAGTTAACGGGTTCCCAGTAAGGCGGGACCATACTGTTATTACATAATATAATTGCTGTGAAAATGTATGCTTCATAAACAAGTGTTGTTTAAAAAACATAATAAAATACTAATAAATGATATACATGTATGGTTAGTGTCGTGTCCTTGGGGAGAATTACAGATGCTCATGAGTGTGCAAGACGCAGCCCAGCCCAGTACAGATTGATGTCAGAAGGGGGAATTCCCCAAGTTGACCCAAAGATCTCGGACAGTCAGAAATATGTTTTGGTATAAGTAGAACATGATCACAGTTATTACAGAGACAGTAAGTTATGTTGTCATCTCCAGGTATAAAATTCAAAATTACAATGTATAAAAACACTAGTGCAAAAAATTAAGTTAAATTGCAAATGTACTTACCAACAGCCGATAGAAGGAAATATGACAAAGGCCCAGGCCCGATATCATTGACTGCTGCACACGAGTAGTTCCCTTGGGTCGACACAGTCACTGGCTTGATATGAAGCAGGGGTCCAGTTTCGTTTAGTTTGGCAGAGTCTTTGTGCCATTCGAACGTGTTGTATGACGGGTGACCCATGTCCAGGACTCGGCATTCTAAAGTGACTGATCGACCCTTGACGGCCAGGTCTTGTTGTTGCAGGATTGTGGACGGACCTGGGGTATCTGGAAATCGAAAGGTATTATAAGATTGTTTTTTATTAAATACAGCAAAGCATTTGACTTGTTTTGCATATTTCTAATTCCATAAAACTAAATTTTGATCATTGGCCCATCTATCCTTTTGTTGGCCCGTGTTTGTTCACTTGAAACAATTCTACAGTTTGAATTGAATGAGCTACGGTCTTTAAATTTGCTTTTTTTTTAAATTGAAACTCTGGACTAATACAGATTGACCGAGTTTGGCACTTGAACAAGTCAACATGGCTCAGTTATATACTATGAAAGGATAAAACCATCGGCTATAATATTCACTATCAATATACTTACAATTACTTAATTAATATACGCAGAATTACTTAATGAAAGTATAAGTTAATCCAAACTGGGGTTTTTAACCCCTTCGCTACGCAGGGTTTTTGTTTCCGCGTAATATGTGATTGGAATATCATTATCGAATCTTTATTTGCACGGCCACCTGGGTCGTCTCAGTAGTGAGAGGGTTAAGGTATCTTCACAATTTAAGTCTTTAAATTTGGTGTGCGTGTTACTATTACCTGACGGAAGTCCTATTAAGGAAGGATTTTTTTTATGTGCGCATAAGCCATGATATAAGTATAAGTATATGATTATATAAGTATGATATAAGTATATGATTCGGGGATCTGTTTGGTTTTAAAGTAATTTACATTTCCTTTGTACAATAAATATATCCTATAAATTAAGCATTAAACTTACAATGTACAATGAGCTCCTCGTGTTTCGGCTTATGACTCCAACCCGCATCGTTCTTCCCTTCGCAGGAATAGTTTCCGCCATTGTGCCTGCTGGCATACTTTATGTGCAGCACTGGTTCAGCAGTTTCGTTCACCAGTTCACCATTGCGATACCACCGCACTGTGCTGAAGTTTCGGGGATTACCGTCCACAGCCTCGCAGGTCAGACTGACAGCAGAATTGTCTCCACCTTCGGATACTATTGAAGAGGATATGTGAAGTCGGACTATCTGAGGATCTGTAGAAGGAAAACATTGATTAACTACAAATAGTATGTATTAATAAAAGAAAATAAAGTGCCAAGTTATAAATGGACTGTTAGTCGTGATGTAACCCTTTGCAATGGTTAATGATGGTAAAATTAGAGTTTGTGAGGTTAAAAAAATTTGGGTATCTTTAAGAGATGAATCTCAAAATTGTGTAAATTACCAATTGAGGATTGATTTTAATTTTTTTTGCGTGTGTTATTACTTGTGTTATGCGTATTATGATTATTTGAACTGTAATATTTCAAGGCAGGCGGTATGTTGCGACTCCCACGCCACCTGTTAAGCGATTTGTATATTACAAGAAATATGTAGTTGTATGCTACCGATGGAAAAATAAATCAGAATACTAAGCAGTTTGTGATACGAGATTAGTTTTAAGTTGACTTAAGTTATATTACAGCTAAACAAGGGCTATTGAAGACATGCTTCTAAATTTGGAATCACGTCAAGGGACAACCTGACACCAGACAAGACACCAAGTGAGTTTTTTTAGGAATATCATATAAAATAACAATCTGAAATTCAAAAAAACAAATCTTTTTTTAGGTTAATGCCCTCCCCCAACTTATTCCACAAATAAATAAGCAATTTGTTTGACAAAATGCAAGTTAAACTTTAGTTATCAAGTATAAACATTAGTTATCGAACGAATCCAAGGAATTAGGGGAAAAAGTGATCGAGCAGGATTTCTAATCCAAACAAGCAGCCTGTGGTCGAATCCGTGGAATGAAACGTCAAACCCTCCTTGATTGGAGGACTTGTGAAACCATCCAATGAAAACCCTGCAATTCTGGTCCTGCCTGGGCTAAAATCCCCAAGGAGGAAAAAATGCAGAGTTTGCTCTTCTTTCCATGGATTCGATGGCTCATGTAAACGCTCATATTTATTATATTATTTAGAATCGACCGATTTAATGATTAAATTGCACCCTGTACGTTTGTTTTTCTGTGACTAGTGTCTTACAAAAGCAAAACAACTTGTACAGATTGATCCTGTAAAAGTTGTTTTGTGTTTGTAAGACACTAGACACAGAGAAACAAACGCTCAGGGGTGAATGTTTGGTCAGCATTAATTTTAGTTCGATTTGGTGGAATTAAACGTCGCATTAGAGCTACACTAAGGAAAGTAGTTATAATTTTAAATTAATAATAATTCAACGTTAAGACAAGTAGGTATTTAATACTTTAAAAGAAAATTTAAATTAATTCATAAACCTTTTTTTAATAACTGTACCTTACTATGTCATTTTGAATTGTTTCGTTTTAATGAGAACCAAAAATTTATTATTTTTTTCATTCAGTTATTATTATTATTATTATTATTATTATCATTATCATTATTTATTTTCTTAGTCTGTTTGGATGGTGATTTGTCAAACGTTTTTTTTTTTTTTCGGCTTATGATTGTTGTGTTTTTTAGTATGTTCTTTCATTTATTATGGCAATGAATTATAAGCAAGGATGATAATTTGCTACAAAACATTTCAAATTAGGATTTTATTCCTTATCCTCTAATCTTTCCAATTCCTGCAACATCCCTTTTTCCCTTTCATCTTCTTTCTTCTGGAAATCGCGTGAGTTCTATACATCCTCTATGCCTATGATTTTTACTGGCAATATTAAAGCAGGTGGAAACCTAGTTTTCATACTTTGTTTTTGAATTAGAGTACAAGGTCAACGTAAATAATTAATATTTTTTTTCATTTATTTAAGAACAAATTCTAAATTTTGTCATTTATTGTTTGACCACCGAGTAGAATTTTACCGCTGAACCAGATCTTGGCGTGTTACCTTTCACATAAATGATTTTTTATTTTCCGGGCACTTGCAATAAAACCGCCAAATTTTAACAACTACCGTTAAACGAAATATTCCACAACGTGTACTATAACTGAATACTGACGGTTTTTGTACTATTTTTTATCTCCAGAACATTCCAATTGTCGCCGAAAATTCAAATTTACGAGATAAGCATCTCCAATATGGAAAAAAATACCGACTATTTTCATAACCAAAAAAAAAAAAAAAAAAACTTACATAACACATTCAAAACGGATGCAGTCGTCGAATTCCCTCTCCCGAAAGCGTTCTTCACGTAGCACGTGTACACTCCCGAGTCCTGTCTCGACAGGTTAAGCAGGGCCAGAACAGCAGACAGAGGGTGTCTCGTCGTCTCGAGACGCTGCGTGGTGTCTCTCTGAAGGAGGGCGCCATCTTTGAACCAGACGATGTCTGTGACGTCTGGCGAGTTGGCGTCGAACACCCAAGTTATATGCAGCTACTCTGCTTATGATCTTTATTGGAGGGCGCAACAGCAGTTTTTGTTCTTTGGATCAAAGTATATGGTGGCGGGCAATAATTATTTATCATTTATTTTAAAGTCGCATATTTTTGACTTTTTACGTTAGATAACGAAGTAGAATTTTATCACAGACCAGATCCTAGTCTTACCTTTCACAAGAATACGGAATATTTAGTAATTTTTGATTTTCCGGGGGTGAGCCATGAAATCAACAAAAACGTGCATCTTAGAAAAACGGAAAATGACTGCTTTTGCTGAGTTTTGTTGCCAGTAAAGGTCGTTTGTCACCCAAAATTTCTTTTGGCGAAATTTGGCCACCAAAATTTATGTGTTGTGTTCGAAATGGCCTCGAAAATTTTAAGAAACAAAACCCGTCTTACATAAATCATTCAACACCGACGCCGTCGTCGAATTCCCTCTCCCGAAAGCGTTCTTAATATAGCACGTATACACTCCCGAGTCCTGTCTCGACAGATTAAACAGCGCCAGGACAGCAGACAGCGGGTGTCTCGTCGTCTCGAGACGCTGCGTGGTGTCTCTCTGAGTCAGACGATGTCTGTGACGTCTGGAGGGTTGGCGTCAGATTATGTAGTACGTTTACTCTGGGTATGATTTTCATTGCTAATTTTTGTTTTTTTGTAGCAATACCACGTTTTAGAATTTTTACGGAGAACCGGACCCTATAGTGCTACCTTTTACATAAGAATATTAAGTCATTTATCGGGGTCAAACGGTAAAGTCGACAAAAATGCACAACTGCCTGGCAAACTGAATATTCCTATTGGTGCATTTTAACTGTACATACTGAGTTTTTGT
Organism: Hylyphantes graminicola; assembly: GCA_023701765.1. Classification (NCBI taxonomy): domain Eukaryota; kingdom Metazoa; phylum Arthropoda; class Arachnida; order Araneae; family Linyphiidae; genus Hylyphantes; species Hylyphantes graminicola. The sequence continues at coordinate 61,247,671 of CM043114.1, read as the reverse complement.
TAATTTTGTTAGAACATGGTAATTGTCACCAAAAACTTCTCTTTGGCGAGATTTTTGCACCTCAAAATGATAAGCAAATTCCGAAAATTTTACTAAACAAAAACCCAACTTACATAACACATTCAACACCGACGCCGTCGTCGAATTCCCTCTCCCGAAAGCGTTCTTCACATAGCACGTGTACACTCCCGAGTCCTGTCTCGACAGATTATACAGGGCCAGAACAGCAGACAGAGGGTGTCTCGTCGTCTCGAGACGCTGCGTGGTGTCTCTCTGAAGGAGGGCGCCATCTTTGAACCAGACGATGTCTGTGACGTCTGGAGGGTTGGCGTCGAACACACAGGTTATGTTCACGATGGATGATTCTTGTACTGTGACTGTGCCTGCTGGGGTGACGTAGACGGCCGGGGGATCTGGTAATAAAAGAAAAAAAATTGATAATGTTTTATTGATAAGACATACTTTTAGTTTATCTATAATAGAGGCGATTACCATTGGCGATCCAAAAGATTTAGCGTATTATTTTTGTTCTTAATTGCTGTTACTTAACCTTCATGAACCAGCAACAGCAAGATCTGGTCCGTGAATCCATTTATTATAGCGAAGTCAATAGCAAGAAGTGGAGATGCTTTAAGATCCTCTAAATCCTACTGTACTAATTACGTTGTACCAAGTTGAACTGCGATTGTTACCAGATTTTAACGTTTTAGCAGCTTCGAAATGTAGTTCCAATATCCACATCGAAACCAACCGATACATCATAGTTGCACTGACGAATGTAAATTTCTTTAATATGAAGATAAAAGAAAAGAAAAAGTGTTGAAGAAAGATTGACAAAAAATATATTTTTAATGTACCTGTGATATAGAGTTCGGTTTAATCATTGGCAACTTTTGGTGATCATTTACATTTATGTATTGTTCTTATATACTTATTACGTTGCATTGAAGTTAACCTGTATAGTAGTATCAGATTTAATGTTTTCGTAACTTTGAAATGTATCGTTTATCGTCAAATATAGAAACCGTGCCAGATATCATAGTTGTATTTGACGTAAGTAAGTTAATTTAATATGAATATAGTATTTCCTCAAGGTTTGGCAAAACCTAAATTTCATTTGTAGTTCACTCAAAAACTTTAAAAATGTTTTTTTAGATTATTTTAAAATGTGACATTATCTTTTGCTAATTATTTATTATTTTACCTTTACAGACTTAAAAGATTGCCAAAGATTAGGCAGCAAAATACTTTGTTCCAATTAATCAAAATCCGAATTAAAAATGTATTTGTAAAAAAAATCTTCCTAATTAAAAGAAAAAACGTTGGATTAAATGCAAAGGTAAATTTTAAAATATACTATTGTTTTTCTGAAAAAGAACATTTTTTTCTTTTAGATACGTATCTGATATTATATTACAAACTATTTGTGAAATTTATATTCAATGTGTTAACAAACCCTTAACTTACGTCAGATAAACAGAAAAGTCTTGGCAAAAAAAAAAAAAAACTTTTACAAACACAATAGCCAATTAATTTAAAATACAAAAACGCAGAATATCTTCTTTCACATAAAAAAAACTGCATAAAAATTCTACAAATCTTACTAATTCAGTCCTATTGTAATTAATAATTAATTTTAAACTAAGAGATGTTCACGACAATTTTATTTTACTCAAAACAAATCTGAAACATGTGCACGAGATTTCAAAGAGAATATTAAAACACGTTATTAAACAAGGAACTGAATAGAATAGCTTTCTTTGTGTAATCTCAAACTGTCTGCATCGTCCATATGGGACTAATCAACTAGGTATTAATTAGTGCCTAATTGCTGAAAAAAAATCGCTAAAGAAAGAAATCTGAAAGGTGTTTAGAGTTTCTATGGAGCGATTCTATGTTGACTATTTTTTAATGGCATGATAGCATATTAACGAAAGAGATACAGAAATAAAAATATTCAAAAATATCGTAACACTGAATTAATTATTTTCCATTCTTAATATTTTTTTTGTTTATCTGTTGTGACCAAAGCTTATTAAGGTGTCTGGGGATTAGTAAAATTATCTTCGCATTTTTGAAGATGTCATTAGTTGTAATGAATTGTTGTTTTCATTACAAAGAATTATAATGACTTTATTTTATGAAGGAAAAAGAATGTGTTTGGATAAGAATGTTTTATGTTGAAAAAAATCCTTCATGTTTTATAAAAAGTAGTGTTTTAGCCTTCAGAGTTTCAGGCTGAAAATTCTCAAAATTATGTTTTATTCTTCCATAAATATTAAATTTAATTTTTTAACAAAACTAGTTTGAAAAATCAGAATTAGGTTTATTTTTCAAAAATATGACTTTACAATATTTCTTTAACTCAAAAATATTAAATTTCATTAAGAGTATATAATTTAGAAAGCTTTAAGAAATTATTGTTACCACTAGGAAAACTTTGGAATAAACTACTCAAAATGCTAATATTTACAGCAATATTTCATTTGTTAAAATATATAAATGACGAATTTATATAAAATATGTTTATTCTCGAAATTATGTAGAATAAATGTATTTACAGTTAGCTAAATTTGTTTTGATTTAGCTTACGTTACAAAATGTTCGAAAAACATGTTTAAAAACTTTGTAAAATAAGTAACGCTTAAATAAATAAACTATTTGTTTTCGAAATTATAAGTAAAGAATGGTGCACATATGAGAAAGATAGTTTTAAAATTGTTTCTGATAAATAATCTTGAGTATATGTTACTGTTTGATTTAGAATTTTATATATTTTTCTTATATGTTTACTGATATAAAATCCTACACATATAAAATAAAAAAATTTCTATTGTTCTATTTTCAAATTTTGCTTTTGGATGCCATGTGTTTCATAAAATAAGAACAGGGGAGACTAAGCATGTTACTTTCATTTTGAAATATTATATTTTATTTATGAAGCAGAAAAATAAGTTTAATAAATCCAGTATATTGCTATATTTGAAATATTAGAATAGAAAAATAAGAAATTGCGAAATTGGAAATTTAACGTGTCAGATAAAACAATATAAATGTTGTTGGATTTTTGTAGCTCAACTACAGCGATATTTTAGAGAATTTGAAATCAAAATTTCTTTCAAAAGGATTTGTATACGTAGTGATATTTATTTTAAAATTTTTTAAAGAAGAGCATTAAACTTTAAATTTTAAGAACTATGTAGTACATTTTAAGAGTGTTTAAATATGAACTTGTGTATTTACCGCCAGGTTAAACTTCTGAAGAATTTATGGCCTCTTTATAAATCGTAGGGCGTCATAGCATAAAAATTCTTTTTTATATATAAATTGTACATTTTATTGTTTTGTAATGAATTTGAAACGAAATACTGTTACCGAAAAATGAAATGCTTTTGTTCATTTCATATTTAATTTAAGCCTCTATTTTTCAGCAAAAATAGTTCTGTCCAAATCCAATCAAAATTTTAGAAACCTAAAATAACAAATACTTTCTTTATATGAAATGTAATGCACCAATATTTCTTACTGTTAAACAGAGGACCTATAATCATTCAGAAGATTTCAAATACATTTGTGTTTGCTCATTTGTTCGAGTACGGCATTTTCAAAGTAACGAGCAATCTTTAAAGACCTTGTTATTTTAGAAATACCAGAAATCAATGCTTTTAGAGATAAATGCTGGCAAGATTTTAAAAGGTTAATAATAAGTACCTAATAGACCTTAAAAGCAAATGCCATCGCATTAGGTTTAGTTTTCTTTTAATTTCAGCTTAAAAAGAATCCCGAAAGCACTAAGAACTGTATTTTCCTATAACCATTATTTGGTTCACTTTAACTTCAACTCAGCTGTAAATACAAATGCATTTAAAGGAAAGAAAGTTCAACTTTTACTCGAAAAAATAATCTCCTTCCATCTATAAAAAAAACTTTACTTTCTTTAATGCTTTAAAATACACATAATACCTTAATCGAACTCTAATGCACCAAAATCTCTTGCTGTTTAGACAAGCGAAAAAAATAAGACCCCAATACATTTTCAAGTACACATGTTTTATCACAAATGTTTGTCCGAATTTCGACCCAACAGAAGAATGGAAAAACTGATTCTTATACTCCTTTCTTTTTAGTACTAGGAGGAACATGCTTCGGATATTTTATAGAACAGTACATGTTTGGATTTAGCAACAAAGCCCCATTTATTTTACCCCTGGGGTCACTTTTCATCTAATGGCTATAGAGTATTGATCAAATAGTCGTCGTTATTTTTTTGACCGTAGGAATGAGTTCCGTCTACAAAAGATTCTTTAAAAAAAGAAAAAGTTTGTAATTTGTTCGCTCTTGTTTAGTTTTTTTTTGACGTGTTGACATGGTCTAGGAAGCTAAATGCACCCAACCGATATTGGATTTTAGAGTTTTAATCTTCTTTTCTAAAAAATAGGTAATAGGTTTTGGATTTATATAAAGTTTTTCCTAAAAAGTTTTTAATAACTCATAAAGCTTTACTTTTTAAGCGTTTAAAGACAAAGTAAAAAGTAGCTGTTAAACTTGGTTTATATTTGTGACAAAACTAAATACCTTTTACCGAGCTATACACAAAAAACTGACAAAGCTACCACAAATGTTTTTTTACTTGTGGAGTGGACAATTTCGGTTTTTGACTGATTTGTGATTAATTAAAAAGTTCTCAATTTTAGACTTTTTTTACAATTTTTTTTTAATATCTAAATTGACTACAAAACTATTTAAAGTTTTCAGTGATTTTCCAGATTTTTTACAACACTTCATATTTTTGTGAAGAATAAAAATTTTACCATAACTGACTAATGATATAAGAATATTGTTCTTTGAGTCATAACAATCACAAATAAATTGATATTTCTAAAACAATTATATTTTTAGTGGTTTTTTTTTTATCTCTGTGAGGAATAAACAAATTTGCTTAGCCCTTTCAGTCCCAGTGATGCTATTGGCATCCTCATGTTTCTGATCATGATTTTAAAAAACAGGGCTTACATCTATTGTTATTAAGAAAAGTAATTTCTAATATAAAAAAGTTTGAAGAATCGAATAATGTGCTTTTTGATGTCATAAATGGAAGATGTCTCTCAGATGTCTTTGATGTCTCTCAGAAAAAATTCTAAAATGATTACGTTAAATTGTCATTTGGACTGAAAAAAAATAAGTGGAAGCTTCATGATAGGAAATTCACTGCATGAAAAAATAAAATTTGAATTTTTGGTTAAAAATATTTAAACAACTATCTACTATGAAACTATTTATCCGAATGATAAATGGATACAAAACGTTTCTGATAACAAAAAAATCGACTTTACCTTCAAATGGACTACACCACTTTTATTTTGACAAAACCATGAGAATTAAAAAAACCTAGAAAATTTCACCACCTTGACTTAAGGCTAAGACCCCGGTATATGGATTGAACCTTAAGATACCGCAATCACTCACGACTCCACCATTATGATTGAAGGCTTAAAATAAAAATTTTATTGGAAAATGGGACGAGAGAATTCCCTTCTAAGAATAACTTTTATTATTTCTCTTATTTCTTTATGTAATTTACTAGACTTGTTCCCAGAGAATTGAAGAATCAGAGCCGAACAAAACATTTCTAAAAAATTAAAATCACATTTTAAACACATTCAAATCGACTGTACCACTTTTACTTTTACGAAACCTAAACCTAAAGACCTGAGAAACCACAAAAATTTCACCACCTTAACTTAAGGCTAAGAGCCCCGGTATATAGATTGAACATTAAGATACCGCAATCACTCACGACTCCGCCATTATGATTGAAGGCTTAAAATAACAATTTTATTGGAAAACGGGACGAGAGAATTCCCTTCTAAGAATGTCTTTTTATTATTTTTTATCATTCTTTTTTTTATTATTATTATTACATGAGCATGGTCGTGAGATATTTGAAAGAATCAGAAACTGAACAAAACATTTCTAATAAAATTAAAATCACATTTTAAGCACATTCAAATCGACTGTACCACTTTTACTTTTACGAAACCTAAACCTAAAGACCTGAAAAACCACAGAAATTTCACCACCTTGACTTAAGGCTAAGAGCCCCGGTATATAGATTGAACCTTAAGATACCGCAATCACTCACGACTCTCCGCCATTATGATTGAAGGCTTAAAATAACAATTTTATTGGAAAACGGGACGAGAGAATTCCCTTCTAAGAATGTCTTTTTATTATTATTTCTCATTCTTTTTTTTATTATTTCCTGAGCATGGTCGTGAGAGAATTGAAAGATGATACCTTCGCCATTTTTCAATTCCCCCAGCTGAGACGGAACCGCAAACACTCGATCAATGTCAGAGATAAGTGCCCAGAATGTTCCAGGTCCCAACTCTTCCTCAACTTTTTAAAACTAGAGTTCTCTCTCTTTGCCCCTCCCTTACCATTTATTCCTTTTGCGGGAAAACTTTTTTTTTGCGGATTTCATCTAAGTGATGAAGGTTCGCGTATTTATTTTAAAATCTCTCGATCTTAGTTAAAATAATGTCCAACTCTTTTTTTCTTGATTTAGTATTAAATTCAAACAAAAAAAAATATCAGAATACTAAACACAATTAGAGTTTTTGAATTCAAGCATATTCAAACATAGTTGTACTACAAATATGAAAATTTCAAGAAGAATAGAACAGCTCGATATTAATCAGTTGTAAGAACTGTAAAGTTAAGTAGAATTATTTTATCTAAGTTTAAGTTATGAAGTTATTAAAGTTCTATTTCATTCTTAGTTTCATGACAAGATATCTATTTGCATTTCCGTTATTGATGTTTTCACAATAATAATTGGGTGCAATTGGTTTGTATCATGGTTAATATATTCTGCAGTCTAAACACTAATAATTTGTAATATATAATTTTTTATGATTTAGTATTATGTGTGTAAGGTTTTTTTTATAAGATTAAATTCATAGTAATTTTATTGAGAGTTTTAGTAGATCAGATAAGATACACAGCAAAATGCATTTAAACGAAGTTTTTTTTTAAGCCTAATTGTGCCTAAAATTATAAAAAGACGAAATGAAATTAAATAAGTTCAATAATATTTCTATATTTTTCAAGAACTTAAGCCAATTTTTAAAGGACAATAATTTATATATCTTAAATTGCAATTATTTTTCAATAAATATTTTAACAATTTGCAAATTTTGGTTTTTATTTAAATGATAGTAACAATTAGTATACGAGTCACGATTGGTATAAAATATACGAAAGCTACAATAAACGTAAATTTATAAAATTATGATATATTAATAACGGTTTAAAATAAACAATCATTTTTCACATTAATATTTAAAAAAAAATATTATGTAATGTAGAGTTGTACCATCAAATATGCAAATGTCACAATACATTATTACTTAACGACGTTTTATGTCTTCACATTACGTTTTCAGACACGAATATTAAAAGAATAAACTTCTCCAAAATTTATAATCTAAATAATTCATCTCAAATGCACATTATTCCCTTGTGCCATGGTAATTTAACATTCCGTAACTCTTACGTGTATACCATGATTTCCGAATCCCATATTTGAATTTTTCTTTTAGTTACTCAGTAGCAATTCCCTTTCCTTCCCCTGTGAGCAGGGTTGCCAAAAGGAATAACTAAAATAGAAATTTATCTGCTTAAAAATAGCAATTGTAACTTCCGTTACGTCAAGTTTCTTCAAAAGGGTTATTACAATAATAGAGTAGCTTGCAAGCATATGGAAGTGCACTGTATGCACGGTCAAAGGTAAATAATTTTCTCTAGAAATACAAGCATGTATTTATTTAATAGCAAAAATCAAATAAATCCCATAACATCAATCGTCATTGAAGGGAAAACGAAATGTTACCACTTTTATAAAATATCGTACTCAATAGGAATTTTTTTTAAGTCAGGAGTGTCAACAGTTCCAGCTGTATTGTTCTATTTATGGCCTTTGTGGAATTACGTTTGTTTTGCTGTTAATTTGATCAAATTTTATTTATATTTTATGTAAAAGTATTGGAATTTCTATGTAACTTTGAACAGCGAATGTTTTCATGACAATTTTTCGTCTTAGTGTTTATTTTGCAGCCTATTGATCGTTTTACGTTGCGCAATCTATTGTACTCTGTATTCTGAAGAATAGTTTTATTTAAAGACTGAAAAATTAACTTAATGTATTCATTGTTAATATCCAATCAGTGCATTGAAAATGAAGCCGAAACATTCAGCGAAATCAAGGAAGGGCAAGAGTGGAAACTGATAACTTGCGTCATCTAAAAAAATCAGTTTACAGAATCAATTTTTTCCGAATGGTTTCAATTTATTGTTAGCCAGGTGAAGCCAAATTTAGCCAAGTATGGTAACCCAGACAGTGATGATTTCGGCAGCCAAGTCACGTTGTCGGGAAGTATGATTTGTGACTGTACACCGAAACGTGATCCTATGACTAGAGAGCGGCCATTGGAAAAGAAAAGTGAAAATATATGAAGAAGGGGTGGATCTTTAAAAATATATAATAATGTTTCTTATGTATTTACTTCTCAAGGAAGAATCGTGAATTTATCTTGAAAGTGTGTTGCACAATACCACCTTATAATTTATTATACTATTTCTGAATTGAAAGAGGAGTTTCTCATTCATTATAAAATAATGAACATCATACTTGTATAATATTTCGGTATCGCACTTTTTTGTCGTGTTGAATAATGTAAATTAATTTTTTTTACTAAAATTTGAGTACATTATTTCATTCTAGAAAATATTTATCGTTTAGTAGTCATTTTGTATAATATTACTTATCCTATCATCATATCCTATTATTTTTCTTTAACTAATACTGATATATAAATAATATTTTTATTGTAACTTAGAGAATTGAATACCATTTTTTATAATATCTTTTTTCGAAACTTTTTTTACCCGATGATGTTTTTGATATTACAATTCCATATGACTCTCCAAATGATAAAGTATTCCTTATGTATCAAAATTTATAACTAAATATATGTTGCTTAAACAAAAACTCTTGACAAAATTATAACATTTTTTCGGTTTTGGCTGCTTATATGTATAAGCAGCCAAAACCGAAAAAATCAATAAAATCCAATGTCCACAAAATAATTTTTAATTTTTAAGCTACATCATCGCAAATTTCGGTTAATTTAAGAGAAACCCTGGATAATAAGCTTCAATACGCTTTGATAATTAAAATATTTAATTAAAAGGGAAAACATCAATAACGGGAAACAAAATGGATTTCTTGTCACGAAACGAAGAATAGATATTAATATTTCTAATTACGTTACTTTTGGGCTTAGAACCGAAGAAAATTAAGACTTTTATTATGCTTCAAAAAATCAATTCCGAATAAATATCCTAAGGTGTTTTATCTTCTTCAAAGATAATTATAGAATCAATAAAATTGAATATGTTGTGAAGGGCAGATTTAAAACAAATTTTTAGTGATATAAAATTAGATGTATATTCTATTTCCTTAGAATTAAATAAACATCAGAAATATTTATGCGCTATATAAAAGGCATTTATTAGATTATTCAGCATTAAATACACCACTTCGAAAAAATATTTTTTTCGTGTAATCAGTTATGCATTTCTAATTTGGTTGGTTATAAAGTTGATAGCGACTTGTGTCCAAGATGATATTTCTATTATATTTGTTTGAAGACTTTATAAAATACTTTTTTGATTACTAAGTAAGCTTACTTGTGATTAAACCCTAATAATATCATTACATCTTGTGTTAATTTACTCAACAAAACCTTTTTTTTCCAACATATGTTATACCATTCGCAATTCATAAAATAATACCAAGTACTCTATCTACTATGATAAGGGATTTTATAAAAGAACTGAAACAATCAACTAGTCAATACAGCACATTAAGCTAATTTAGTTACATTCATTGATTACAGCAAAAATATTACTTACACAACACTTCGAGCGTGGTCGCCTGAAGCAACGGTGCCTCGAGCCTCTTCCTCAGGACTTCGTTTATACCCTTACAGAAGAACTCCCCCTTGTGGTCATACCTTTAAAAATATATAAATATGATGATTTTCTGACGAAGATTGAATTATAAATAATGTAGATGACAACACGATATTATTGATTTTGAATTGAATTTACTTATAGAATACTCTAGAATTAACCGCAAAAGAATGATTGACAAAACGTGCAGACACAGTTTATGACCATAACTAACGCAAAAAAATAGTGGTACCCAAAAGGAAAATTACGAAGTATAAAAGAAAGATATTTCGATTCCATAAGTAGTCAGAAACCTATTTTTAAATTTTAGTTCAAGAAAAGGTAACCATCCAGTGCACATTATTGTTATTTTGCAACATACACTTGAATACAGTTTGTGTCTGAAAGATATTGTTGATGTTAGACAACTTTTGCAATTTTTCCTCTATCAAAAGCTATATCGATGTTTTACAACGAAAAAGTCAACTATTTAAAGAAAAATACTATGATGTATACTTAAGAGTAGAATTTCCATAAATTTAATAGAACATTTGTAATGCTAAGTCAATGAAGTTCTCAAATTTGTAAAAAAAGGATAATTAAATTCTTGCCAAAAAATATATTTTTTTAAACGTTTCCCTTAATGCATTTTGATCTTTGATGACATACATTTCCGGGAAATTAAAAAAAAAAATACTTTAGACAGTTTCTATACATATTTTACATAAAATATACGTACCTTGAAGCCACCAGCACCAGGGAACTAGCTGTACGGTAAGTTCCATCACTCATAAGATCGGTCGCGGTCGGCGGCTGGGGACCAATCACTTCTGATCGGTTGTACCAGGTGATGTTGGCTGCCGGTCTTGCACCTTCGACTGTGCAGGTCAGAGAGACCATTTCGCCGGCAACTACTGGGGTGGTGGGACCGCGGACGTGCAAGGAGGCGGGGCGAACTGAAAAAGATTGGATTGTTTGTAAGGGCATTTTTTTATGTTACAGTCAGTGTAAAGAGCACATATATGAAAAGTTTGAGTTGTTAGGCTAGTGAGGAAGAAGTCATACTAACTTTAACCTTAACTTTAATGAACTAGATACATAGAAAACTTAAAATTAACACATACTTAGAATAGTAAAATGAGACAAGAGGGCGTCTTTGTGGTTTGTTGGTACACACATATTCCGGCTGGTATGCTTGATCAGAGACCCGCAGAGGGGGTGTTAACATTTTGCTTTGTATTTTTAAACAGGGATGTTGCAGTTACGGACGAAATACAACTATCTGAACGATACAAATGTTTAATATTTATTGCTGGCTGTTGACGAACGATTTACTAGAACTACACTCGTAAATGCCGCCACATTTTTATTAACCCACATCAAAAGGCGTACGTGGTTATTTTTACCGGAAGGATTGCTTTCAAACTCATATTCTTACGTACCAGATTTTTTTTAAAAAAGTGTGCCAAACCTTTATATTTAATTAGAAAGTCACTCTAGCAACTTAAATCTTCTACGGTGTAGAATCTACACCGTAGAGAACAATCTTGTCGTTCGAGAACAATCTTTATTGAAACATGTCTCCCATAGCCCGCGTATGAAAATTTCATGAAATAAAGTGAACATGATAAAAATCCTTAGTTAATATGACATTTCAATGGAAGTTTACCAGTGAATTGATGCAGTTAAATTTAAGCTTGAGCAAAAGATTCGTCAGCATTTGTTTTCTTTCATCGTTGGATAATGAAGTTATTTCTTTTAAATGGAAAGTCAATTAAGCGTGAAAAAAACGACTTGTTTACTGACTTAATTATTCATTCCATTTAGTGTTTTGAATTATTCTATAAAGGATTTTAAGCTATTACCATGTTTATTCTGATTAAAGAATTCCATCGTTAATGTATAATACCAATATTCATAGTAGTAGTTAGAATATAGTATTTATTAACTCTACAAATTAAAATATAATAATATAACTACACCAATACAGTTCAATTATTCTTTCTTGAAAGATTTTACTCAAAATCGATATAAAAGTTCAAAATTTAAGTCTAATAACTTATTAAAGCATTATAGTACCACATACTTTCTAATAAAATGAAAATCAAACTTTTATAATAGTTAAATTTGTTTTCACTATGATATTTAATCTGAAATACCCACACAAAGCATTTCTTTGGACCCCAAGCAAACTAAATTGAAATCATAAAAATATTAAATTCGAGTAAACATTCCAAACGCACAGCATTTGAGAGACTTTCTACAATCGTAACTTAATGATGTTTTCCTGCTACAAAATGCGACTTCCCTTTCTGTATCTCAAGAAATTCAACAAAAAAATTTCTCCTTTTTAATATAACACGAAAACTTCATGAAGTTTTTGATTGTTTCTTTTATTGTCTAGGTTGAGGAAAAATTTAGTTTCTTTCTTTTACCTTTATCTTTATGAAAAATGTCACAATGTGGAAGTCGTAACAGGTGAGGATATATTTCAGTGTTCTACTGACAAAAATTGAAAATATCATTTTTTTCTAAAAATTATATCTCACATTTGCGTCGATAAAGTTGAAGTAGTGAATCTGATAATTTTTTTGTCATTTTCTGGTAATATTTTTCGAATTTAAATATTGTTGTTAAAATGTAAAGTTGCTTGAAATATAGAATCGTCATGTTCATTTATTTTTGGTATTTTATTTCTAAAATACTAATTTTAAAGTAACACACTGATTATAAAAGCTTCTATTTCAAAACCATATTATTTTATAATAATATATTTCTAAAACAACTTTAAATATTTTATTGGAATTTGAAAGTCACCATCGAAAAAACCGGGTCCTATATCCTACTTATTCTTTGGAGAATGCAATTTTTTTCAATAGATATTTTAATAAAGTGAAGACAAATTTTCCCAAAGAACACCCCATACACACCCATAGAACACCCATAGGTCAATACCAATATTTCCAAACCAAACTAAAAGAAATTTCATATTGCAGCCACTGTTTCAAGACTTCTTTTCAGCCCAGAGGCTTTGTCAAAATAGCTTAGTACATCTCTACAAGACTCCTGCGATTTCTAACCCCTTTAAGGTCCCAAATCCCGGTACTAGTATTTTTTCCTTTCTGCAGATAAGGCTTTGAGATTCTGCTCCAGGTCCTTTTAACTTGAATTCGATTCCGGAAGGTCATAGTACGATTTCGTGAGTAGGAATTATATGAAAGAGGAAATATGAACTTGAACTTTCTTCGGATTTGTAAAAGGTTTTGGACCCAATAGAAGTATTTTTTGGAAGTGTTAAAATAAAATGTAAATTTTGGAAAATCTGTAGAACATTCTTATTATGTTGTTTGCTATGTTTTGCATTTAAAGCACACATGCTTGTGAATATTACATATTACCTATGAGTGTCAACAAAATTTTATGATTATGTTATTATTATTAAACTTCTATTTAAAAGCATTTTTACAGTAAATATAGAAAATCTCCAGTTTTTTTTATCTAAATATCGAAAAAGTACTGGAGACAAAATATAACAAAAGTCTATCATCATGCAATCAAAATTAAAAAAAATGTTTTATCTAAAATATAATTAAGAGAACTTCTTAACATAAAAAGCAACGTTATGGTTACAATAAATTAATTAAACATTTATTGTTGTAACAACATCGTACTCTAGCTGTGTCGGGCCTCGTAATTTATCATGGATATTTTTTTTATTACCAGCACACACATATGATTGTACATTGGTTATTAATTGAGCTTTACCCAAGGGTGAAACTTTCATGGGGAGGCTTAAGGCGGATGTCTTAACTTCTCTTCTATTAGCGCCTCTTGTTACAATTTTATCCAAATTTATAAAAAGTAAACACAATTTGGAAAACTAATATTCGCTATTGTTTCAAAATATCTTCATCCTTCCCTACTTAAAAAACGAATTACATAAGTACCTTCAGGCTAATACACGTCTTCCCCGGCGCCGCTTCCACGCAACATTAAAAGCATTTTTCAGCCATCAATTAACATCAAAGGAAAAGAAAATTCGAGTAACATCCCATTCCGCTTCACGCTAATGCCATTACTTGTTTAGAACACGTTGTCTTAACCCGATCAGAACGGGCGCGTCAGATCTTATTCCTCACTCCTCGGATTATTCCCCAGAAACACATTGGGATGGAGGAAAAAATAAGATTTTCCCTCTTAATCAATTTAACCCACTTTGACTACTTTTACGAAGTATATTTCGCCCGCAAATTGATGTGGGGGTTTGGTAACATTGCAATTGACACTTATTTTTTAAGTTTTCTTGCCTGGCCTATTAAGCGTACTGTCGTGGGAAGGAAAAGTGTAGCAATCTCAACAATGAATTGGGCAATTTTGGCACTAAAATAATCATTAGTTTTGTAAGCTTTCTTTTAGGTAAGATTTATAGAGAGTTTACAAGATGAGTGAGACTCAAATATTTAGCTATCCAGACCCTAGCTCTTTTTTATTATTTAGTGTAATAAAAATTGAAAATATATATTCTACTTTTGATCTATGGATTAGCGAAAACTGGTGCTCTAGTTCCAGCTGACTTAGAATTTGCATAAAAATTGGGGAACCAAAAAGAAAATTCTCAGCTAAACTAAGTTTTGTTTCATGTAATACTGCCTACGAGTGCAAGTTTAGATTGGTCTCTGGTGTCAGAAGGTAGGAGAAGGAAAATGTCATATTTTCAAGAAAATCTACTTTCGCCTGCATTTATTTCATTAACACTGTATTTAAAAGAAACGTTTATTTAACAACGCTAGAAGAGCGAGGGATTATAATTTTATTTACACTACAGTCAACCCCAGATTAAGTATGCAGTTGCGCACGCATCGCGGAGGAAACTTCAATAGTAAATAAACCTCACTATCCAATCAGAGCAGGCGATGAAATTTCGCCTGCTCTGATTGGCTGCCCCTTTGAGATGCTCTGATATTCGTGCGCCTTGTTACGTCAAAATTGAAAGAAAAAATAATTAATATTACACTAACTGAAAAATAACTAATAAAACTAATACAAATATGTTTTGAAATAACGAATAAAGTGGTTTATTGAGTGTGAAATACCTTTTTTATTCGATTCTCGCACTCAGAAATGATAACTATTTACCCCTTTTCCCGTAGAACATTTGCATGCTGCAAACTTAATGAGAGTTTTACTGTAAATAAAGGATCTTAAGAGTTGCAGAACCCACAACATTGAAGAGCAAAACATAGGTTTATTCGTCATAGAATCGTGACAAGTATACACAAACCCAACAAAAGTAATTTTATAAGAATTACAGTACTGTCACTCCAAAGCACTGAAGTGTGCTTTCCATTTGATGTGCTTTTATTCGAAGGTTCTGCACTTCGAGAAGTTTCAAATTGGAATTGGCCGAAGCATTTCGCATTCCGTTAATGCTCCCTCTTATCTCTAATATAATTTGCTGGTTATTTTATTAAGAATTTGCCAAAATTCACTTAGGACTGATGTGTGCATTAGTAAAGATTCTGGTAATGGAGTTAGGCTTAGGTAGTTTTAATTTATCTGCATTGCTTCAAGTATTTTTTCGCATTATGTAAAATTTATATAATGTGGTGAAGAGAACAAATTTTGATTTAATTTTATGTTATGTACAGATATATATTCTTAAAAATAAAAATTGTCTGAACTTTTATATTAATATGCATTTAATATAATATTCTTAGAGTATTTTCAGAGATCTTATACATATTTTTACTAAAGTGAAATATTTTTCATTCTTTGCACTTAATGTTATAGAAATATGTACTCATTAACAAGTTATAGTATTCTACT
The DNA here is from genome assembly GCA_023701765.1 of Hylyphantes graminicola. Taxonomy (NCBI): domain Eukaryota; kingdom Metazoa; phylum Arthropoda; class Arachnida; order Araneae; family Linyphiidae; genus Hylyphantes; species Hylyphantes graminicola. Next base: position 61,231,828 of record CM043114.1, on the reverse strand, counting down.
CAAATCCATTATGAGGATATATTCAGTATTCAAATAGATATTCGTGTAGCAATTGAGGGCTTTACTGTATAGAAACATTACAAATAATTCACTTACCAATTAAGCTTAAATATTTAACTTATACTTAAAACTTGTAAATAGTTGCATGAAGATATGAAGATATTGTAATTGCATGTTGAAAAATAATGATTTTATAAAGATTTTCAGAACTTACATCTTAACGCACAGCTTGAAACTGTAGTAGATTTATCAATTATATAATATAAAAAGAAACGACAAAATCTAATAGATCTTAATAACGTACTTTCACACAGACAAATGGATGGATGAACAAAAAGTAAAAATGATAAGGATCTCAGGTGAAATCTCAAAAAAAAAACACAGGCAATTGGAAAATCTAACGTTTGAAGTAAAACAAATGCGTAAATATTAGATGTAAACCATAAGTCAAACAAGTATTAAGTTCCTTATATCCGTCATTTAATTTATTATCCACAAATGATTTACACTCCGTTAAAATACCGCCGTAAATAATGACTTCTACCCCTTCCTCACTTAATTGGATGTCTCACCAGAATTCGAGACACAAGCGTCTTTCTTCACGGACATTTACGGCCACTTTTGTCGAGGTACTACACGTTCCACCCAATATTTCCGGAAATTAAGTCCTTCCGCGCAAGGTAACGCATGCCGCTTATCAGTGTGGAAAATACCATGAAGGTTAAACAGGATGGAGAAAACAAATGTATAAACCAGTTCCCAAAGTGATGCCGTTATCGCTTTTTATATGCACCCCACGTGGCTCTACGTTTCATTTAATGAAGTTGATAAACAATAATTGCGATTTTTCACTAAAGGAAAATATTATAACCGTCAAGTAATTCTAATCATGTAACCTAATAAAACTTTCAGCACAAAACTTCGTATATATTCATTAATCGACTTTGATCAATAATCTGTCAGTGGACATGTTTAACTTATTTAGTAACAATATAAATGCTGAAAAAATTATTTAAAGATATTTGATTAAACAATAAATGCCGCGCAATAACAGAGCATCGATCTGCACACCGATCGAAAGCAATGCAGTAATGAAATCTTAAAAGAATTACGTCACCTGAAACATGTCAATACTTTAAATGTTAAATCATGCCTTTATGACATTCAAGTCTTAAGACGCGTTCGCATAGTTTTGTTAGGGTGTACACAGAAATTACTTGGTGAATTTTAGACGGCTTCACGTTTTTATTTCTCGCCAAGCATATCTATCTTGTTTAAACTCTGTAGAAATTGCTATTAATTTATGGCATGAGATAGCCGAGGAGTGGTACATGGAATAAAACTATTAATCTTGCCAGAAGCCGGAATGGTGGCCTACCGTGCTTAACACCAGTAAATTAGAACTTGTGAGAAAGATTGAAAATTACTGTAGAAATTGCAACGTATATGTTATTAGAATGCAGTTGCAGATGCAGATGCATTGTTTAGTTTTGTTAATACTGAACTGGTACTGATTACGGTATTTTTAATAAGTTAAGAAAAAATATCTATACTACTTTTTAAAAAAATGGTTTTCAATATGATAGTATTTCTGTTATTTTATGCAATAAAGCTAAAAAAACAAAGATAAACATATCTTTTTTGGCAAACAATATTGACGGTATACAATACAAACAAGCACACAGAATTGAATGAGAAAACAATCAAACAATGAAAACAAATTTTATCACACTTTCTATTGAACTATGTTTTCGAATTTCAGCCTCTTTGATACAAATTCTTCACGGGCACGTTATGCCGCCATTTCAGACGACTAAGATTAATAGTTGTATTCCTTGCACCACTTCTCAGCTTTCATACACCATAAATTAAATGGTAGCATTCGCCTTAATAAGCGTTGTCACCTTGCGCGGAAGGATTTAATTTCCGGAAATATTGGGTAGAGAGGTTTTAGTATCTCGAGTATATTGGCTATAAATGCCTATAAGGAAAAGGCATTACAACTAGAATATTTCTGAGTTTACTAATTAGGTTAAGAATAGCTCAGATCATTAGTTTCCAGGTTGTGTAAGCTGATTGTTTTGAATTCTGTGAAGGCTGGCTGACGAGCATAAAACCTCATTGTATAATTACTTAAGTAATTACACATTTAATTTAATTAGTGTAAGGACATAATTAATTTTCACTAATAACTTCAGTTTCTATTCCTTCACTAATTAACTTAATTGCTTTTCTCAAACAACTTTTATTCATATATATGTTTTATTAATTGATTTTGATAATAGAAATTCATCTGTAGTATTTGTATTGTAAATTTGTAGAAAATGTTTTGTTTTACGCTGTTATCACTGAAGAGGGTTGTTGTTACTTTGATTTATCGTCACCTTAGATTTACATGAGGTCTATTGACCCCTGGCATTTTGATTTCAACCCACAGTCAAATGAAAAGTCGGCACGAAAGTAGGCACCCAACTTAGCTACTAAGAGCAACAACTACGCAATGTCGGGTCTTTAAAATCATTCTCAATGTATACTCCCCATAAATTAATAACTAGATTATTTTTTGAAACTAATGCTGATAATTTTTCTATTCAAAACTTAAGCATTTTCATTTTAAGGATCCACACCCTACAACATTGGCGTTAACATATAAATACACTGCTCAAAACAATTAGGGGAGCACATGTTTTAAACCCTTTCGCTCCCAATAATTCCTTTGGGAATCATCAGCTTGTGATTTTTTTCTGACTAAGTTAAATTTTCCACTTATGTATCGTTAGATACATCGTTAGATGGAAGAATAACGTATTTTGAAGAATTTAATATTTTTTTATATTATTAAAAATATAAAAAATATGGTAAAATAAATTTCACTTTAAAACAGTTTTAGAAAAATTGAACCTAAATTTTTCATGCTTGCATTTTTTAGATGTTTAAAAATACATTTCAACTATTTTTAACAAAAAAAGTTTTGAAAAAATTATTGTTATAACTTATTAAAAAGTTATTATTCCATTTCCCCCCTTTAAATTTAAGTATTAAAACTTAAATTTTTCTCCTGTTTTTTACTATTTCATTTCGAATGCATAGTGAACCTATTTAACAAATTTTAGATTTATAGGACAAAAATTAAAAAGTTGGGAGTGAAGTTAATGTTGGAATTAAAAAGTGCTCCCCTAATTGTTTTGAGCAGTGTATTTTAATGCTTCAAAACTATACTGTCGTTGGCGGGTAAACTGCAGTAACCGCAACTCAGAATTGTACAATTTTTTCTTGAAATCGTTAGTTCTTTTACGCATGCTTTCTCATAGATTATAGTAATTGATTGCTTGCAATAAAATGGTTCGAGTTATTGAGCTAGTTACTGAAGTTTGCCTGCCAACGGCAGTATACCGAGTTCTTAGGACTTCAAAGGAGTAAAAATCTTCCCTTTTTTAAATTGAAGCTACACTCCTTGCCAACCTTATTTGGGTAAATAGAAAAATGCTAAGGAGAAGATCCTTCCACTGATGTAAAGAGTTAAATAAATTATTTGTGAATCCATCCAGAAAACATGTTTAAAACATTAATTTCATTTAAGTTCTAACAGATTTGAATATTATTTGAGAAAATTTAGCGATTTTATCAGAATGAAAATTGTATATTGGTTAAATTGTATTCAGATCATTTTGTATGTAAGTATTGCCTGACAGGAGTTTCCAACTAACGGACCAATCGCGCTTTTCCTTCTGCCCTTTTATTCTTTGTTTTTATCCAAATTAGGTTGGCACGGTGTGTACATAAGTTGTCTTCTCTCCAGACCATATTTTTGACTGAGCTGCCATATTGTCTAGGCTCTTTCAAATATACGCCGCGCATCAACTCCTCAACTATTCGAAGGCTATTTAATGATGTAGGCGAAGTCGTCGATAAACAGGCTAAGGCTTCATTTCACAGTTCAATGTTGTTTAGTGCCAATTTGATGACACTTCGGCATATTGCCAAGGTTGTCATGACTATGTTAACATAAATAGAGCCAGTACCTAGTCACTCGAGTCTGATCTATAGCTTAAATTTATCAAAATATTCAAAGCAATTTTTAATAAAAAAGCCCTTGTATTGCGGGTCTTCAAACCAAAGTGCCTGTGTCTTAATTCAAAGGAAAACACTAGATGTTCTTAGCCACATTTCTCAGGCAGCATTGAATATTTTTGTAAAAGTTTGTATATTATAAATGTAGTTGACTTAGTGTTCTACAATCCAACTTTTTGAAATTGCTTAGATTTTTTTAAATTTTTCATGAATAATTTTACAACAATTTTTTTTAAATGATTTCAAAAAGTAGGATATTGTGGTGTCGAGCCATGTAAGTCATCTACATTTATTACATAAAAAAGCCCGTTTGTAAAACTATTCCTTCATGGGATTAACACAGAGGCACATTGCTGCCGTGGTCAGGTAAACTGCAGTAACTTCCACAATGACTTAGACCATTGTTGCAAATAATCAGTTACTCCAACCTATAAGAAAATATACTGGAAAAAGCTAATAATTTCAGAACAAAAATGGTAGGCCTCATAGTTGCGATTACTGCAGTTTGCCTGCCCTTGGCAGATTGGTTCAAAGACCATCAGTCATTCCCTCACAAACAACAACATTAAAACCTTACCATGAATGTCCAACTTGATCCACTGATGCACCGGATGGGCCGACGCATTACTCCTAACCCTGCACTCCACTTTACCACCCAGGTCCCACCTGGACAGCACAAATCTGGCTGTAGAGGTCACAAAATAGGTCCCATTCCCCTCTGGCATGACAGCGGTCTTGACCGGAAGTGGCTTTGTGCCGTTCCACCACGTCACTTCCGGTGCCGGACGACCCCCTGAAGACTTGCATTCCAAGACGAAGGTGGAACCCTCGGAGTAGGGCCCGACTGTGCTGCCGTTTTTCACCTTCTTGCCTTCCACCTCCATTTCTGGGGTTGAGGGAGTGACTGAAAAGAAAAGTTAGGTTTTAATAAAAATGGTAATAATGGATTTTTGGGTTAAACTGAATTATCATACTATAGCTACATGATGAGTATTGGGGACGAGCGTCGTAATTGAGAACCACAGTCAAGTCACGAGCGGTCACGTGAGTAGCAAACACCCTACATTTTAGTTTAGATTATCGTCGCACGAGAGCTATTGGCGAAGGGGTTCGTATTTTAAGACCACATTCAAGTGAAGAGCTGACACTCGAGTTGGCACACAACGCAATCGTTAAGGGCGACATCGTATGCGCAGCTTTAAGAACTTTGAAGGATATTAAACGTGAACTCCCTCTTCACGGGGTATTATTCGTCGGAAATTATTGGCTGCAGCACGGGCCGTTTATAGGCTAGCAGTTACTTTGGCGATGCCCGGACCCGAACCTTTTTAAGGGTGGCATCGTACGCAGCACAGTATATTTAACATCCACTCCGTAACTCCTCCTACTCGGAGTATTATCGTTGGACTTTTTTGCTGCACAGACCATTTGTAGGTTATTCTGGCAATGTCCGGCACATTTCGCATGTAAAAGGCAACCACCTTATCTACTGCGATTCTCAGCCTTCATTGCGTTATGCAATGCACAAGTTAAAAAAGTGAGTGGTCCTCCAAGTTTATTCTGTAAAATGTTATAATAGTTACTACTATACGAGGTTATTAAACTAGTCTTTTATAAATTTTGAAAGTCATAAAAACGTAATTTGTCCACATAAAACTTTTTTTCATTTGGCCAATTCTGTTTCCAATTTTTTTTTAATTATATTAATTAAAAAGAAATTTAAGAGCTTGGTGGAAGAACATGCTAAGTGACATTTTTGAAAAAAAATGAGATTTTCATTTTATGAACTAATTGTTTCATCCATTAAAGGGTAACAAGATAAACTAAAATTTATGAAAAGAGTTAAAGTATACTTTTTACTTTAAGTGTTGTTTTTAACGTATCTAAAGGCAAACGAAAAACTTTAAAGCTTATTTTCCCAGTTTCACTTTTAGGCTCTTCACTAGGCTCTTCAATTGTGCTTGCTGTTCATTGTAAATACAATTGCAAACTTTGAAACAATTAAGTGTTGCTCTGTTCAAAAATATTCGGTACTTAAAAACTCGGTTCATAAATTTTCATTAAAATTTATTTCTTTTCAGAAACCAATAACTTCAAGCTGTTTATATTTTCATCTGCAACAATTTTTTAACGTTCGTGAAAACAGGGTTATAAATATAGATTACACGAAAATTTAAAACCCAATTGGGAGAGAAAAATCTTCGGTATTTCTGCAAAAAAAAAAGTGGCTAAAGAAACACCATAAAACAAAATTACCGAAGCATGAAAAAATTTTATAAGAGAGGCCGGTGTACTGTTGTTTCTATTAGCCCATAAAAATCTCCTAGAGTAGCTCATAAAAGTTGACAAACGGTCTTTTTCCATTAGTTTTACAACGTTCTGCGTGAAAAACACGTTATGCAAGATTGCTTCCGATAAAAACTTTGAAGTAGTAACACTTCCGAAATCGAAGTCAGTTTTCCGAGTTAATATCATTAAATGCATCGGACAAGTAATAAAGACTACATGATAAAGAAGCTTTGGTGCAAAGAAGCATTTATTGAATTTCCAATGTAATTGAAAATGCAATATTTTCAGGTGGATTTTATGATTTTACAGGTGTTTTTTATAAGTTTAATACCGGTATTAAATAAACATATAATGCATTAAAATTTAAAAAGTAATGTATAATATTTATGATTTGTAGTATCTTTGAAACGTAATTATTGCTTTACACATAAAGACTACTCTCTATTTAGCTAAATTAAAGCAAATTTAACGGCATTTTGATTGGTTATTTAAAAGAAACGATTTCAAACTGTTCGGTCATAGTAGAAGTAGATATTTAGAGACATGTGCTTAAAAAAGGGAACAACACATTTGTTTATATTGGGTAACAATATAAAGAAGTATTTTTTTTTTCGAAAATGCCATTTTTAACGTGTACGGCCACCTTAAAACCTTAATGTGATTGGTTTACTTCATTTGAATTAAAATTTTAATATAAAATAGATATGTCTCTAATATAAAATTGTATTTGTCGGATGCTTGAAAGCCACGTGATTACGCGGCTTCAGCCAATCAGAAACGCTGAAAGTAAGTGTGGCGGTGAGCTTGTTTTGCACTGGGGCTGCTTCCGGTTGCGTTCCGTGGCTTTGGTAGAGATCGTTGCTTAGCCCTAGAGCTACGTCATGCCTTGGAGCAGTCTCACGGAAACTAGCTTCTTTTTCAACTGTTGGCATCGGTCTTGAGTTTCCGGTAAAGCATCGTAAAAACAGCCGAAGCCGATGCATCTTCCCTTCTTCGTCTTGCGCACTCTCCTCGCTGGTAGAGACCTCTTCACTAATATATCTTAGTCTTGCATGTTTATTTGCGGAACACACAAAGAGGAATTACGTAGCAATTCTTGGGTTGGCGAGCGGTAGCTAGCAGGGGGCTTTGCTTTGCCCCCTAGTAATATACACAAGTTTAGTTAATTTCTTAATAAAAACGTATCATATTTAAATTTAAACTAAAACCTTTTGGTATTTATTAAAACCAGCTAAATTCAGTTTTTCTCCTAAAACATTTCAATATTGCTAAGTAAAACTAAATTTATCGATAAATTCTAACCCTCACATATTATCAAAACTATTTCTATCACTTAACCAAAAAACGGATAAAAAATGTTTGCAATCCCACGTCCAGCAACCAACAAACTGCCCCCTTCCAAATCCCCCAACTTTCATTAAACCTCCCTGTGTGATCGGCTTACTTCATTTGAAGCGGGACGAGTGTGAAGAAATCCCCGGACGGTCTCGAAAAATGGTCGGAAAACGGTCGGAAAATGCATATTTAAAACTAATTCATTTAAATATGTATTAAAAATATTTAAAGATTAATTTTTCTTATCAATAACTATAATAAAGCTAGATGAAACTAGTTTCATCAACAAATCCAAACCCTCATTCATTATTAAAACTATTTCTTTCCCACAAACCCATAAAAAAGCTCATAATCCCACGTCCAAAATCCAACAAACTACCGCCCTTCCAAATCCCCCAACTTTCATTAAAACATCCCTTTGATCGGCTTACTTCATTTGATTATAAATCCTATTACAAAAATTTAAATAAAAAAATTATGTGCTCTATCTGTTTAGTTGTATTTTTAATAAAAAAGGAGTAGATATAAAACCGAACTAAACTAGTTAATATCTAGTTAAGACTAGTTAAATATATCGCATATAAGTAGCTTTAATAACGATAAGTGAAACTAATTTTATCAACAAATCCTAACCATCGCATATTATCAAAACTATTTCGATCACACAAACCATAAAAAAAAGCCCAAACGTAATAACACGTCCAACAAACTACCTCCTTCCGAATCCCCCAACTTTCATTAAGACCTCCCTGTGATCGGCTTACTTTATTTGAAGCGGGACGACTGTGGAGAAATCTCCGAACGGCCTCGAAAAATGGTCGAAACATGGACGTTTGGAAAATGTATATTTTAAACTTAACTAATTCCTTAAATATTTTTAAGACTATTTAAATATTTTTTTCATATGAATAACTAAAATAACGCTAATAAATAACTAAATAAATAACTAAAATAACTAATTTTATCTAAAAATTCAAGCCCTCATACATTATCAAAACTATTTCTGTCACCCAAACAAAATAAAATGCTCATACGTAATCCCACGTCCACCATCCCACTTAATACCTTCTTCCAAATCGCCAAACTTTCAGTAAAACCTTCCTGTGATCCACTTACTTCATTTGGGTATAAATTCTATTAAAAAATTAAATAAAAATATATATTTGTTACGTATGTGTTTAGTTAGTTTTTAATGTAAAAAAGTGGAACATTTAAACCTGAACTAAATTTTAAGGCGTTAAATAGATCTAGTTCAATATATAATTTTTCGTATATATATAAGTAACTTTAATAACAATAAGTGAAACTAATTTTATCAACAAATCCTTGCTTTCATACATTATCAAAACTATTTCGTCACCCCCAAAAAAACCATACGTAATCCCACGTCCAACATCCAACAAACTACCTCCTCCCAAATCCCCCAACTTTCATTAAAACCTCCCTGTGATCGGCTTACTTCATTTGAAGCGGGACGAGAGTGGAGAAATCCCCGGACGGCCCCGAAAAATTGTCGGAAAACGGTCGGAAAATGCATATTTTAAACTAATTCATTTAAATTTTATTAAAAATATTTAAAGATTTTTTTTCTTATAAATAACTATAACAAAGCTAGATAAAACTAGTTTCATCAACAAATCCAAACCCTCATGCATTATAAAAACTAGTTCTATCCCACAAACCCATAAAAAAAGCTCATACGTAATCCCACGTCCAACATCCAACAAACCACCGCCTTCCAAATCCCCCAACTTTTATTAAAACCTCCCTGTGATCGGCATACTTCATTTAAGTATAAATCTTATTACAAAAATTTAAATAAAAAAATTATGTGCTCTATCTGTTTAGTTGTATTTTTAATAAAAAAGGAGTAGATATAAAACCGAACTAAACTAGTTAATATCTAGTTAAGACTAGTTAAATATATCGCATATAAGTAGCTTTAATAACGATAAGTGAAACTAATTTTATCAACAAATCCTAACCATCGCATATTATCAAAACTATTTCGATCACACAAACCATAAAAAAAAGCCCAAACGTAATAACACGTCCAACAAACTACCTCCTTCCGAATCCCCCAACTTTCATTAAGACCTCCCTGTGATCGGCTTACTTTATTTGAAGCGGGACGACTGTGGAGAAATCTCCGAACGGCCTCGAAAAATGGTCGAAACATGGACGTTTGGAAAATGTATATTTTAAACTTAACTAATTCCTTAAATATTTTTAAGACTATTTAAATATTTTTTTCATATGAATAACTAAAATAACGCTCATAAATAACTAAATAAATAACTAAAATAACTAATTTTATCTAAAAATTCAAGCCCTCATACATTATCAAAACTATTTCTGTCACCCAAACAAAATAAAATGCTCATACGTAATCCCACGTCCACCATCCCACTTAATACCTTCTTCCAAATCGCCAAACTTTCAGTAAAACCTTCCTGTGATCCACTTACTTCATTTGGGTATAAATTCTATTAAAAAATTAAATAAAAATATATATTTGTTACGTATGTGTTTAGTTAGTTTTTAATGTAAAAAAGTGGAACATTTAAACCTGAACTAAATTTTAAGGCGTTAAATAGATCTAGTTCAATATATAATTTTTCGTATATATATAAGTAACTTTAATAACAATAAGTGAAACTAATTTTATCAACAAATCCTTGCTTTCATACATTATCAAAACTATTTCGTCACCCCCAAAAAAACCATACGTAATCCCACGTCCAACATCCAACAAACTACCTCCTCCCAAATCCCCCAACTTTCATTAAAACCTCCCTGTGATCGGCTTACTTCATTTGAAGCGGGACGAGAGTGGAGAAATCCCCGGACGGCCCCGAAAAATTGTCGGAAAACGGTCGGAAAATGCATATTTTAAACTAATTCATTTAAATTTTATTAAAAATATTTAAAGATTTTTTTTCTTATAAATAACTATAACAAAGCTAGATAAAACTAGTTTCATCAACAAATCCAAACCCTCATGCATTATAAAAACTAGTTCTATCCCACAAACCCATAAAAAAAGCTCATACGTAATCCCACGTCCAACATCCAACAAACCACCGCCTTCCAAATCCCCCAACTTTTATTAAAACCTCCCTGTGATCGGCATACTTCATTTAAGTATAAATCTTATTACAAAAATTGAAATAAAAAAATGTACGTGCTCTGTCGTTTTAGTTGTATTTTTATTAAAAAAAGGAGTGCATCTAAAACCGAACTAAACTAGTTAAGATCTAGTTAAGACAGTTAAATGTTTTCACAGCTAATTTCAATAATACAAAGTGAAACTAATTTTATCAACAAATCCTAACCATCGCATATTATCAAAACTATTTCGATCACCCCCCTCCCCCCCAAAAAAAAACCCATAAAACCATACGTAATCCCACGTCCAACATCCAACAAACTACCTCCTCCCAAATCCCCCAACTTTCATTAAAACCTCCCTGTGATCGGCTTACTTCATTTAAAGCGAGACGAGTGTGGAGAAATCCCCGGACGGCCCCGAAAAATGGTCGGAAAACGGTCGGAAAATGAGACGTCTTCCTCGCCGTGATCCCCTCGCGGGAGCTTTTTTGAGGAAAAGGTGTCGGGACTATCAATCTTGGAAGAAGGGCCTTGTAGGTGGGATGCGAAGGATGAGAACAAGTGTTTTTTTTTTTTCGTTGTTTCGTGAGAGAAGTCGGCTCTTTGTTAACAAAATTCACGGACAAATTGAAAAGTGTTACATTAATTTTACAATGCAGTTGAACCTCGTTATCGTTAAATTTATGAGATTTTTACATTTGTACACGTTAACAGAATTTTATGTTTTCCGTTAAGAATATATGGATTACAAATTAGTAAATATTTAATACATTAAAAAATTCAATTCGAAATTACTCGTAAAAGTAGATTGTACAATTTCTATAGAAGGGAAAAGAATGAAAATAAAATTAAATACAATACGTTTTTAGTTTATCTTTGTTTTAGATAAATTGTAGTGTGCGACGGAACAATATTTTTCTGATATTCTGTTAATTTGATAAAATTAACTAGAAAGCTCCTTTTATCGCTGCAAATTTTCTTGTCAACAATCGTTAATGCTTTTAGTGAAATGGAAAATTATTTTAAAACACATTAAGGAAATAAACATTTAAAATAAATTCGAATAAATATCTTTATTACCTATTTGAAACACCTTATTATGAAATTCTATTATTAAAATCTTTAAATTATTATCCAGACTAAATTTTTATTTAATAAAATAAAGGAAGAAATTCATGTGAATTTCGGTAGAATATGATGACACTCATTTCATGTATTGCAAGATAGTTATATATTACTATTATTCCGCAAAGACGATTTCGTAAGAAAATTTAGAACAAAATTAACAAACTCATATTTAAGAAATTTTTATGGTTTTAGTTTAAACTGAAGCTTTTATATTCGTATTTGAGCCAAATGTTTTGGCATGAAAATTTATGTTAAACACCTAATAAGTAAAGGGTAAATGGAAATGCGTAGGTATATTTTTCAATTTTTTACCTAATTAATAGTAATTGACCTAATTATTTGATATTGCTAGGGATTTTACCCGTAAAAAACTTGAACTGAAGTAGAAAACTTATCATAATAAAGGAAATTGAAGAGAGATAAATATTAACCCTCTGAATGATGCAAGCATATTAACCAGTCTTCTGACAACTAATTTTTAAAGCAACACACATAATTATGTTTTAAATTATACATTTTATAATTTTAATAAGTTCTAGAATTTTCAACTTTAATATCTACCATTATTTTTGCTAAAATCGCCCTATTAAATTTTTAACAAAAGTTTCATAAACAAACTGTTTTATGCAATCTTACAACTAATATTCAAAACCAACGATATCTTACAACAATCGTTCTTTTCTCACAACCAATATCCCACTCCTATCTTTTGTAGCGTGCAAAAGAGCAGACACGTGAAATCCGCCATGTTTTTTTGCCTGTTCGACGTTTACCTGGCGATTTAGGGTGATCCATCTTGCTTGGGAGACAAGGGAACGGGTCGACTGTTGTTGTTCAACTTAAGTGATGGATGTCTCAACAAATGTAGATAAATATTTCAGTTTTTACTTCGGATGATCTCTCTGTGAGCGACGGCTTGGGTGCTAATGCGCAATGGAGGGGATTTGATTTGGTATAAATTCGGAGTTTAGAATTGCTTGGAAGGCCGAAATAAAATTTATGATGAATTAGCTGTTGATAAGATTATTTTAGAAAAGATTTTTGTTTTTAAGGGTATTTTTGAAGGTATTCTGAAAGTATTATTGAATGGTGTTTATTAGGGGAAAATGGTTGTGTTTTGAAGTGGATAACTTTTTGTTCAGTTACTTCTGTTAATTTGATTTAGTGTAAATTCGAGGTTTCGAGTTGCTTGTTGGTACAAAATAAAATGTATGATGAATTAGCGGTTGATACGAAATTTGGTTTATCTGAAGGTTTGTTGCTTTTGAGGAAATGTGTGAAGGTTTTATGTGGGAAAACTGTTATTGAATGAGATTTATTTCGGACTTTTTTGTGTGTGTTTTGCAGTGGTTAACTTTTCAATAGCCTTCTTTAACCCTTTAGTACGAATAATAATAGAAATTATATCAAATGTGCAAATAAAATCCTATCCTTAAAAACATACCAATTAAAGGTACAAAATTGGTTTTTTTTCGTAAGAGTTTTGTACAACAAATTAAAATTAGACCATTTAAAAATAAAAATGCTAGTTCCTGTTAATAGTAGTGCTGGTGGTTGCCTCACAATCGTAAAAAATATTTCGTTTTTTACCTAGGATGAACTCTCTGAGCGACGGCTCGGGTGCTAATGCGCAATGGAGGGGATTTGATTTGGTATAAATTCGGAGTTTCGAGTTGCTTGGCATCAAAATAAAATTTAGGATGAATTAGTGGCTGATACGAAATTTTGGTATTTTTTTGGCAATAGAAATAGAAAGTTACATCTAATATGAGTATCAGTAATTTGTTAACGACAGAGATAAATATTTTAGTTTTTAATTTGTGAGAAACCTCGTGAACGACTGCTGTAATTTTAATCTGCAATGGAAATGATTCGATTTTGAGTTTTGACACACTGACAGGCCTGGTATCAAGCTAAAACTTTTAAAGGATTCTTTTGGAAGTGTGCATTTTCTTAGATTAATCGGTGTTTAACTTTATTCTAGCTATTCTGCGTAAAAAAATTTTGTTGTAATTGTTTAATCATATAAATCGCAAAAGCATAATGTAATATCAATTTGATGTGCAAGCAAACTTTACAGTGCAAATTCCTTAAATAATTATAAATTTAGCAAGTATGTAATTTAAAACTGAGCCCATAAAAATAGATAATTACTCTTTTTCACTCATACCCTGATGTGTCATGTATGAACGCATACTGAGCCCATACGCATACTGAGCCCATAAAAATAGATAATTACTCTTTTTCACTTATACCCTGATGTGTCATGTATGAATATATTATTTCTGTTTTTACTTATAAAATATTCACTTAGGCGACACCTGATTACTGACATACAAAAAACAGTTTTTAATGTGTGATGTACCAGGCATTCGGAATACTGACAAGTTTGTTTTTGGCATTATGTATTATTCAGGTATTTTGCTTTCAATCTTTTTAATTTTTCGCTTAAGTAAGTTGTTTTGAGTTAGCTTAAAGATTTTATAATGTAAATGAATGACTCTGATGCTCCGGTTCATGGTTTTCAGTAAAAGCTAGTTACTTATTATGAATTCAACAAGAATAAAAATAAAAACACGTTTAGGTTGTTGTCAGAGACCAATGGGGCATAAATATAATTAAATATTTAAAACTTCATGACATTTGTAATTTCGCAAATGTTTAGGTCACGTGCGTGCAAAGTTGCGGACTTTTTTGCAGTTTAGTGTTGATGAATATATATTTCATTTTCACTTTGTACAATAGTATAACTTGCAAAACAAATTGCTGAACATTTCTAGATATTACGATACTTATGTTAATTGTCATAAATGTAATCATTTAATGATGCACTTTTTCTAATATCTACCTTATAACATTAAATAAAGTTACCTTTTTTTCATAACTGATGAATGTTGCATTAAAATTGTACGTCAAAGTAAATTGAAACATTGCCAAATTTTATTTTTGACATTTATACATTGAAGAATTTTGAAAAATAAAATGTTTTAATTAACTAACGAAAATGAAAAGTAACTTATTGTTTATTGTTTGTTCGTAATAAGTGGTAGGTGAAAAACCTTTACATAGTTTTATGATATATAGAATAGCTTAACCTAACGTATAGGTTGCATTTAGTACTTTAATTAAATATTGTTGTTAAAAGTATAACGTGAAAAGCAAAAGATACTTTTTTCTAGAAAAAAAAATAAAGTGCTACTTTTTAACATACTGTTACAATCGATAAGACGCAATATAGTTGGCCCATTTTTCAATAAAATCCATTCAACTCTTTAATGCATTAAAAACGTTAAAGTCGAAAATTACTTTTATTAATTCGTTGCTTTTTATGTACAGCTTCCGATAGCCATAAGAAATAGCTGAAAAAATTTGTCACCCTTCTAGGAAAAGAAATTATCTCGAGAAATATCTCTAGCAGCCACGAAGAAAAATCAATTTTCTCCTAAATTATAAAAGTGGTGGAAGAAGCAAAAAAAATATCTAATCGAAGTCTAACCAGGAGGTTTCATTTAATACCCTTAACGCATCCAACGACGAACAGTCCCATCAATCACATAAGAAGGATTCTTATACAGATCGATAATTTGTTTTTTATGAACATTTTCGCTTTTTTCTCGGAGATATAAAAGAAGAAATCGTGTGAATGGGATCACGGAGAAAGAAATCCATTTAAAAAAGTTTTAGACAAAAAAGGGTTTTCTTTGTTTCAATGGTTAAGACGGGTGGATAAGAAGAAGTGATGGAATAGATATGCCTTGTGAAAGAAGTTTGAGGATGTCGATATAAGGGCTATTCATTATTTGGAATAGAAAAAAAAATAATTAATGAAAAGACAAAAAACCATGATAAAGCATTTAGCATTTATAAAATTAGATGGGAATTAAGTTTCATTTAAAACAGAAAAAGAATAAACTTCATGGTTAATTTGTTTAAAATGCGAGTTTATATTATTGATTTATTCCTTAAATTTGTAAATTCAATAAATGGATTTATAAAAAGGAAAAAAAAATATATGCACAGAGTGTTAAAATATAACGTAGACTAATGCAATTGAACATACCTTGATTTTTTAACTGTTTAGCTTCAATTGTGGAATTTAAAATACTTTCGAGTTTATATTGGTGTTTTTAGAATAAGATGCATTATATAAATTTACTTAAACTCAAATATAACGCGAATATGAAAAAAATAAACAATATTATGTGTCCTAATAACAAATAGAAAGAAATTAGTTGTTGTATCAAACACAAATGCCAAAGAATCAAGATTTCAATTTTGTAGTACTAATTTTAAACTCTTCTGTTACATAATTGCCTATGGTGACAACTTTAAAAGGTGTTTTTTTTTGTGAGCAACTACATATCATAGGTGACAAGACATCAAAAGAATTCCAACAATTAATTAAAAAAAACATTTAATGGATTGTCCGACGATAATTGATCGTCCAAAAAACATGATCCGTCAGTTTTTTATACATTTCTGAGAATCCTATTAAACTTCAGAACTTCATGAAGCCGTATTCTTTCATTTACCAGCCTACATCTTTTGACCAAATTAATCTTTAATTTCCGACACAAGCACAAATCAATACTCCTTTTCAAAACTCGAACAAAATCCGTAAAAGTATAACGATTTCCATGAAACTACCAAAATGACAATTACAGAATAAATTGTCAAGATACATTTCGTGTCCGATCCCGACAATTTTCGGGGACAAAACTCAATTTAAAACTTCGCCAAGTTTCAAACACGGCTGCTCATTATTTCCAGAATCAGGTTGGCTCCGCTAAAAAACTGTCATTGCTTGTTAGGACCTTGTTACTTAGTTTATAGCCAGGGAGGTGTGAGTATCGCATTTGAGGAGTACACGGGAAAAAGCGATTGATTTTTCAGAGAAGTTTCCTTAGCAGGCCACTTTGGCGATGATAGCGAGTGATCGCCTAAACTTGTGTAAGGAAACCAGTTCCTACCATAGTTGAAGTAATTGAGTGGCAGATCACGTGACTTTCAATGCTAACGACGGGACGCGCAAGGAGCTTACAGAAGAGCCCCAATGAAGTGTCAGTGTTGTAGGTCACGTGATATGCCACGCTAATACTTTAACTACAACCTCTGTGGTTCCTAGGTACCAAGATCAGGCGATTGGCGATCCCAACGCTTGGACCAAGTGAAGAAGAAAGAGAGAAACCGGTTTTCTGCCGCCAAGCAGGCTATTGCGGTCGTCCGCCTAATGAATCAATCGGTTATTCCCGTGTACTCTTCATTTACTTTGGCACCCTTGAGAAGTTACTTCTTTGGTGTAAGACTCATTTTGTGTTTCATATTTACTTTTGGCACCCTTGAGTGGTTGATTTTTTTTACCGTGCTACTTTTAGTAGCTGTGATATAAAAGCTGAAATCAAAGATATAGCTTTCAATTTCAAATAATACGAGCTAGTAACTATAAGAAACTAATTATAAATTTAAAGATTACAGTTTTAAAACAAAATTACTTTGCTATTCAATAAATAAAAATAGGGAACTTTCTTTAAAAATTAACTTATTAAAATGAAGGAATATGTTAAATGCTTTTTAATTCAAAATATTCATTTAAATTAATTTTAGAGTATCTTTTGTCACAAAATAAACTTTTTTTTTGTTTAATTTATATATTTTTAGCATTTACCTAGTTAACTGCGTGAAATCGCAATATCTTTCTAAATTAATCAAATTGGTTTGCAAAAATCCTCCTTAAATAGATGTATGTTCACTAGTCTAATGTAAAATTATTGTATTACTAACGCATTTATTGGTTAGGATTTAAATGAACAATCTATTTAAAGTGCAATTTTCTTTTCAAAATATCGAACCTAGTTAATTTTAAAATTACTGCATATATAACACGGTAAATATTCCTGAATGAATATGTAGATTTTCACACTAACTACTTTTTTAAGGATACAAAAGCAACAACGCTAATCACAGACTCAATTTTTCTACCTTACAACAACATCGATTGCACTGCACCGTGTGACGGCGTCATCTCATTATCCCGAAAAGAGGATGGAATAATACTAAGATGCGTGGCATTTTCAAAAGTGAAGCCCTCGGAAGGGGAGAAAAGTCGCCATACCGATGTGATTTGCCCAAACATTTTACACCGCACTATCTTAGAGATTTCTTTAAGATGATTTAGTCAAAAATTTAATGAAGTAGCCATTTTTATAATTGTAGACTGTTTTACTATATTTGAATTGATACTTACAGTTTATTTTTTGGATTTATATGACATTTATATTGTTAAACTGAACTGCTGAAACTATTGTAAACAGTCCACTAACGACAAAGCCTAATTGCCTATTTAAACTCATTGGGATAACGGGTAATTACATAAATGAATAACATAATGATCATCAATTATAATTGATGACCATTGTTTAGATAAAAAAAAATCCTTGATGCTTTTTAAACCTATGATGGAACTAAACGCTGACTAAAATATTCATTATTGTAATAAACGATTCCAAGTCATGTAGCATGGTATAGCGAAGCGATAACTTGGTGCAAAAATAATTTGTGTAAAAAATACACCAGAATCCTAGAACTGTTTAACTACCACTACTATTTTGTAGCATAAATTTGTTAATTTTGTGGTAAAACATTAACTTCAAATTTGCCGCAAATTTTAAAATCCCCTCGCCAAATAGTGATGGCAGCGATGAAGGTCAAGGGTTAATTTGAAATTTTGAACTAAAACTTTTTTTGCAGCGTACTACTCAGCCGCAAGGCTTTTTTTTTAATATGCTTATTTGCTTATAAAATTATCGGCATGATAGTGCTAGAAAATTAGACAAACTTTAATTTGGGCTAATTAACCCGCACTAAAAAGGTGGGCAAAACCCGTAGCAAAAGGCGCACGAGGTATATTTTATAATATCCTTCTGTATAGGATTTTATCCAAATGTGCCAAACCATTGGATTTGATTAGAAGGTCACTCGATAACTTATGTCCATAATTTGTCTATGACAGATATATCCGTAAATTAACATCATTATTGAAATGTGTCATCAATATGTTGTCGAAATATGCTTCATTTGGTAAGCAAGTTTTACATTGATAATCCCCTAGACACCATCCCGATCTCATTCAATCCTCCATAGTTATCCCCCGCACTGTGAATTTTTCCAACACGTATTTTTGGTAACAGTACATGGGTCTTGTGCGTGTCTTAAATCATTAACCTCTGCCACGTTCCCCTAGTGGGAGCTGTAATTTAGTTTCCAAAAGCACCACCTGTCTTCATTGCTTCGAAGAAAAAAAATATCAAAGGTCCTTTGTAACCCGTTGGAGCAATAGTAATTAGTGGCGAAAGGGGTCTTGGAACCACTACTCAGTGTATGAAACTTCGGCTCATTTGTTGCACCACTTTTTTTATTGGTATTTGGGAGGTAACTGTTTGGTAGAGATTATTTTTGGGAAGGTCGTAAATAAGAGTATTATTGAAATTATGGCTAGTTTTGTAAGTGTTTTGAAAGTAATTAATTTTCGCTACTTATTGTGAAATGATTATAAATAACGAAAATGTAGTGCTTATGCTTAATTTATAATAAATTATTTAAGAAAGTAATGCATAAAACTGTTTCGTTAGTGGCAAACAATTGATTTAAATATTGTAAATTCAATAGCTTGTAGTGACTGGAATCCAAATAACTATATCAAAGGTCCTAAAAATATCAAAAGGTCCTTTGTAACATGTTGGAGCAATAGTAATTAGTGGCGAAAGGGGTCTTGGAGCCACTACTCAGATTATGAAACTTCTGCTCATTTGTTGCACCAATTTTTTTATTGGCAGTTGGTAAAGTTTATTTTTGGGAAGGTCGTAAATATAAAGTATTATTGAGATTGGGGCCAGTTTTGTAAATTTTTTGAACATAATTAATTTTCGCTACTTATTGTGAAATGATTATAAATAACGAAAATGTAGTGCTTAATTTATAATAAATTATTTAAGAAAGTAATACATAAAACTGTTTCGTTAGTGGCAAACAATTGATTTAAATATTGTAAATTCAATAGCTTGTAGTGACTGGAATCCAAATAACTATATCAAAGGTCCTAAAAATATCAAAAGGTCCTTTGTAACATGTTGGAGCAATAGTAATTAGTGGCGAAAGGGGTCTTGGAGCCACTACTCAGATTATGAAACTTCTGCTCATTTGTTGCACCAATTTTTTTATTGGTAGTTGGTAAAGTTTATTTTTGGGAAGGTCGTAAATATAAAGTATTATTGAGATTGGGGCCAGTTTTGTAAATTTTTTGAACATAATTAATTTTCGCTACTTATTGTGAAATGATTATAAATAACGAAAATGTAGTGCTTAATTTATAATAAATTATTAAAGAAAGTAATACATAAAACTGTTTCGTTAGTGGCAAACAATTGATTTAAATATTGTAAATTCAATAGCTTGTAGTGACTGGAATCCAAATAACTATATCAAAGGTCCTAAAAAATATCAAAGGTCCTTTGTGACCCGTTGGAGCAATAGTAATTAGTGGCGAAAGGGGTCTTGGAACCACTACTCAGTGTATGAAACTTCGGCTCATTTGTTGCACCACTTTTTTTTATTGGTATTTGGGAGGTTTCTGTTTGGTAGAGATTATTTTTGGGAAAGTCGTAAATAAAATTATTATTGAAATTAGGGCTAGTTTTGTAAGTGTTTTGAAAGTAATTAATTTTCGCTACTTATTGTGAAATGATAATAAATAACGAAAAAGTAGTGCATATGCTTAATTTGTGCTAAATTATTTAAGTAATGCATAAAACTGTTTCGTTAGTGGCAAACAATTGATTTAAATATTGTAAATTCAATTGCTTGTAGTGACTGGAATCCAAATAACTATATCAAAGGTCCTTTGTAACCCGTTGGAGCAATAGTAATTATTGGCGAAAGGGGTCTTGAAACCACTACTCAGAGTATGAAACTTCTGCTCATTTGTTGCACCACTTTTTTTATTGGTATTTGGTAGAGTTTAATTTTGGGAAGGTCGTAAATAAAAGTATTATTGAAATTATGGCTAGTTTTGTAAGTGTTTTGAAAGTAATTAATTTTCGCTACTTATTGTGAAATGATAATAAATAACGAAAATGTAGTGCTTATGCTTAATTTATAATATATTATTTAAGAAAGTAATGCATAAAACTGTTTCGTTAGTGGCAAACAATTGATTTAAATATTGTAAATTCAATAGCTTGTAGTGACTGGAATCCAAATAACTATATCAAAGGTCCTACAAATATCAAAAGGTCCTTTGTAACCCGTTGGAGCAATAGATAATAAATTCCGAAAAAGTAGTGCGTTTGTTTAATTTGTGATAAATCATTATGAAAGTAATGCATAAGACTGTTTCGTTCGTGGCAAACAATTGCTTAAAAAATAGTAAATTCGTCAGATTGTAGTGACTGGAATCCAAATAACTATATATCAAAGGTCCCAAAAAATATCAAAGATCCTGAAAAATATCAAAGTCCTATGTAACCCGTTGGAGCAATATTAATTAGTGGCGAAAGGGTCTTAGAAACACTACTCAGTGTATGAATTTTCAGCTCATTTGTTGCACCACTTTTTGGTATTTGGGAGGTTGCTGGACTAAAGAAAGATACGAGAAATATTTGTTTACAACTAAAAATAGTCTATTATGCCTAACTGTTGAGAAAAATTTGTTTTTGCCTTAATTTTTTTTAAATATATTTCTGAAATATATGCAAACTTTTATCATAATTCAACAAAAACTTTACGGAAAAAGGTGTTTTATTCAAATGAAAATGATATATAAAAATTAGACATCTTTACCAGTAGATATCCAAAATTCGAAATTTTGAAATATTCAATAAAATATATTTCAGAAAACCTATATCTAAACCATATTCAACCTACATTTCAATTCGTCTTTTTTTTATCATGCAAAAAAATGAAAACTATTCCGCCCTGTACATTGTTGCAAAACGTATTTCCGAAATAGTATGTGCATCTTTCATCATACCTAAAAAAAGGAACGAAACATACCCAAAAAGGAACAAATAAAAACATCCCTGAGAGCAGGAACGCAGCTCTCAACAGAGACTTCAAAGTGCCGGAGATATTGAAGTTTTAAATAACGCCCGGCGGGTTTTTCATACCTACGCTATTGCGACAAGGGGCTGGTAGTACACTTCCTACACTAGCTTGGAAAGCTTCTAAATGTAACCATAGTTTTCTCAAAATTGTCGTTATAAGCTAGATATTATAACATAATGTTCCATCAGTAATTAAAGGGATCGATGGTGAGGTTGTTGTATTAGAATATGTCTGAATTGTGTTTTAAAAATTTAGTAAAAGTGTCTTTTGGTCTATGATTTGGTTTGAGCTTGGTTTAATTAAAGTTTTTTTTTATTGCGCCCGCCTAAACTATCTTGAATATACGACGCCTTGCAATCTAATACAGATGAGAAATAGCCCAAGAAGGTGGGGGAAACACAAAAGAATTCGAAGTAACAACATCCTGCAAGGTAGGACATGAAAGAAGGTGTTCACCAAGAATAAGAGCAGAAGCGCTAAAAACAGAATCCGGGGAGGCCGCAAGGACTACCCTGCACAGGTGGGCCTGAAGATAAACATGTCTAGTCTCAAATCGAAAAAGAGCTACATCTTCCTCTATCCTGAAAGGTTAGGTTAGGCTAGATTAGAATTATCGTCGCACTAAAGCTACACGAGGACTATTGGCGACGTTCGTCGTATTTTTGAACCACAGTCAAGTGACGAGCCAACACCTGAATAGGCACCCAACGCAACCGGTAAGGGCGACATCGCATGAAGCGCTAGGAATTTGAAGGATATTTAACGTGCACTCCTTTACACGGCTTATTATTTGTCGGACATTTTGGTTGCACCTGCCGTTAATAGGTCAGCAGTTTTTTTGCGATTCCCGGACCCGAACCTGGGACCTTTCGCATGCTAGGCGAGTGTCTAACCAACTGGGCTCCCCAGTCCCTCTATCATAGAAGGGAAAATATGGTTAAATTAAAGTTGTACTATAGCTATTCGGGACCCATCCATGAGTCAGATCCATCTTTGTTTCAGAAGCCATGGACCGAAAATGTAAATAAAGTTCTTATACTAGAGATTGTCTATGTCGATTGGGAATTTAATGATGAACTCAAAGTAAACTTTCCAAAGAAACTTATAATTTATCAACCCATGACCATATAAACCTCGTTCGATAACATACGAGTCTGACATGCTGACCAACAATCTTTATTTTTTGGTATGGTTTATTTGAAAATGTTATATGGTTCGCAACAATGTGCTATATATAGTTTCTACTTAATGTTTTTGAAGAATATATAAATATTTGAGAAACTTAATCACTAGAAAAAATTTAAGTTTAGATTATACCAGCGCATTTTTACAAAAGGTAAAAAGCATCGCTCCTCAAGTCCCTATGCAATGGTTCAACACCAAACACCAAAACTTGACCTATGTGGGTAAAGGTATGATTTCCAGGTCAAACCTGGCTGTTAATTGCAACCTTTAGTTTTGAAATTTAATTTGATGTAAACTTTTTTTACCGCAAAGTATCTTTATAATCGTAAAAACGTAAAATAATTTACTTTCACTTGTAATTTTGTCAAACTAAAAGCTCGTCTAGTTTACCTTATTCGCCGAGAAATTTTTCCTCGTTTGAGTAAAAAAAAGTCGACTTCCAGCTACCTTTGGCAAGGGTCCAATACAGTCGGAATGCAGTCAATGACAAAATACCAGGGTATGACAGAAAAAAATGGGGGAAGACTGGTTTTTTTTGCGACTAAATATATTGTTGCAGAGCATTAAAAGCTCACGAAGAGTTAATTTGATCCCAGTCCAACTGGTGCTACTCGTTTAAAAGTTATGGACCATAGAATTAATAGTAACACTGATTAAATATTCAGTAATTTTTTATTTTATAAAAAGAATCATGTCAAAGAAAAAGTGCCCGAAATTGTATATTTTTTTTTATATTTTCTATAATTTGAGTTTAACTTCCTTTTTTTTTCCATAAGGCTTGCTAAAATACTAATTTCGTTTTAGATGTATAGCTATCACCGTTATTGGCTTTTGGTTGCCTCAGCAGGGATAATTACATCAGGAATACGATGAAATTTATTTCACAATAGCTGACGATTTCAAAAGGCAATGTTGAAATATTAATAAAATGCATAATAAAAATAAAATTTATTGCATTTCAATAAATATTAGCAATGTCGCAATGCTAGCAATATCAACGTACCGCTTAATATATATGAAACGAGAAACGTCTAGACACAAACTATAACAATTTTCTTTTTGACAAATAAATAATGTTCAGATAAACATATGTTTGTTTCAAAATTAAAAAAAAAACCTAATTACCGTATTATCATTCAAATTAATATTCTTTGGACATCACTTTCCTTATAGAGTAAAACGTCAACAATCGCTAGGACTGCATTGCTAGTCTAACTATATCACGAAACTTTCTTTTGCAGATGTCGAAATATGTAAATCACTAACCAAGCATTATTAGCTCTAAAACTCCTAGAACCTAAATAAGCCAATAGTTAGACGATAAAAAAAAATTTCAATCATTTAATAATTGACAAATATCAAAATCAGATTTATGCAGAATAAGAATGCATTTTCGATCAAATATTTTGAACAATACTTTCTCCGCGTCAAAAATCATTATACCTTTAGCACCGCCACATCTCCCAGCCGATTCTCCATTGCACAAATCGAATTATTCAAATCGCAGCCGTGTTTCGTCGGCACTAGAACTCCAAGGACCGAAAAGCCAAGGGTTTTCACGGGCCTTCCTATCTGATAAATCCAATCCAATCACTTTTTCCGTGTCCAATGCGATAGGAATTTGTTTTACATGCGCCCCGGCGTGGCTTAAACGGGGCATTATCCGATGATGCGACGCCTGTTATCTGATTTTCGATCTTCGCCAAACCCGATCGTTATCTCAATACTTCTGCCGGAGTTTACGGGCATGAAAGAAAAAAATGGAACTGTTGAGCAGCTTGGAACATCCGCCGCAGTTTATCTCCTGTGGAAATGTCAGAGATGGTCAAGGTGAAAATAGCATGTTCTCCTTCGCATGTTTTACAGATTAGCTGTCAAACCATCGAAATTTAAGCAAATTGAAAAGCCCTCTAATATCCATTGAACGAAAGACATACTTTCCAATTTGATCCCGGTTTAACGATTGATTTATAAAGCTTGGATTATTCTTTAAAAGATAATATTTTTTAGATTTTTTACGCAACTACTGCCGTCTCTCTTCGACCTGCTACTTAGTAGACTGCATAGTGACCTTTCGATTACTAAGTAGTATTTTAGGGTTACTTAGTATAATATTTGAGGTAGATATGGATATACAGATCCTTCGCAAACGTGTAAAATATGCAATGACCTTTTGCCCGTCCTATTTTTGGGCAACAGGTCTTTTATATATGTTCTGTCACATATTTGGGATCGATAAATAACCGTACTTCTCTATAACTTACATCATACAGCACTCCACTAGTGGAGTCTTGTACGGTTTCAAGGGCTTATGACATTACTAACCTAAAAAAAATCCTGCTGTTTGCAATGGAAATATGGAGTTATTGAAATATACTTTATTGATAAAAATATGGAATTAGGCTAATTGGCTGCTCAAACAACGCGGTTCCCAAAGTGAATAATAATGTAGCATCGAAAGTAAACTGGTATTTGGGTGTTTCTAGTATAATTTATAAGTTTTTTACTTCATAATAGCATTTAGACCATATGCCTTTTAAAATGTGAAGTGCCTATAGAAAAAACAGTCTGATTGCCTCCAGACAATGGAGTTTTGAACAGGCAATTTGAACTTTGATAACTCATATTGGGTTGTTATAATAACGATATATTTTTCTAATTGATTATTTATTGTCAATTTGAATATTTTAGACATTCGTTTAACTATGTTTTCAAGAAAATAACTATAATAGAGTGAAACTGTTTTCAAAAAGAGCTTCGTACAACCCTTCTAGTTTATAGTGTTACAGTAAATGGGAGGTGTTCGTTTCCCCTATGAGCAGTCTGCGTTCGATCTGTCTGAAGACCTAGAAATGGACAATCCGGGATATTATTTTTTATGTTTCCCTATTTTTAGCTTGTTTATGGGGGGATTTTGTTTGGCACATTGTTGAAAGGGATGGATCCGCTACATTGTAATACCTTTGATGAGAATCGATCGATTGCTTTAGAAAAAAATTAGTAATCTTGAGGGCCATTCCAACACATACACATATGTCTTATCGATTGTAGGCAGAGTCTGATTTAGGGAAACACAGGCTATAGGCACAACACATTTTGGGGGCCTCTTTAGACAAAATGCAGGATATGATTGTCTTATCTATAAAACCAATTATGTTATGTCAATGTCTGAGTCAAAGTAAAGGTAAAACATAACTGGGGTATTAGAAAAGGTCATAATTTTCAGAAACTTTGGTGGAGTACGCATTGAGCATAATAGAAACTGAAAGTTAGGGGCTCTAAAATTTGTGGGTTCCAGGAACGGGTCCAACAGGCCTTATGGTAGATTATGCCTTGATTATAAGTTAAGAGGAATTGTCAGTCCCATAGAGCTAATGCATTACTTTTGGAATCACAACTTCCGCAGAAGTATTGCTTTTCCAAGTTACCCCTCTTTCCTCACGTATGAGACTCTTTCATAACATCGAAATTAAACAAATTTGAAACGAAATTGTTATCTAGTTATTTAATTATATGCCTTTGATGTTTGGTAATGCCCAAAAATACCCAGCAGATGGCGACACCATTTTAAAACTTTATCAATTAATAATAAAATAACAGGATGGCATTTTCTTTTCAATTTTACTTTAAATTAATGCTATGATGATTCCCATAGCGGTAACATGATAAACCAATTCTTTTGCAAAAGATGTGATTTCAAAAAATAATGCATCAGCTTATAGGACTGACATCCCCTTTTATGTTATTAATTCGAGAAATGATGAGTGTTAAGTGAATTTTGGAGCTTCCACATAACAAGAGAGGCAAATTTTGACTAGGACGGAAAATTTGTCGCCATACATTACACTACATATATCTCCAACATTGCCTATACTTGACCGATTATTGTTGATAAGACAATATGTAGAAGAGAAAGAATTTTGTACATGTAAAGCTCCCATTCACTATGATCTAACTACTCATCCACTATCTTTCCACTTTAGATCATTTGGCAGCAAACGCATTGAAACAAATTGCAATGTGTTTCTTCGTCAATTTTATACGAGCAGTATAGCTTTAACAATTCCATTTAAATATGCATTAAGTTTTTTTCATAAGAAACATCAGTTAACAGTAACAAATATCTTTACTATTTTGAAATCGTTCTTTTAACTTTTGAAACTGGTTGAAAGATAACTGGTAGGAGCAACGAAGTGTTCTAAATACAGAGGTATCAATTATATGTGATAATATGTGTTCATTGAATTACACGTACTACTTAAGGCATTAATTATAAAAGGAAAACCAATACAAAGCAATTATGTTTAGTGGTAGTTAGCTTTAATGTATAAATATCCATAGATAACTACATTTTTACTACACTAAAAAAAGGGATATTTATGTTGCTATTAAAAAAATATAACGTACATACCCATGTAAAAAAATACGGTCACATAAACGAAAATAAATATTATGTTCCCAAGATTAAACTCAACCAATTTCCTAAGTAGAAGTTACATTTATTAATGCAATTACTCGACTGGCCTCCGTTGACGTTAGCCAGCCGCTCTAATTAATAACAATCCATAACGTGGCAAAATAAAGAAAGCACACTCAAGCCTTATATTTACACACGACATTCTTTCCAAAAGAGTGGTCAGGGTCTGAAGGGAGTGATGAACGTTTTTCCGCTCCACCAAAAATAGACGACACTCAAAAAGGAAAGACTAATAGCATGACATTAGTTTGAGAAAGTTTTATTTGGTGAATAGGAATTAGATTGCTTTTTTTTTCTGTCAAGAAAAATAGCTTTTGCAATACGTGATTTTTTTCTATAAATAAGTAAAATTACGTTAACTATTATGAAAGTTATTAACTTCAATGACCATATAAAGCAAACGCTAAGCTACAGACACTAATCCGGTGAAAACTAACACCTATTAAGATAATTTGAAAAGAATCTTAAAAGAATTTGCTTAAAATTAAGGGGAACAATCGAATAATAAAGGAATAAATTAACACCTCAAATCATTTGAATCGGACAAAAAAAAACACTATAAAGCTATAATTATTCCCTATCAATGCTATTAGCTCCCGCTAATGCTATAATCTCTATGCAGAAGCTATAGTTTCTCCCCTATAAATGGAAAACTCAAACACGGTGGAGCAGCGATTTTTTTTATGGGAAAGAAGACAATGTATGACGTAACTGTGGCGTCACTGTACACGTAACAGTTCTAGTTTAGACGAATTAGCTGCAGGGGGTTTGTTTGTGGGGTGTAAGACAACGGTTAACATAACTGTGACGTCTCTGTAGGCGTTGCCGTTCTAGTTGGCGATTCCAGTGACAATGTCAACATGAATCCCTGCGAGATATTTTTTCCATGACTTGAACAACATATGTTTGAGGAAAGTTTCTTACTGTATTACATCGCTCCAATTTAGACCACTACTTCAGTAAATAGGCTTAACACAATTCCATTCATTATTATGACGTCCACATAATACTCAAATTTTGTATCGATACTGTAGATAAAGAGAACTTTGAAACAGGGAACTTATGTTTTTACATCAATGTACAAATTTGACAAAACAATGAATTACAATTCTGTAAAACTAAGACGGGGGTATTATGAAAGACCGATCATTTTTTTAGTTGGCGCGGAAAAGGAAGGTGTGTCGTTTGATTAATGACAGGACGTTTACAATGGGAAAACGGATTGCACTTTTTTGCTAAATTTGTCGCCAGTTTGCGAAGCTAGGCGAATATTAATGCTGCCAAAATCCGTATTGGCTTTGTAAGTTTGAGTAATTGGGTAGAATAAAAGCGTTTAACAAAGTTAAAATAGAAAAGTTAATCTTGTTTCTGTATCTTATTCATGCAGTTTTGGTACTACTTCTCTATTGTATTGGAGTTTCAGCGAAAAATGATCTGTCGTTTTATTTTTGGGGCTCATTTCCAATTTGATGAATAATACATTGTCGTTGAATCACAATGCGAATTGTGTACGTTTCTTTATATGCGTTGTTAAAAGGTTTATAAATAGAATCAAAACTTCTGTATGAAGTCGTATTTATGTGATTTATTCGAAGTCATAACTACTGATTAGTTACCAGAGCAATTTTAAATATTGAGCTTAAGTTAATGTTTATTTTCCTTGTTTCTAAAAAAGTTCGAATTAAAACTTATTGTTAATTAATAGTTCACTTCATTAAAACTTCCGGAAAGGTCTGAGAAGTTCACGTTGCATACATAAATCCGTAGTTAATGAAAAATTACTAAAAATAAAAATGATAAAATGTCAAGTTGGAGATGGTGTATGTTCTGAGAAGTTCAATGTTTCAAATTGTGTCTGGTTTCTGAAAGAGTATGAGCAATGACAACCAAACCTTTAATTTTTATCAGGATAAAAGTCTGTATTTAAACTTCATGTAATGAAACTGAAACAAGTACACAGTTGTAAATGAGTTCTCAAATTTGATAATAATGTTTTCAAAAATTAGCAAGCATGTCTTACGTTTTAGAATAATAAGTTCTCATTTTTGAGAGCAAATTGGGTTCATATTAGCTCCGTATACATTGTTTTCAAATTAGAAAATCTAAGTTCCATGACAGTTCAGAATACTTTATATATAATAGTACATAAAGGAAAACATTTTTAATAAATCTCAATCCAGTATGTCTCTTTCTGCAATACAAAAATCAGACGTCACCATCTATAAATGTTGACTCCACAATTTGAAAACTTTATGCCTCGAGCAAACGACTATAGATGAGAACATCACAGCAAAAAAAAAAGAGGTATATTTTTCATCACCCACTCCATAGATACCAAATATGCTGTTTGTAGACTAAAACAATTGTGCAGGTATCAGCAGAAATCCAAACCCCTTTTCTGCAGCTCGATTGTGGCTAAAGATCGGGGACGATAACAAAACCCAAACCACTCAGAGTTGAGATGTAATGTCTCCTGCTCCAGCCCCCTCCAATAGTTTGGATAGGTAGTAGCGATAAAGGGTTCTGTAAAAAGTCTCTCCCCTAGCTTGACGAGTCAGCGGTGCTTTAAACAAAGGAATCTCATTACACTGATCATCGTGAAACGAAAAGGACTAATTGCAGCAATTACAGGAGAGATGCCTCTGAGCTACGGTGTAAATAATCAGTGGAGTACCTGGTTGTTGGGGAGTTTTTCGCCAAACTTTCAATTAATCACGCACACATAAATAATTGGGCCGAAATAGCGAGCCTTTAACACTGGTTTTGGGGACATTTCCATGCTTGGGTTCAGAGCTTGCTTCAGAAACTGCTAGTTGCCAGCAGACCATGGGTATAGTTGAATTATTCAATCTTCTTGTAAACTAATTGTATGTAAGCAGATTTTTGGTCACAATATCTGGGTAATATTTGGAGAAATGAAATAAATATCCTTTACCTAAATTTTACGGTAAGAAAAAACTGCTTCGGTCCCCTAGCACCTCATTTATTCATTATTTAATTACACACTAGCCAAAACCCTTAGCTTTCAGTTCCAAAAAATTACTACACTACAGACACATCTGATATTCACAAAATAAGCTTATTTTAGGTCAAAAATAAGAGTTCCATAAGGAAAAAAAATTTATATGGGTTTTGAAATAATGCCAAAATTTTTTTAACTGTGAAGAAAAACAACAAAATAATATATATTACTTAAAAACACTTTTAGTTATATATTTTAAGGTATCTGACCACATTATTAAAAAAGAATTGTAGTAATTATTTTAGCCGAAATAGTTGAAATTGTGCTTTAAATATGTGAAACTGAAGTGAACGTTTCAAAAATCAGGTGAAACGCATGTTAGCTATTTTCCAAGTAAAAAAAAAATAGTAGTTCTGACTTCTATCGAGATTAATGTAAAATATTGTCCAATAGAACAAAGTGTGAAGAATCGAATGATGTGTGTTTAACCCTCTCAGTCCCAGTGATGCCATTTGGCATCATCACTTTCAATATTTTTTTCAAAATGTTTATGTCCCGCTATGACATCCAAACACACATCATTCGATTCTTCACACTTTGTTCTATCAGACAAAATTTTACTTTAATCTCAATACAAGTCAGAACTACTATTTTTTTTATTTAGAAAATAGTCAACAAGCGTTTCTCCTGATTTTTGATAAGTTCACTTCAGTTCCACATATTTAAAACACAATTTAAACTATTTCGGTTAAAATAATTACTAAATTTTTTTTTTAATAATATGGTCAGATACCTTAAAATATATAACTCGAAGTGTTTTTAGGTAATATATATATATTTTTATTTTGTTGTTTTCCACAGTTAAAGAATTTTTGCATTGTTTCAAAAACCATATAAAAAATTTAAGTGGATTTTTTTTTCTTATGGAATTCGTATATTTGACCTAAAATTAGCTTATGTTGTGAATATCAGATGTTTCTGTAGTGTAGTAAATTTTTGGGACTGAAAGGGTTAAATGTCATAACGGGACATAAACATTTGGAAAAAAAATATTGAAAGTGATGATTCCAAATGGCATCACTGGGACTGAAAGGGTTAAACTAAAATCCACAATTTTTCATTTGAAGTCGTTCACTCATTGAAAGAGGGTGAGATATATGCTCTACAAATTTTAATTGTGCATAGAAACGATCACATTGTTATATCCTTTATCGGCTTTTTTCACGTTACATAAAATATTTTTTTAATTCCCTTGGTGGTTTCAATGATTAATGGTATGACAATGTAAGCTCCACCCACTACATTGTTGAATATCAATACTATATTTCCATTCCTGTAGCACTGCTACTACTCAATGCGTGAAATATATCCATTCAATGGAATAAAAAATCCAAAGATCCATGGAAAATAATGAATTAATATATTTTAAAAAAAAAAAAAAAAATTGAAGCACCTTTGAATATATATTCCTCGTACCAAAATTTTAGACCCTTTAAAACCACATATTTCGTAATCCAACCTTGGATCGAAAATTTAATGCAAATCTTTGTTTTCCAAGACATCATATAAGCTCACCTGATCACCATTACAGAAAATGACAAAGCTTTTGGCGACGTTTAGGAATATTGGCGAAAACACCCCGCTAACACGAGATTTCTTAATTATCAGTTAGGCAAGTCAAGTCTGGCAAAGAAATGCTTCGTCCTTCGACACATCTCGGGTCCCAAGAGTCTCCTTAAGAAGGCGTTATCTCGGTATCGCGTTCTTTTGTCTTGGTAAATTAAATTAAGAAGGACGGTGATAGAATTGGCACTTTTTTTTTAATCGAAGAAGTGCCACCGCGCAATTTGGCGAGAGTTTTATCAGTTTCGGAGGAATGAAAGTTTTCTTTTGTCAGGGTTTTTTTTTATCGTCAAATAACGTCTGAAAAGATAAGCTCCTGATAAAATCGGTGTCAAACGCAAATTTAATAACAGGAAATAATAACTTAATAAAATTAGGAGATGTCTCTGCAATATTGGATAAGTGTCAGATTTTTTTTTCCTTTAAAAGTGACAAAAATGAATATTCTTCTGAGGCATATGGAATAGGTTGATTCAATTTTTGATGCGTTATAAAAATTATTTTTTTCATTTTTTACTTTCTATATCCTAATGTAAAATAAAAATGTAATGAAAGTATTGTGATGGCATTGAAAACCCAACATATAGATTCTGTGTTTAAAGCACGTTTTGGAAGGTGCTGATTCAGCACCCTAGTTATTGATGTTAAATAAGTGTTAATTGTTGCAGCACAATTATCGTAATATACGCTTCTTTGAATTAAAAGTTATTTCAAATGGAGTTTTAAAATAATTAATATTAAACACTTTGATCCCCAAAACAAATTAAGTATTCAACTTAGTGTGTAGTGTTTCACACTCCTAGTTTCAATTTAAGTCTAAAGCCTGTGTATATTTTTGTAAATAATAGTTGTGCATGCAGAGAACGTGTCTGTTAAGTTTGTGGTTCCGAAAGTAATGTGGTCGGTCATACCTCAGTTTACCATGGGTGCAAGTCGTCTGGAAAAATTTGCTCCTCCCCTCCAGCGACATGCCTAAATTGAGGAGGTGGAGACATCTCTGAGTGGAAGTCAGACATCCACCCTCTCATGGGTACTCAAAACCTTGTGCCACTGCAACCCTTCTTGCCTTCCAGGCTACGGTCTGGAGGCCCACGACAACAACAGCAGCATTATAGTTAATCTTGTATATTATTTGCAATCACTTTTAACATATATAATATTGTCAAATTATTTGAAAATGTAATTTATTTAAATTGTAAGTTACATTTTACGAAACAAGGTTTCAATTTAATAAAGTGCTAGTATATTTTACTACATAATCTAATCTAGCTGTATTTGATGTTCAGAGAGTAGGGCCTAATTCAATCAATGGGTCTGTGTGTATTGTAAACTCTAACCAGTAACTTCAGCAAGCTTATCTTAAAATAAATTTTCTTCAACTTATTTTAAAGTATAAAAGGATAGTTCGTTTTTAGTTTAAGTATAAGACATGTTTTGACGATAAGTACATTGTAGTACAAATTGAATTTCTTGTGCTGAAAATAATTCAACTGTCATGCAATGAGTTTTGATTAACAAGTATTAAAAATGACAAGATTAAGCAGGATAAAATTTGGATTATTTTAAAACTTAAAGTAAAAAATAATGTGAAAGTAGGGATCTAACGAGAAAAAAAATGAGGGCATAACAACAAAAATATTATCCCAATTTTGTCAGAATCAATTTAAAGACAAAACAAAATATCAGCGATTTTTCTCAAAAAATCTAATGTATAATTCCATTGCTTAGATTTATTCAAGTCTATTTACTTCTTTTCGTTTCAAAATTCATAGCGCATTAAGCGACATACTTTTCAAAGATGTGAGAGTAGCACAAACTTTAAAGTTTCATAATTAACAACATTGGACCATGGAAATTTTACTGACGTAATTTAAAACGTCACTAATAGACTTCAACAAATTTCACAATTTTCCAGTGCCGTTGAGTAACTTTTCTAAAAATAATCGTCAGTATAATTCATAGGGGACGATGCATGAATTGTTTTGCCGATGACAGATTATCTGTACAATGGTATCTACAACAACGATTTATTCCATATCTTACAAACGACAAAAAACTACCAACAGATTTATAATTTCATCACAAAAATTGGCTAAATGGATCTTGTGTATCGCGAACTGCTTAAATGTTAAGCCCTCATTTTTTATAGTGTCGTGTGTTGTATCACTATTGAAGGATGCTATGAGGAAGTACAGCATTTCTTGGATTTTAGATTTTTGTGTGGCATTCTAAAAGACTATTATGTAAAATCAAATGTAAAAACAAAATTTCGATTTTTTTACCAAGTTATAAAGCAAACAAAAACATCGAAAGATGACGTAACCCTCTAAGTCACGGGTTTCGTCACGCGTGCCTACGCTAAAGAATATCGGATTTCTGTATAAGCTTGGATTCCTGTAAACATATCAATAGCAAAATAAGGAACTTATAACTTTCTAAACCTTATTTTTAGTCGCAGAAAGCAAGAAAAATGCACAGGGCCAAGGAACAGCTTAGGCACGTTCTGCGTCACCAGCAGTCCGTTTTTCATTGGATTTTGATATCGCTGATTTTGAGTCTCTGCAATTAACTAAATATTACTCAGAATAAAGAATTTTCAGACTTTTAGAGCCTGATGTTGTCAAGTTTATAAAAATTCAAAGAATTAAATGGGCTGTTCACATCATGCGAATGAACAAAGAGCGTTCGACAAATATAATCTTTTTGGCTCAGCCCATCGGATCAAGGCCCAGAGGTCGACCAAAGCTGAGATGGGCCGACTGCTTGGAAAGAGATTTATCAGTGTTAAAGGTCTCAAATTGGAAGACCACTGCCAGGCAGAGGCAGGCCTGGAGGAAATTGATTAAGAAGGCCAGGGCCCACCCGGGGCTGTCGTGCCATTGTGGAAGGATTGGTTTGGTTTTGAATTATCGTCGCACTAGAGCTACACGAGGGCTATTGGCGACGGGCGTCGTATTTTTGAACCACAGTCAGGTGACGAGCCACACCTGAATAGGCACCCAACGCAACCGTTAAGGGAGACATCGTACGCAGCGTTAGGACTTTGAAGGATATTTAACGTGCACTCCCTTACACGGGGTATTATTCGTCGGACATTTTTGGCTGCACGGGCCGTTTATAGGTCGGCAGCTATTTTGGCGATGCCCGGACCCGAACCTGGGACCTTCCGCATGCTAAGCGAGTGCTTAACCGACTGGGCTCCCCAGCCCTCCATTGTGGAAGGAAGGAAAGAATTATTTTGTGTTTCAGAGTTTCCCAACATTTTAATTCGATTAAAAAAAACACTTCCTCATTATCATGCATCTGTACTAGAAATATACAAAAAGAAACACTTACTCAACGTATACAGCCTCGTAAACGACAGCGACGGACACTTCCCTTGGACGTACGTCACATCACACTTGTACGTCCCCTCATCATGTACGGTCAACCCATGCAGTCTCAGATGGGCAGTATGGTTACTAAATGAAAACGAGGCTCTTTCTGGCCCAGAGAAGTCGCCCATGGCTCTGGCCTCACCATCGCTGTAGAGGAATTCACGTTTCCATTCGTGGGACACGTTTTTGGTCCAAGTTATGAAGTAGACCTTGCCGCAGGATGGTAGGTCCACCTCGCAGGGGAGGACTGCTGAGTCGCCGATGAAGCCGGAGACTATGTGCTCGCGACCTGGAAAAGAGATAGAAATATATTAGTTCAGGTTAATATTGTATTTAGGTTAAGTTTGAATTATCGTCGCACTAGAGCTACACGAGGGCTATTGGCGACGGGTGCCGTATTTTAGAACCACAATCAAGTGACGAGCCGACACCTGAATACGCACCCAACGCAACCGTCAAGGGCGACATCGTACGCAGCGTTAGGACTTTGAAGCATATTTAACGTGCACTCTCTTACACGGGGTATTATTCGTCCGACATTTTTGGCTGCACGGGCCGTTTATAGGTCGGCAGCTATTTTGGCGATGCCCGGACCCGAACCTGGGACCGTCCGCATGCTAAGCTAGTGCATAACCGACTGGGCTCCCCAGCCCCGTTTATATTGTATTAAAAGGGTAGTTGAAAAGAATTTGGTACCCTCTCGTTTTTAACCTTCTGAAAGATACAGACGTATAAATCCTTCACCTAAATGTCAGCAAAGCATGTAATTTTTTTAATTACATCATTTTACAAAATTTTGAGTAATTCATAATCTTCTGCAACAGAAATGCAATTTCAAAAAAAAAAATAATAAAGGAAATTGTTTTTGGCTATAAATTCAAATTTTAATCTGATGGAGTAAAGACAAATTAACACTTCAAACAAACACACACACACAATATTAATTATTTAAGAACATTTATTGTAAATATTGGTGTACACTCTTAAAACAAACGAGTGATTTTAACTCAGTCTGAGTTAATATTCAATCCTTTCCAGTGTCGAAAATGCACTTCTCCTACTGGAGTGGATTTCACTCTTGTTTTAAGAGTGTACATAGAAGGACAGGGAGGATACGTAACTGAAAGCATTTTTATATTCCGTAATGATTATTTTCTTTGTTCCAACGTGACATGCAAACAAGTGATCATAGGACGAGCTTATATGTCACATGTGCACACGAAAACACTAACTAACGAGTGAAAAGGCTTTTGGTAACACCTTAGAGTAATGTTTGGCAAAGTTAACAAATTTTAAAAGTTATGTTTAAAATGTCTACTTTAAATATGACCACCACATCTACAGCAATATTTTTTATTTACTTTATTATTAAATATTACTCAAATTACGATAATAAATTAAAAAAAAATAAAAAGTAATTTTTAAAATATAGAAAACTTAGTGATTTGCTACACGTTCATTTTTAATTTTCACGTAGCTCTACTATAAAAATGCATTTTTAGAAATTCTGATATTAATATTCGAACTATTAGGAGAGTTCTAATATTAACTTCTTAGTCTATTAAAAAAAATAAGCTACACATGCATTTAAAAGTTAAGTACTTTGTTTTTAAATAAAAAAATGGGCACTACCTTTTACGCTTCGGAAATTACAAAACCAACATATTAAAAAATATTAATCACAAAGAGCAAATGAAAAAAGTACAACTCGCGTAAAAGTTTAATTTGACGCTCCAAGACCATGCAAACCATTTGAGTTTGTACTTGAAAACAACTGGTCAACAAAACTAAACATCTTAAGAAAAAAAATACCTATTTAACTTCTTAAAAACTCGCAAACTATTTGTAGAAAAACCTCAAAGAAACTCTCCCCCTCGTTCAAATTAACTTCAAAACTGCCATACTCGTTACCGCAGATTTAAATTGAAAAAAAAAAAATCTTTTGGAAGCAGGAAAAAAGATTGAGAAAACGAAAAATAAAGACCGAAAACGGCGCTAATTTAAAATTTTCGCAAAAGTAAACGTATCATTAATCAAGGAGTCTTCAAAGAAAAGAATTGAAGCCATGGAAAAAAAAATATTTCAAAAGAATTGGTTCGATTTTGGATTTACTTAGCAGTATATTCTTGTCATTTTTTTTGTATTGAAATTTCATTGTCGTTTGGGAAAACCGAACATGTAATTATTGCTTCATTTAAAAAAAAAAAACTAAAACAAATTTAGCTTTTTAATTAAGACTTTTACAAGCAATTAATATGATGAAATTGTTACATATTTTTTTTAATTGCCTAAATTACAAGTAAAATAAATTTCAAGCGAAAATTAAATTTGCATTATATGATGGCTAAAACTTTAAAAATTAAAAAGTTTAATATCCCACAACACAATATTTTCCTCTTATTATGCGTATATCTCTGGTATTGATTATTTGAAAAATACATGTGCATTTTCATTGGTAGAAAAAAAAACGATACTTTTTCAAGTCCATTAATCTCATACGAACAAATAAATAAAACACTAAAACGACTAACATATAATAAAGATAAGACACATAAATACTCCTATTACATTGCAGTAAATATTATGTTCGTCTAAACTCTATAAGCACTTATATTAGCAGAAAAAGCCTTCTTAAAAACAAGACAATATTTTTACTATCAGGTTATACCAACATTTTTCGCTCAATAAACACACTTTTTAAACCATTGACGACAAATTCAAAAATTTCCTTTCAAGCGACGTCTGAAGCACTACATTCATATCGGTAAAAGTTTTCTATACTATTGTGACAAAACTGTAATTAATTTTTTTTTCTACAAAAGCAGATTGAATTTTTTTATTGAATTTATCATATACAAGCAGTATGGTCTCGCCTTACTGGGAACCCGTTATCTTCGCATTTCTTCCTTTTAGAGGCATGCTTATTTGCGAAAATGGGGGAAATTTACGGTTACACCCCCCTGAGCTTCAATTTCAAATCGCTGTGGTAAAAAAGAGGTTAGACAGGCTAGAGCAGTAGGAAAACATTAGCACGTGTTTCGAGAGGTGTAAGATAACAAACCACGTGACATCAAGTGAATGTTCCCCATACACTCAATATCTAAACTAAATTCAATTCGTGTTGGCGAATGCGAAAGAAAAAAGCAAATAATAACAGAGAATGGCGTCAAGCCCCTGTTATGGCCGGGTCGTTGTGTTTTGAAGCCCCCTGTTGAGGTCTGCCTACTTATTAAAATACACTCAAAATCCAAAAAAAAAAAAAAATTCGGGGTGGCGCATGCGCACTTAAAAATCAAACACTAATAGAGGATGGCGTCAAGCCCCCGTTTCGGGCCGGTCCATTTATTTTCAAGTCCTGTTATGGTCCCGCACTTCCATGTGGATGACGTTTTATTTAAAACTAATTATATTAATTAAAAATCACAATCAAACATGAAAATAACTAAGCCTCAGGTGCACACGTAGTTATTAAAAGGAATCTATATAAAATTTTTTGAATTTTTTAGAGAAGTCTAAGTAGGTCTTTTGCGATCCACAGACATACACACAGACTCTTTCCTTTATTATTATAGATTATTATGAAGATTGGGAACATTCTAAAATTAATGTTAGTGGCACCCAGGGACTGCTCTTCCTAGGGCCCCCAAATTTTAGGAAACTCCTCTTCGTTAATTGCTCAATTTTAAGTGACTAATTGACCTCACGTTATTGTTTTGATCGATGTTTGTACGGAAGCCTATGAAATTGTAGCAAAATTTTTATACATGGGTCATATAGCACCATCATTATTGGAAATCATACATAAAATTTTCCGTAAAGGGGCCCCCAAAATAGGTTGCGCCTATAGTCTGAGATTTCCTAGAGCAGGCCCTGGTGGCACCACTTAGCTCGAGCTTTCTGCAAGAACCCATAAAAAGAGGGTGCCACCCAGATCGAGTGAGCCAGATGACCAGTTACCTTAACCAGAATGACGGCTCTTTACGAACTAATTTTTTTGAGAACTCAAATAATTACCTTATTTAAAATCAAGAGGTTTATTTTGTTTGACTATTGAAATGTTTATTTTAAAGGGATCTATGCTTAGGTTCTAGCTTCAAATATGTTTTTGATTAAAAGCAAAGTAATAAAATCTAATCTTCAATTGAAAATTTTTTACATAAATTCTTCATTATTATGCTATTCATGTGATTTATATTTATATTTTTGAAATAAACATAATATAAACCAATTAAAGAACATAGTCCTCAATTTTTTTAAACAAACTAAAGCAGAAAACTTATTTTCACGTAACAAATTTTTCTTACCCACCATCATTAGTGAGTCAACATACATTTTTCTCAAACCAGGCCCATAAAGTTCTCTTCTATTCCAGTGAAAACTTTCCCAGTGAATTATTGATGCACCATAAATCATTAAGGGTCCGCTTCTATCATGGTTGAAAGCCTTTGTCACCATTTTGAGATTATGGTGAAATGCAGAACGCCTACCCCCTCCACAGGATTCCATTACGCTTTTTAATTTGAAAGTAATTTTATATATATCTCGGTGTGGGTGCCCATCCCACCCATATGATTAATGTTCGGCTGCTAATGCCTTAGTAATAAAACGTAATAATAGGAGATAAAGGCTTCGTGTTCTTTGTTAACCGAAGTTTAATTGCGAAGGTCTGTCTGAAGTTGAATTCTTTTCAAGTCAGTATTGATTATATTTTATTTTTGGTATTGGTTATTTTAATTTTGGCATTGATTTAAAGAGGGATCGTCAGTCATATAGTTCTAATATATTCTTTAACTCTCTAAGGGTAAGAAAATTGTCTGAAACTTGTATTTACTGCTTAAGATCAAAATTGAATTTCATTAATTTTTTTTCGTTTTCTTTTAAGAACTTAATTTCTTTGAAGAGGCGCGCCAAAAAACAAATTAAAAAAAGAATATTTTTCCACACAACTGGCACATATTACAACAAGTTTCTAAGTTCTTTTCATCAAATTAAACATTTTCAACACTTGTTGGGACAAACGAGTCTCTTAGAATCCAAAGGGTAAAAACTTAGTTACTAGTTTGGACATCTGTCGATAACTTATGGCATCCGCTATTAATATCATTTTATTGTTACTTCAATTTCGTTATGTTACTTTGTTTAAACATTTTGTCAGGCACTCTGATTACAATATAACATGGTCTATGTTACTGGGCTTCCCTTTAACATTCCAGTAGCCGACACATAGATGTCTAATTTTATTTAGTAATGAATATGTATGCGTCATTTTTTTTAAGAAAACCGAATTATTAGAATATTTTAATATATGATTGTCATGAATATTAGTATTCAGTAATTCAACTACACACATTGTAAAAAGTTAAAAATAAGTCTTGAAATTGAGATTTGATATTGATATTCAAATTTTAAAACATTTTTTGTGAAATTATCGCTATATATACAGAACTCCTAATGGACTTCAAAGCGTCTTTTATGTAAAAAGTTTATAAATATCTAAGCGTGGGAGCATTCTAAACAAACTTGTTTTGTTCACAATAAAAGTATACTTTCAAGTTATTTTGAAACATAATTTTGAATATTTTATGATTTGCATCGTACGTTATCTTTAACAATTTTTCGTAATTTTCCATATCAAAACAGTTTACTCTAATTTAATTTAAATTAATATTTATACTGTCCGTTTTATCCCTGGAGATTTTAATAGGTATTGAAATAAACAAGTACCAAATCCTATATTAAAAATATATTCCTTACACGTATGTATTAGAAATTACAAATTCTGTTTATGTTGCCAAAACCATTAATAAAATGCAAACATTGTATCACAACATGCAAACCTCACAATATACATAACAAATATTCATTGTATGTAATTTAAACATCATTACCTAAAAGAAACCATTTATTCTATACATTATATTTTTTCACCAAAAACAACTAATGTTCGGCGTAAAGAAACGGTGTCTTATGAAAAACACATTCTTTACCCCTCCCATCTATCAATCCTATAATTTATTTTACATTTAGAAAGAGATATTATGCAATTTTATAACCATCAATCCTATGAATAATATTTTAAATGATAAACTCACAAGATAAATCAAATGTTTTTTGTTGTTTCCTTGAACTATTTGTTTTTGACATAATAGCACATTGTAAAAATAAGTGATACTTTTTATTTTTGGTAACTTTTCGCATTATGTCAGGAAGCAGATAAATATGCCAGCTGCTCTTGAAGGCTTATCTTATGTTTGGCAGAAATGAAAAATCGAATAAAAAGGTTAATTGATGGCTTGTAAATGAACCTAATAAATCTCTTGCCATGAAATATTAGGAAATTTTTACGCTAAACTGTCTGATAACAACTAAAATATTTAGTCAATATTTTTACATTGTTTGAAGTCAACGGGAAAGGAAATTTTTAAAAATGTACAAAATCTTTGAATATTTATAAACATGAATCCATAATTTATGTGGAACGTATTAAAAGTTATTTTATCTCATAAATTGTTAGTTTTATTGTATTTATTTATAATCTTGAAGTAATATTAATGTGTTATGTGTGTGTGTCAATGCGTGTCTGTGCCTCTGTATATATGTGTGTACGTCTCTAGTTGTGTGTATGTGTACCTTTCTATGCTTACTTTTGTAACCCTTTCAGTTCCAACTTTTTAATGTTTAATATAAAAATCTAAAATCTGTTAGATAGATTCATAATGCACCCAGAATGAAATGGTAAAAAGTGGAGGGAAAAGTTTAAAGGGAAAAATAAATGGGAATAACAACTTTTGAATAAATTACACCAATAATTGTTTCAAACTTTATTTGTTAAAAAAAATTAAAATCGATTTTTAAACATCTAAGAATGCAACGTGAAAAATGTAGGGTAATTTATTTCATAAAATGTTCTAGAAGTGAATTTTATTTTACCGTGTTTTTCATATTTTCAATTAATTAAAACAATTATTATTTAATTCTTCAAAGGCGTGATTACTCCATATAACGATAAATAGATGCGAGCTCAACTTAGTGCGAAAAAATAATTAGCTGATGATTCCAAAAGGAATCATAGAGGGGAAAGGGCTTAAACCCTAGTTCTCCTAGTTCTTTGGAGCATTGTATTTGTCTACCTATCTATGAGCCCACATGTTTTTGTGTCTACCTA
Source organism: Hylyphantes graminicola (assembly GCA_023701765.1). Lineage (NCBI taxonomy): Eukaryota > Metazoa > Arthropoda > Arachnida > Araneae > Linyphiidae > Hylyphantes > Hylyphantes graminicola. The sequence goes on along the minus strand of CM043114.1, from coordinate 61,189,007 downwards.
TCTGCATATGATTATGTGTCTTATCTGTATGGAAAATGTTTGTGTGTGTTCTCTGCAAGGTGTGTGGGAATCTGTATCTTATTCACATAGATATGAATTGTGTGCATAAGTAATTAAATTTGTTGATTACATCGATTTTTAACAACCATTTTAGGGCATTTAACGCAAATTTTTTAGAAACAATATGGTTAAACAAATTGCAAAAAAGTACAAATTTCCATGCAAATCAAATTACTGAAATGTTGTAAAAATTAATTTACACGATTTTTCACTCATTAACTCGTAAGGTGCTTGCAACAATTAACTCCCTAAAAATCAAAAACGGCTATGTGTCCATAGGAAGTTTTCCACACTCACTTTTCCCTCACCAATATGTTCAAAGAAGAAGAGCGTTGGGAAACTATTCTGCCGAAAATAACCCTTTTCTACTTTTTACAATTCATTTTGTCCTTGCAATCGACCAACGACTAACAAATGGCCTTACGTCAATAGGAAATTTTCCACACACGCTTCTTGTTTCACCAAAATACTCAAGGATAAAAGTGTGTTTGGAAACTATCCTATTTACTTAACCCTTTCCTGATATTTCGCAATACTTTTTAAAGCAATCGACCCACGAATAACAAATATCCATACGTCCATAGAGAATTTTCCACACAAGCTTCTTTTTTAACCAAATATTCAATGATAAGAGCTAGTTGAGAAATTATCCTATCGACATAACCCCTTCTTACATTTTGTCAATGCAATCGACCCACGAATAACAAACGGGCTAGATGCAAAATAGGGCGGGGCATCGCATTTCAATAAGCGGTCACACTATTTCCATCCAAATGATTCGTAGTGACAGCCAACGCCCGAGTGAATGTTCGAAAATAAACTAGAACGCCATTCTTTTCGGCCTTTTATGGGCTTAACCTTTGTCTTAATAAGTGTGTGAATTTGAATCCCAATCTATTGTTGCCAATCATTAATCAAATTACTTCCGTTCGTTCTTAAAAGCGAAATTGATATAAATTAACTGGTAATAGTAAGTAGTAAGGTAATTGTAGTAAGATCAGGAGTGAAATTATTTTTTTACGGCTATGTACCTCAGTATTTTTGTTAAAATGAGTTTTTTCAACATAATGTTTTAATAGTGATAAAAATAAATCGGGAAAAAATAAATATAACTGCCAAACGTAATGACTAAAGCTTTGGCCATCGATTTTAAATTGAGGGGATAGGTTTTAATGTATCGATATCTCAGTCTAAGTACAGTCATAGTTGGTCAATATATGTGAAAATGCTGTATTGTATGTTTATTTCAGATTTACGTTTATACATAAAAAACAGACCTGAACTCAAGAAAATAAACCCAAACCATTCTTATCGAGCTAAACTGAATGCGACTTTAATTTGAATCCTGACCAGTTTCCAAATCACATTATTAGTTCCATCTTAAAGCTTGAAATCTATTGACAAATAAACTCATGTGGCTTATGAACAAAGCTTTACAAAGCTTCAAGCAATAGCTTCAATTATAATATAACAATCCACATACATGATAAATTCTATAATTATATCTTAAATCATAAATGACACTCAAGCGTCTTGCTTTCGTCTCCAATTACAATCCACACACTCCTGCACTGAATAACTTCAAAAATATCCCAAATATTTCCCTTGCCACTGTCACAAAGCATAAAGTTCGATGCTGGCATTTATTCGCCTCCATAACCAGACTCCCGGCAGCTAACGAGAACAATTGACTGGAGTGCAGAACACCGTTGCCCATCATTCCCAACTCTTTAGGCGCCTAATGACAGGCGGTTCGAATAACCGATTCTTCTAAATTGCCCTGGGTAGTATCAGCGCTTTGACTATTTTGACTCTGATAGGCTCTTCGGGACGTTGTTTTCGTCGAAGGCACTCTTATTTCATTGCTTTGAAGTGGCCCCATATTTCTAGTTCAAATTCGAAACAAAGATAGTTTTTTTAGATGGATGCTTCATATTTGGAATGATTAAGAATATGGTTAAATTCCATACTATTGGGAAACATGGTTTTGAGAATGATTATAAAAATTGCGTTATTTAAAAATATAATTGTAATATATTCATCAATTAATCTTAGTGATTTACATATTTCTTGTATAGCTATTCAAAATTGCTCTGGGTATTATCACCACGCAAAAATTGACTGGAGTGCAACGCACCATTTCGCCATTGTCTGTCATTTCCAACTGTTTAGGCGCCTAATGACAGGCGGTTCGAATAACCGATTCTTCTAAATTGCCCTGAGTAGTATCAGCGCTTTGACTATTTTGACTCTGATAGGCTCTTCGGGACGTTGTTTTCGACGGAGGCACTCTTATTTCATTGCTTTGAAGTGGCCCTATATTGCTGGTTCAAATTCGAAACACGAGTTGAAAGATATGTTTTAGTTGATCTGCTTTCTAAAAAAGATAAAACGTCAACGATTTGTTTTTGAAATGATAAAGATTATGGTTAAAATTTCTGGGATGAGAATTTTAATGCATTATTTGTATATAATCCTGCAATGTATATTCATAAGTTGATTATTTAAAGGAAATATATTTGAAAAACCGATTCTTCTAAATTTAACTGGGTAGTATTACCATTTTGACTATTTTGACTCTGACAGCTCTCTTGGACGTTGTTTTCGTCGAAGGCACTCTTATTTCATTGTTTTTAAGTGGCCCCAAATTTTAGTTCAAATTCGAAACATTAGGTGTTTTCAGTTGATCTGCTTTCTAATAAAGATCACGGATGAATGCTTCATATTTGAAATGATAAAGAATACAGTTAAATTATTTACCGTTGGAAAAATAAGGTTTTGAGAATGATTATAAAATTGCATTATTTGAATATAATTATGTGATACATTCATCAATTAATCTAATACAAGAAATATGTCAATTACTACTGGGTATTATCCGCTAACGAGAACAATTGACTGGAGTGTAGAACACCGTTGCCCATCATTCCCAACTCTTTAGGCGCCTAATGACAGGCGGTTCGAATAACCGATTCTTCTAAATTGCCCTGGGTAGTATCACCGCTTTGACTATTTTGACTCTGATAGACTCTTCGGGACGTTGTTTTAGTCGTCGGAGGCACTCTTATTTCATTGCTTTGAAGTGGCCCCATATTTCTGGTTCAAATGCGAAACACGAGTTGAAAGACTTGTTTTAGTTGATCTGCTTTCTAAAAAAAGATAAAGGGTTAACGATTTGTTTTTGAAATGATAAAGATTATGGTTAAAATTTCTGGAATGAGAGTTATAATGAATTATTGTATATAATCATGCAATGTATATTTATAAGTTGATTATTTAAAAGAAATATATTTGAAAAACCGATTCTTCTAAATTTTTCTGGGTAGTATTACCATTTTGACTCTGATAGCTCTCTGAGACGTTGTTTTTGTCGGAGGCACTCTTATTTCATTGCTCTAAATTGCCCCATATTTTTGTCTCAAATTCGAAACAGGAAAGGGTTCTTGTTAATCTTTTTTCTAATAAAGAACACAGATGAATGCTTCATATTTGAAATGATAAAGAATGTGGTTAAATTCCGCACCATTTTAAAAATATGGTTTTGAGAAAGATTATAAAAGTGCATTATTTGAATATAAATGTGATATATTCATCAATTAATCTAATACAAGAAATATGTGAATTTCTAACTATTCAAAATTGCCTGGGTATTATCACCACACTAACACTAACAATTGATTGGATTGGAGTGCAACACACCGTTCCGCCATTGTCTGCCATACCCAACTCTTTAGGCGCCTAATGACATGTGGTTCGAGTAACCGAATCTTTTAAATTGCTCTGGATAAAAACACCACTTTGACTATTTTAACTTTGATAGCTCTTCGGGACGTTGTTTTCGACGGAGGCACTCTTATTTCATTGCTTTGAAGTGGCCCCATATTTCTGGTTCAAATTCGAAACACGATTTGAAAGACTTGTTTTACTTGATCTGCTTTCTAAAAAAGATAAAGGGTTACCGTTTCGTTTTTGAAATGATGAAGATTATGGTAAAAATGTATAATATTGTGAAAATGTTATCTGGAATGAGAATTATAATGCATTTTTTGTATATAATCATGTAATGTATACACATTAATTGATTATTTAAAAGTAGTATATTGAATAACCGATTATTCTAAATTGCTCTGGGTAGTATCACCACTTTGACTATTTTGACTATGATTGTCTCTTTGGGACGTTGTTTTCGACGGAAACGACACTGTAATTTCATTGCTTTGAAGTGGCCATATTTTTTGTTCGAATCGGAAACAAGAGGTGAATTCGAGAAGACGATTCATTTTTGAAATGATAAATAGCGTGGTTAAGTTGTCTGCCGTTTGGAAAAAGTTTTCTTGGTAAAAGTAAAATATATTATCCATAACCATGTAATATATATTCATCCATAAATGGTTTGAAAGCAATACTTGAATAAATTATCCTTCTAAACTGCTCTGGGTAGTACCCACTCCCACTATTTTGACGCTAATGATTCTTTGGAGATGCCGCATTTAACGGGGTATTCTAATTTGTTTGCTTGAGGTTTCCTCATAGTCAGAATTAAAAAAACTTCTTTTAACGGTTGCTATACTTTTGAGAACAAGCGTAGTGAAGTTAAATTTTTGGATAGATAAAGTAGGTTTTTTTTATTAATATATTTGAGAACAGGCGTTTGTCTTAAATTTGATTAAAAAAAACTAACTACCATAATCTGTAATCTTATTATATTTAAACAATTTCGAATCGAAACTGCATACTTAATACTTAAATAAACAATCCATCTAAAAAGCTGTGGGTTTGGTCAACTTTAACTACTTTGACTCTGATGATCTTGTTGCAGATATCGTTTTTATACGGAGACACTCTAATACTATTGTTTTAAACTGACTGATATTTTGATTACATTAACTGGTATTTGGTTAAAATTTATTTTTTAATTATTGATTAAAGTTATGCATGCAAACTTTCAAGTGAGTAATAGAATTACTTGTAATTTAGCTAACTACTAATTATTTAATTATTGAACTTACTACACATCTACAATAATAAAAGAAAGAGTCTGTGTGTATGACTGTGGATCGCAAAAGACCTACTTAGACTGCGCAAAAAAATTCGAAATTTTTAATACCGATTACTTTTAATACCTACGTGTGCACCTGAGACTTAGTTTTTTCATATTTGATTGTGATTTTTAATTATTATAATTAGTTTAAAAAAACGTCATCCACGTGGGAGTGCGGGACCATAACAAGGCTTGAAAATACATAGACCTGGCCGAAAAGGGGGCTGGACGCCGTCCTCTATTAGTATTGGCTTTTTAAGTGAGCATGCGCTAATACAAATTTAATTATTTTTATTTTGAGTTGATTTTAATAGGCTAACCATCACAGGGAATTAAAACACAACGACCGGGCCGTAACAGGGGCTTGACGCCATTCTCTCTTATTACTTGCGTTTTTCTTGCACATGCGTCAACACGAATTGAATTTAGTTTAGATATTGAGTGTATTTTCACAAGTAAGCATGCCTCTAATGGGAAGCAATGTGAAGTTAACGTGTTCCCAGTAAAGCGGGACCATACTGTTAGCTTATAATAAAAACAAAATATAAATTATATAAGGTTACATGATTAATTAAAAAATAAATGAGAAAACATGATTTGATAGTAATTTAAGAGAGACAAGATTGAAACAGTCAAACATAGTTGGAATTAGGATGTTTGCCATAAATGTTTGTAATAATGCTTATTTGAAATTAGGGGGTTTATATACAAATTATGTATTATTAAAAATACGTTAAATATGTTAAATTAATAGGTTAATATACATGCCAACGCATTTAACAAAATACGATTAGTATTGAAATATAAGACTTTTTAATAAATGTCAGATAGTTTATTTCAAAACCTTTTATTGGTCATAAATCTTTAAAAAAACATTTAAATATGCAAATCGTTGCGATTAAAGAATTTAAATAAAAATCATTATTACATGCAAAGTCCATGAAATACAATGACATGCACTTAAATGATAATTCATAATTTTTTACAAAACACTAGTTTGATACTGATATCGAATATTCATTTTTAAGGGAACAATTTAAAGCCCGAATGTTCCATTTACACAAACACTTTGAAACAAAAAACACCGATGTCTGCAAACTCGACACAATTAACAGCCCATTCTACACAACGATTAACAGCGAACCCCATCAAATGCAGACTTTAAACGCGTCACTAAAGCGACTCTAAAACGCTTAATGAGAGCAACGGACACCACTGATTTGTATTAAACGAATTGACGAATTTTTATCTTCGACGCGAAAAGCACTCGCTTAATTATACCGACTTCATCATATATTCGAATTGTTTTCTTTCCAGACTCATAAAGCGGGACTGGCACGTAATTGTATTGCTGAATAGCTATACTAGGGTGCCATTTTTTTATTCGTTCTTTAATCATCATTTTTGATGAACCGCTCTCTGCGTTATTGTGTTGAATTTCGTTTAATGAATGCGTTCGTCAGTGACCGTTGAATGTGTAAATGTAATTAACACAGGGGAAATCCTAGTTATTGGGATTTTTCTCGCCAAGTCAGTTTATCGCCAAAAGCATTTCAGTTTTTGAGAATAGCAACCTTAGGAAGCCGCTGAAAAGAGAAGAAACATAACCCTTAAGTTTGAAAATCCTACTTTTTTTGTAAACTAACGTTGAAAAAATATAAGAGTAAATGCAGTGCTCAGTAACTGCGTACTGATAATATATCTTTATAGCCGCGTTTACATAAGCCATCGAATCCATGGAATGAAGAGCAAACTCCGCAATTTTTCCAACTTGCAGATTTTCGCCCAGGCAGAACCGGATTTGCAGGGTTCATTGGGGGGTTTCAAAAACCCTCCATTGAAGGAGGGTTTGACGTTTCATTCCATGCATTCGGCCACAGACTATCAATTCGGTTAGAAATCCTGCTCGACCACTTATTCACCTAATGGAGGTTTCGGCATTTCATTGATATGATGGCTCATGTAAACGCGTCTAATTTTGCTTTAAATTATCGTATTAGTTGGTTTCAACTTAAAAGACTAGCTTCTGAATATTAAAAATAAAATTGCATTTGTTACCAGATTTTTAACAAATGCAGCGGGTTACTTTGCTTCACAATGAATAATCAAGCCAATTTTACACAATAGGCGAGTTTATATGATCCTACGAATCCATGGAATTCCAAAACCCCATTAGGGGGAAAAGAGGTTGAACAGGATTTCTAGCCCAAATGATAGTCTGTTGCCAAATCCATGGTATGTGTAATAAATATTTAGATCAATCAACCTTCCTAAATTGGCAACATCATTTGAACGTCACTATGGAAACACATCTACTTTGAAGACAGCTGTATTCAGAATTCTAAAATGCTTCTTGTGTAATGTTTTTGATGAATAAAACTTCTTAAGTACTTTGTAAATTTATAGCTTTATTTACATTTCAGTATGAAGCATCAAACCCTCCTTTATTGGAGGGTAACTAGTCGGCTCTTGCCTTGAAATATGATATCAATGCTTTTATAAATTAATTATAATTCCTAAATCAAAACATTTGGTTGTGTTGAAACTGTTATGCCATCCAAGTACTTAATTTTTGATCCAAGCGTCCGTCCCCCCTGCATGTCCAGCAGTGTCTTAGACTGAAAAATACATAGTGTAACATCTTACACTCTAGACCATTTAACTGTAAATAACTTTTGTAACTCGTCTGGAAACTCAAGGACTCTATTAAATAACTGAAAAAACATCACACTATTTAATTTTTGTTATATTGGCGACAGTATCTATACGTTGGCGACTGACTGAAACCTTGGCGGAAAAATCCCCATTTAGTAAAATTCCTCATTCAACCAAAATGGCTTATTGCATTTCTCAAAGCAGTGCCGTCTACAAGATTAATACTGTGATTAACAATGGAATTTCTTTCGCTTAAACTCATGGTTCAAAGCCATTCTATTTTGATTAGAATTCTTTCCCGGGAATGATTAAAGGTGTTAAATGTTTCCATTCACATTTTCTTAAAAAGCCAGTTTTCGAGTTCAGTCCAGGTTTTGATTAAAGAGGTATTTAGAAAGTAATTGGATTTAAGTGACAGCGTTTCCAGTTAGATCATTTGTAGTTCCTCCTACGCATTGAAAATAGTTTCAAATAAGCTTAAAGCCTTTTATAAATTATTTTTATCACTTTTAATCTAATTTTGAAAAATGATAAATGCATGTTTTGACTTCAAAGAATTATACGTAGTTAAATGAAAATGAACAAGAATAAGAAATGCTCCCTTTTTATGTGTTTTGGGCAATAAATTAGTAAGTTTTAAATGCATTATAGTCAAGGCTGAGATTAATTTCGTTCGATGAACTATTTATTTATAAATATATTTTTCATTTACATATAACTTTTTTTAAACTATACATAAACTTATTTTCAGGTGTATCTAATAGTTGTCCTTGGAAAATAAACTTTAAGGGTTCTATATTATTGCATTTGAAGCTGTCAATATGGTTTGAAATTAACTAGTTTATTTGCCAACAATAGCCCAATTTTAAGTTGTTAATCATAAGTTTTTCGTAAATATAAATTCAGTAAATAAAAATTAAATGCGATGCTGTATTAAGTCTTCGTTGCATCCCCTTACACAACCATAATAATTTACATTGTCAGGATCTAACTTACAATAACTGGCTTTTATAATTATAAAGGTAAATATAGTTGCTATTTGTATTATTTAAACTAAAAAAAATATTCTAATCTGATGTATTTATGAAAAAATAACGAATATTTAGAATATCCACGTATCGTGAGGACATTTTTATAATTTCTCATTGCTTTACTATCCAAATCAAATGCACTATTATAATTAATCTAGCTTTATTTTAATTATATCTTGGTAAACAATGTGAAAAAAAAGTTTTAAAAGATCATTTAAAGTTAAAATGCATTCCGAAAAAAATACGAAATTGTTTTGTTAAGTAACTATTGAACGAAATAGAAATGTTTGTGTCATTAAAAACCTATTTAGTAAAATGTAAAGCTGAACAAGAAATATAACCTGTTCTATCATTTAAAAATAGGTTTACTGATATTTAATAATAAGAAAATGTATAAAGCAAATCTTATTCAAGTAACAATGGAATTTATTCAATCGAACCTTTACATATATTTCCAAGTTACTTTATCCTTCACAAAATTGAACTTTCAAATAATAAATCATTTTATAGAAAATAATCATCGTATGATCATTAAGCCATAAAATGATTCAAAAATACATTTTATTATTTACATAATTGCAACCAAATTCGACTAATTAAAAAATAATGCTACGCCTTAGTTTTAAAGTTATATTTTATCCGAACAATAGAATAACTCTTTTGCAATTTCCATCATTAATATCATTTCTTTAAACCGACCAAATTCTAACTTAAATAACAATTCAGAAATATAAATGTTTCATCGTATTTGTCATTAGTTCATTCCTAAATCTACAATAACTCCTGCAATTGTATCTACTAATTGCTATAGTTCATTAATTTATATGTTTTGTATTTCGACTTCAATTTATATTTATTTCTTTGTGTATCTTATAGGATTTCACATTATCAGCAACATCTAGTCTTACAAACATTTGATGATCCTATTATTAGTTCAAACAAGCTATTGTAATTAATATTTACTTCCAATATTATTACAATAGAAGCGCCTAGTATTTATTCCACGTTTGCAATTTATCGCACAGTGCGAGCAAAAGTGGTGCATTGAAAAATAATACTATTTTCTAGGATAACTAATTTTTTATTGTTTTATTTATTTGCAACGATTATTTTTTTTAAAAAAAATTCTAATAAATTTGTAAAGAAATTGAAAGTAAAATGGACATCGTAAAAATTTCCGTTCGTCTGTCCTTCCATCCATATACCTTCGTCCAAATTACATTTTGACTGGTTTAAATTCTTTTCGTTCGAAAAACATGCTTTAGACACCTATATTTTAAGCACTTTGTCCATCTGTCTACGCTTTTCCGTACGTGTGTGTCTTTTTAACTGTATTTAAATTATTTGTTTCACTTCTCAATAGGCGTGTTTACATGGGAATCCATGGGATACCAATGTGGTTCACCAAGTCATGTTAAGTAAATAAAGTACTAGTTATAACAATAACAAATTTATTAAATAACAAATAACAACAAACTTAACTTATAAAACTCGATGAACACATAAAATCATATTAGAAATTAACCGCGGCACAACAGAAGATACAGAAATAAATAATAACAAATAACCCAAAAGGGGTGTGCGCGCTAATGCATAGCGCTTGCTGTATTTATACAAGATACACTGGTCACAGTTACAGGTCCAGATAAGTAGTTACAGTCCCAGTTAAGGCGTTTGCCACACCAAACCCTCCATTAGGAGAAAAAGTGTCGAGCCGTGTTTCTAACCCAAATGATAGTCTGTGGCCGAATCCATGGAATAAAACGTCAAACCCTCCTTGATTGGAGGGTTCGCGAAACCCCCAATGAACCCTGCAATCCAGTTCTGAAAATCCCCAAGAGGGAAAAATTGCGAAGTTTGCGCTTCATTACATGGATTCGATGGCTCATGTAATTGAACCGCGTCCAATTATTATGCAATGATATTATATTTTTATTAGAAAATTGAAATATGTTTATTAAAAAAGTATGGCAACGGATGTCTAATTTCTACTTTTGGTTGAATGTCTATCCGTACTGTACAAAACTTTTACTATTTAGAGTAACAAAAAAAATATTAAGGTAATTGCAGAATTTTTAGTTTTCTATTTCATTTCATTTTTGCAAAAATAAACAGTTGCTTATCATATACTCCAACTTTACTAATGGTCTATGAAAGAATATTATCACTCAATAAATAGTAAAATTTTTAATACATTAGCATTTTTTTCTCTAATATATCATATTTTGATTTAAGTCACTTTTCTGTGGACGTTGCAATTATTTCGGACAAATATTACCTTGTTCTCTAACATAATGCATTTACTGCTGATATTTGCGCATTGCATCAGCGTGGAAATGATTCAAGCTATACTCAAACAAGATAAATGAACCATGCGACAAATGTATCAAATATTGTTTCAATCTGAACTGAGCTGTTATTGTTATTGAATATAAATCAAATATATTAATATTTACGTTTCATGCGACCATGTTTATGGAGAAAATATTGTTTTACTTCAAGTTGGAAAATAAATGGAATAATGCATTATTTACATGTTTGTTATATTTATTAGTAAAAAAATACCGTAACCTAAAGTTTGAATTTAATATTACTTGAATTAATTTGTTCCGAACATAAATATTTTTTGTTAGTTTTAAGTACATTATAAATATGTTTTTGTAATAAAAGTTAAAGTGTTAAATTAATTATGAAGTACATTATATATTTTTTTAAGGTATCCGACTACGTTTGACTTATTTTTTTAATTAAATTTTAATATTTATATTTTATGTATTTTTTTGTTCACCAACACAACTAATAATAATAATATGTCACAATTTTTATTTTAAATAAATATATTTTGTGTAATTTAAAATTTTGTAAGTAAATTTTGATGTTTTTTGCCTTTACGATAGACCTTATAACTAAACAACTATTTAATTTTTTTTAATAATAATAAATAATTAATAAATCTTAATTTGATACCTAGGGAATAGACTACAATCTTAGATATTTATTGCACCAATAAAAAGTTATAAGTTGTCGAAGCTAAGTTAAAGATTTTTATCAACTTTGTTTCTACCATTTTTGATGGTAAGTGTTATAATTTTTATAATATTGCTTGAAATTACTATTCTGTAGTCTATTCCCTAGATGATAGTATAACAAATATGCACAGAAAATTTGAGAGCATTCGGTTAAGTACTTTTTTTGAAAGATGGTTTGTATAGAAGAAAATGTTCAAAACTTTCATTTTGCACAAAATCAATTTAAAGTTTGAAGTTACATTCAAATAGCAGGAAAGCCTTCTTTTTGGTACGCAAGACATTCTTCATCTTCAAGTTTCATATTTTTAATTATTCTTGAAGATCGCAATATTTTACTAGTGGTCTTTTCTAAAGGATTTGAAGGCCGTTTTCGCATAATGGAGTATCAATGGAGTAACAATGGAGTTATAAAATATTTGCCGCACAAACAAAATAAAGAGAGTTTTAGAATCTTAAAGATTGGTGCTTTATTTTAAGGTTATAAAAAATGGCTGTTTTTGCTGAAAAATACGATTTCAACGTAGTCGGATACCTTAATCTTCATGTTTAAAAATTAAATGGATATTTTTCAACTAATTAGGTTGACCAAAATATGTGAATTGCTTTTGTAACTTTGTGAATGCTTTTAAAATATATATATATATAATTATAGATATTTAAGTTTTTTTAGTTAATACAATCAAGTATACATCTTGTAAATGTAATAAAATATTAGAACTTAAGTACAAAATACAGTCAGCTAAATAATTATCTTACAATATAAAATAATAATGACATTTTAAAAAAAAAATTAAAGACATCATTCAGTTACAAATTCTAGCATAAATGACATACCGAGTTACAAAACCGAAATCTCTAAAAAACCTATACATTTATTCCCCTCAATATAAATCCAACGAAGTATGGAACATCCCTATCACGAATAAAGCCCCCAACTTCCGATCTGCCCCCCTTTACAATGGGGGTAAGTATTTTAAATCTCCATCTATCCATTTCGCTTTAGACCCGGGCACAATTCACGAGGTAATATTATGCCTGGACATAACAGCCCGGAAGCTGACGCGAGTCTTGGTTCACGGACATCAAAAACATTCTTCAGTCTGTCCCTGGGTTGCTAGGTTTGGCATGTTTTGGACATTTTGGCAAAATGTTGATAACTAAGCTAATATAAGTTTTATTCATTGATGCAAAATTATATTTTTTCCTCTTCGTGGGTCTTTGTATTTTAGAATGATGGTATAAGAGAACGATTTTGCCGTATGAGATGTCACGCATAGAATTTTGAGGAACATCTTACTCTAATAGCGTTAAGACGCGTGTGTTCATTTAAGCGACACCAGTTTTTATGTAGTAAAGTATTTGACACGTAAATTTATGAAAATGCCTTATAGTAAAATAAATTCTTCATTGCAAAGAGAAAGACGCTTTCCATCGACACTTAACGGTGTCAATTTGACCTCCCATTATCTAAATTTATTTTGCTAGCAATTTAAAGTAAATATAGAAAAGTATTTAGATTACGGTTCTTCGTTGAATCTTAATTATTTTCCTAGTTCCTTGTTTATATAACTTTTGAAAGAGTGTTTACTTGTATTTTTAAAGCAAACTTCAAGTATTCTATGGTTGACAATGAGCAAAAGCTTATGTGACGCAAGAGAAGTGCACTGCTCAAAATTTCGGTGCAAGATTGCCCAGGAATCCTGGAACTTCCAAGCTACCACCGCAATTTTTAGAGTGAATTTACCAAACTTGTGGTGAAACATTAAACTAAAAGCGGGAAATCATAGCTAAAAATGGTGGTGCCAGCTAGAAAGTTCCAGGCTTCCAGTACAATCTTGCACCAAATTTTTTGTAACAGTGTATGGCTGACTATGAACAACAATTCTCTCTGCATAAACGTTGACGTACAGAAAGCAACTATTGGCGAATTTCTACCATCAACTTGGCGAATTTCTAGAAATTCCATCCAGCAACCCGGGACTCGTCCCTGACATCCGGAAGTCGATCCCGCACGTGTGAAAAATGGATCCAGATTTGCGGGGGTCCGGGATATGTTAGGTAAATCTAGGGGCATTCGTCAGGACGGGGAGACAAATGCGAGGAACGGGGGAAAAACGGGAGTGGGGGTTTCGGGAGTGATCCCGGCGAACAAATCGTCCTGCGTTTCATTAGTCACGTTCCCGTTTGTGTTTGAAAGTGGGGGTTGGTGTAAGATGAGAGGGATTGGAGATGGATTTCTAGAAATGGTTGTTATTGCTGCGAAAGTAATTGGAAAGGAAAGAACTTATTACGAAGGTGGTAGTGACAAGTTAAAAATAAGTAATGTATTTTGTTTATATGTTATGAGAGTTTGTTGTTTGCAGTCTCTCGCTTTAAATTTACAAAAATAATCAATCCTTTAATGGAATTTATTTTGTGATAATAGCCACGCATTGAATTTAGCAAATTAATAGAAAGTTCAAAATATTTTAATTTTTTACAGGTACAATTTTTATTACATAACCACATCACAAATATAAGAGTATTTTTTTTAACATTTTAAATATTGAAAGTAAGCCAATTATTCATTGCAGCCAATTAGTAATATGTAATATTAAACTTACCATAACACATAAAATATGTAGTAAAAGTGGCTCAGTAATTAGTAAATACTCTTCCTAAGTAGTAGGCAAAATTAAACATGCTAATAACATACACTACTTGTCAAGTGTCCTAAAAATTAAAATACAAATATGAATGAACTATTAATGTTTAAATTAGGTTTATGTATATAAAACTGTCATTATAAAGTGATTAACTGCACGTAACTGGATATATAGCAGCTCTTATGCCTCACTAATATATAGGCACTGAATCCGCTGAAATGCCTAATCACGTTAAAACAAAATATAATTAATGTTTTTGTCGTACCTCCAGGCAATAGCCTGGAAGGCAAGATGGGTGCAGTAACATCCGCTTGCACAAGGCCTTGAATACCGTAAGGGTGGATGTCTGACTTTTACATCGAGAGGGCATCACCTCCTTAACTTGGGCACGTCACCAGAGGAGAAGGGGATTTTTCTTCAGACAACCCGAACCCATTGCAATTACCACCAACATGTTTTTTGGACCCAAAAATTTAACGTACACGTTCTCCGCATGTACTCAAGACAACTGCACATACACCCATGCCTTACCCGGGATTCGAACCCGGGCCTACTCGCTTGACAAGCGAAGGTCGAAACCTCCATGTGGGCTGGGCGACATAAGGATAACTATTAAAATTAATGAAAACTCCATAACTATCACAATTAATGAAAACACCATAACTATCAAAATTAATGAAAACACCATTACTTCTATCAGGTAGAAAAAGTTATTCTTATCTATTACAAAACAAATACAACAAGTTAATCCACTCTTTCATTTCCGTCAATTGTTCAAAATAAAAATAAAAAGTATATAATCCACATTATGTTCTTCAATGTTTACATTCTAATTTGTAGACAGCCCCCAAGAGTGCTTCCCATTCCCTCAATTTCTCAGACGACTAGTCTCACCACCAATTGGCACGCTTCAAGACATCCGATCCACCACCCCCCGACACCTGAGCGTTCCTCTTCACTTCAGTTCTACCTCCCCCTCGAGTATTTTTTTTCTCAAGCCCTCCCCCCTCACCTATTTTTTTACCCTCTTTATCTCATTTCTCTTTCTTCCTCAACTTGCTAACGAACTTGCAATGCAGCAGTACGGGAAATGCAGGTGATTACTGGAGAAGGGAGAAAAAAAAGGGGGTAACTAACTACTTGAGTATAAAAAATACTGTGCCTTGGTGTTGGGAGTAAAAAAAAAGGTTTTAGAGTGACCGAGTAGCAACTGAAATGTCGTTTAATTTGAGAAAAATACTCAGAAAAAAATAGCGATTGTTATAAAGAAATATTGAAATAAAAAATATTTGTTGAAAGCTTGCATTTTCTTAATAAAATCTAGGGTTGTGATACTACACGATTTTCAATTACCTTTCAATAAATTTAAAGGTGATTATGTACGCCAAAAAGTAATTTCAATAACTTTAAATACCAAAAGTTCTATAAAAGTTACTCTTTGCAACTATGCAGTTTTCAAGAAAACCTTATTTTAACATCCAGCAGTCATTGTGAACTTGTGTATTTAATTTGAAAGTCTAGCTTTTTCCGTTTTTCAGCAATATCTATTAAATTCATTCTCTTTCTTCCTCAACTTGCTAACGATTTTGCAATGCAGAAGTACGGGAAATGCAGGTGATTACTGGGAGAAGGGCGAAAAAAATGGGGTAACTAACTACTTGCGTATAAAAAGTACTGTGCCTTAGTGTTGGGAGTCAAAAAATAGGTTTTAGAGTGACCGAGTATCAACTGAAATTTTCGTTTAATTTGAGAAAAATACTCAGTAAAATAGCGATTGTCATAAAGAAAATATTGAAATAAAAAAATATTTGTTGAAAACTTACATTTTCTTAATAAAAACTAGGGTTGTAATACTACACGATTTTCGATTACCATTCAATAAAATTAAAGGTGATTATGTACCCCAAAAGGTAATTTCAATAACTTTAAATACTAAAAGTTCTATACAAGTTACTCTTTGCAACTAGGGTAGACTGACCAGTGAGTGAACAGGCCCAGTGAATGAACATTTGTTAAATATAATTAAAAAAATAGGGATTGAAAATCATTCCACTATATGGATTGGCAACACTGGCTTCCTCCCATGTAGTAGGAATCTATCTGACAATGGTTGGTAGTGTGTGTGTGTCCTGGTCATTATATCCTAGTGTTCATTCACTGGTGAACGTGACGTGTTAAACGTTCATTCACTAGTTAGTCTTCCCTATGCAGTTTTCAAGAAAACCTTGTTTTGTCATCCGGCAGGCATTGCGAACTTGTGTATTTAATTTGAAGTCAGTAACTTTTTCCGTTTTTCAGCAATATCTATAAAATTTATTCTCCTTCTTCCTCAACTCGCTAACGAACTTGCATTGCAGAAGTACGGGAAATGCAGGTGATTACTGGAATAGGGAGAAAAAAAATTGGGGTAACTAACTACTTGCGTATAAAAAAATACTGTGCCTTAGTGTTGGGAGTCAAAGAATAGGTTTTAGAGTGACCGAGTATCAACTGAAATTTCGTTTAATTTGAGAAAAATACTTATAAAAATAGCGATTGTTATTAAGAAAATATTGAAATAAAAAAAATATTTGTTGAAAGCTTACATTTTCCTAATAAAACTAGGGTTTACATAACCCTAGTTTTTATTAAGAAAATGTAAGCTTTCAACAATTAAAAATACTATTTTCATTTACCATTCAATAAATTTGAAGGTGATTATGTACGCCAAAAGGTAATTTCAATAACTTTAAATACCAAAAGTTCTATACAAGTTACTCTTTGCAACTACGCAGTTTTCAAGAAAACCTTATTTTGTCATCCGGCAGGCATTGTGAATTTGTGTATTTAATTTGAAAGTCTGTAGCTTTTTTCGTTTTTCAGCAATAACAATAAAATTCATTCTCTTTCTTCCTCAACTTGCTAACGAACTTGCAATGCAGAAGTACGGGAAATGCAGGTGATTACTGGGAGTAGGAAGAGAAAAAAGTGGGGTAACTAACTACTTGCGTAATAAAAAATACTGTGCCTTAGTGTTGAGAGTAAAAAAAAATAGGTTTTAGAGTGAACAAGTTTCAACTGAAATTTTGCGTAAAATACTTATAAAATCTAAGTTGTGTAATTCTTCACAACTTTCAATTACTATTCATAAGAAATTCAAGGAAATTATATGCTGACATTTATTTATGTGTAAGCAATTTAAGAAACGGATTCATTAAACCAACAACCCTAAATTTAAAGGTATCTTCAATACCTTTTAAAACTCAAGAAGTTCTATAGCAGTTGTCTTTTTACCAATTTGTTAGAATCAGCCCTCTCCAAAACTTTAAAAAAAATCACAAAATTTGCATTTCGAGTTGCTAACCCCAATACAATACTTATTTCACTTAGGTAATGAAACGTATTAAAATATCTTATTAATACCCCCAAAAATACTTTTTCAAATCTAATGTCTTAATAAAAGTATTTTTTACTTGAATGATTTAGCTTTAAAAAAAACATAACTAAACATTTGAATTAATTTTTATAACAACGGCAGTTGCATCTCTTTCAATCAGAGAAACGAAAGAATTATAAAACTAGAGGATTTTGTATTATAATACCCCAGTGAGGTTAATGATAGATGAGGGTGTTCTAAAAGGGTTCAATTTGCCAGTTTAATTTAAGGAATCTTTTGTAAGGAGTTTGCTTACGATTTTAATTTGATGAGTCGTTTAGTGAGATAACTTTGTGAAAATGTTTCTCACTTTCGGTATTGTGATAAAAGGTAATTGCTATAATGGATTGGGTCTAAACATGTTACTTATATTTTTTTCTCAAAAAAATATATCTTTTTTACTTTAACCCGTAACTGGTAATATCCGTCTGATAGACGGATAGTTTTCCACGATTGACGCTAGTTCCAATTAGTCTGACAGTATAGTCTGATACTCTTAGTCTGATAGACGGATGTTACTGGGAGTGTTTGTCAGCGAGATGTTACCAGTTACGGGTTAATATACTGAAAAAATATAATTCTTGGCTTTGCTTAAATTTATATCTAATGAATTATTATCACTTATTACGGTAGAAATCTGGATAATAATAAAAAATACTCCTGTTATTTATTTATTTCCACGTGATGTAATTAGCGACTTGACATACCAGTATATGTTTTTCTCCTTTTTAAATTTGCTATTGTTATAACGTAACATTTCACTATAAATTTCTGTATTACAAAAAAAAAATGCAGCAAAGTACGTATCAACGTTATAAATTATGATAACTGTTGAATAATATATTCTCCTTCCATTAACTTTAAACGAAAGAACATTTAATATTTATAAATATTTTAGAGTATATTGGAAATGGATCTATCTTCATCTTCATATCATCTATCTAGATAAACACAAATTTGGATTTATATATTTGATTGTATTCAGTGTTCGCAACTTAAAAAAACCATCAATGCTACTTCCAATTTAAAATATTTTTCTCTTTCACAATTTATAAAACTATTCGAATATTATAGCTCAAAAACATTTGCTTCATTCACCAGAACATTTGTATCACGGGGTTAGGATCGCACTTAATTTTAACTAACGTATTTTATTTATTGGTTAGAATACAATTTTTACTTTGAAGTTATATTTTTAACTTAAATATAAAATATAGTATTTATTTTATTCTGCGTTTTTCCCGTTTGTTAGGACATAAAACTTTTATGTGTTTTCAATTGCCTTTGTTTAGTTTGTTCGTAGAAATTTGTGTTGTCTTGGCTGTAATGGTGCAATTTTGAAAACCAATATATTCAAAGTATTTTTTCGTTTTCAATGTTTATTTCAGTTAAACGCAATTCCATCGAATTGTATACAATTTTATTAAATGTATAATAAAGTAAAATGATATTATTTTAACTAATCGGAACAATAACGTAAAATTTATATACAATCATAAATTTTAAAACCTGTAACATTATAGATTTTGAAAGAGCGTATAAAATAAATATTTTTTTAAACGTTTTATCAAATTTAACAAAGTTCAGAAGATTAAAGTTCAAAATCATATCATTCGGTCCATTTAAAAATTAAAGTGAATAGAAAGGTCAACGTTTAAAGTCATGCTCTGAATTGGTTAATCTTAAATATAAACTTCAAAACCATAGAATTATATATTCACTTTATCATTTAGCTAAAACTACAGAACTCTTTTTGACTTAAATTTAGCAGTATCATTTTTTTTATTTTAGTGTTATATAAACAAGAGCAATGACGACATGTCAACATTCGAAGTCATACATAAAAAAATAATTCTTTAAATTGAGTGCAAGCCATTGGAACAAAAATTTATGCTAAAGAAATTCATTAACTTAATCCAATTTTTTTTTTTTACAGTTTTAACATTTAAAATCTTTGAGGCCTCAGGATATTTTTAAATTGCATTCGCTCTGGTGCATGGCATTAAACATCACATTGGTCGTTGCTTTGAAAAAAAAATCTAATGGAGGTTCCAATACGGTGCTATTGCCACATCATTTATATTATCAAGTGCGTTATCGAATACTGGGGCACACACATTAGACCCCGCATACAATTCTCACTGACGTTACGACACTTTTTTACCATTATATAGAGAGCTCCTTTATGTTTTAGTTTGCATTAAACATCATCATTGTTATTTATTTTAAAGTTATTTAACAAGACAAAAATTACAAAATATTAACACTCGGTCAAGTCGGACACTTGGTTGTTAAAAAAGCAAATACTGTAAAAGAAATGACTTAAATTTACATATTAGAATTATTCGTAACATTTGAATTTGAATCTTTGGAATACACTTTATTCTAAAAAAAAAAAAAACAATTTTGCTTAATCCAATTTTTGACAGCTTTCAAAGTGCAAATCTGGTGAGGCCTCTGGGAAATTTTTGAATCGCGTTCGCTCGGGAGTACATGGAAATAAACATCGCATTGACTCTTGTTTGAATTCTGCAATATCTATTGACACGTAAAAAGGATCATTGGAATGCATTTCACTACTAAAAACTCAATTGCTTAACTAAATCTTTGAAAGGTTATTCAAAGTGCATTCAAAGGCCCCTGGGCACATATTAATAAAAAAAATTATTCTTGCTAGCGTGAGTACATGGAATAGATATCACATTTTTAACTGTGAAAAAAAATCCAACTGATGTTCTGACACAGAGTTTACCATTAAATTCAGAGTTCCTTTATTTTTTACTTTGCATTAAAACCGTATTACTCTCATTTATTTTAAAGATATTCAAAAATATTATATATTAACATTTCATAATCGTATATTTGAATTATTCGTAAAATTAGAATTTGAATCCTTGGAATCCACTTTATTCCAAAAAAAAAAAAATCCATTTTGCTTAATCCAATCTTTGACAGCTTTCAAAGTGCAAATCTGGTGAGGCCTCAGGGAAATATTTGAATCGCGTTCGCTCGAGTACATGGAAATAAACATCACATTGAGACTTGTTTGAATTCTGCAATATCTATTGACACGTAAAGTAGATCATTGGAATGCATTTCACTATTAAAAACTCAATTGCTTAACTAAATCTTTGACAGGTTTCAAAGTGCATATCTGGGAGGCCCCTGGGCATATATTAATCAGAAAATTAAAATATTTTTGTTGGCTTGAGTACATGGAATAAATATCACATTTTCCCTGCAAAAAAAAATATCCCAACTGATGTTCTGACACAGAGTTTACCATTATATTCAGATTTCCTTTATGTTTTACTTTGCATTAAAACCGAATAATTTATTTTAAAGATATTTAAAATAACGATATATTAATATTCCAAATCGTATATTAGAATTATTCGTAACTTTAGAATTTGAATCTTTGGAATCCACTTTATTGCAAAAAAAAAATCCATTTTGCTTAATCCAATCTTTGACAGCTTTCAAAGTGCAAATCTGGTGAGGCCTCTGGGAAATTTTTGAATCGCGTTCGCTCGAGTACATGGAAATAAACATCACATTAAGCCTTGTTTGAATTCTACAATATATATTGATCAATATCTATTGACACGTAAAGTAGATCATTGGAATGTATTTCAATACTAAAAACTTAATTGCTTAACTAAATCTTTGACAGGCATGTATTAATCAAGTTCGCTTGAGTGCATGGAATAAACATATTTTTCCTTGCGAAAAAAATTCCAACTGATGTTCTGACAAAGAGTTTACCATTAAATTCAGAGCTCCTTTAAGTTTCACATTGCATTAAAACCGTATTATTTTTATTTAATTCAAAGATATTTAAAATATCAAAAATAATAACGATATATTAACATTCCAAATCGTATATTAGAATTTTTCGTAACATTGGAATTTGAATCTTTGGAATCCACTTTATTCCAAAAAAAAATCCATTTTGTTTAATCCAATCTTTGACAGCTTTCAAAGTGCAAATCTGGTGATGCCTCTGGGAAATTTTTGAATCGCGTTCGCTCGGGAGTACATGGAAATAAACATCGCTTTAAGTCTTGTTTGAATTCTGCAATATGTATTAACGCGTAAAAGAGATCATTGGAATACATTTCGCAACCAAAAACTCAGTTGCTTAACTAAATCTTTGACAGGTTTCAAAGTGCATATCTGGGAGGCCGCTGGGCATATATTAATCAAGTTCTCTTGAGTACATGGAATAAACATCACATTTTTACCTGCGAAAACAAAATCCAACTGATGTTCTGACACAGATTTTACCATTAAATTCAGAGCTCCTTTATGTTTTACTTTGCATTAAAACAATATTATTTTCATTTATTTAAAAAAAATAACGGTATAGTAATATTCCAAATCGTATATTAGAATTTTTCGTAACATTGGAATTTAAATCTTTGGAATCCACTTTATTCCAAAAAAAAATCCATTTTGCCTAATCCAATCTTTGACAGCTTTCAAAGTGCAAATCTGGTGCGGCCTCTGGGAAATTTTTGAATCGCGCTCGCTCGAGTACATGGAAATAAACATCACATTGAGCCCCACGGAAAAAATTCCAACTAACTATTACAACTAATTCCAACTAAAGATATTTAAAATATCAAAAATAACGATATATTAACATTCCAAATCGTATATTAGAATTTTTCGTAACATTGGAATTTAAATCTTTGGAATCCACTTTATTCCAAAAAAAAAAAATCCATTTTGCTTAATCCAATCTTTGACAGCTTTCAAAGTGCAAATCTGGTGAGGCCTCTGGGAAATTCTTGAATCGCACTCGCTCGAGTACATGGAAATAAACATCACATTGAGCCCCGCGGAAAAAAAAAAAATCTTTCAACGGGAGGCACCAAAACAGTGTTTACCGCCTTTCTCTTGTGCTATTGAATTCTGCTTTCCTCAAGAGGCCCACCGAATGCCCAGAGGAAATGTAGGGTAATGGAAAGGAAACGCTAAAAGTCTTTTAAATTGATATAAATCCTATGAAAATACAGTTTAGAGACTGTTTCTGGGAGGGTGGAGTTTCAGTTTAGAGCTCAAACTTTGCGTTTTAAATGGGAATAGGAATACTTGAGTATTTATGCTTTGGGATATTTTTCCAGAAGCAACATGGTAGAGATTTTGCACATGAGTAAGGAGAGTTTGAAAAGCGAAAGAGCTGTAATCAAAATTTTACAAACCAGTAAATAACGGCATTAGCAATGAATTAAGAGAAATAAAATACCCTACATCCTTACCAAAATACATTTCACCTTTACCATTTTTACAACAATTTATGATTTGTTGCTTTTCGTTTAATAAAATTAAAAACTCAAGTACGTGGATTTTGTCATAATATTTCTACATAAACATTGGAATTTAAATCTCTGGAATCCACTTTATTCCGAAAAAAAGAAAATCCATTTTGCTTAATCCAATCTTTGACAGCTTTCAAAGTGCAAATCTGGTGAGGCCTCTGGGAAATTTTTGAATCGCGCTCGCTCGAGTACATGGAAATAAACATCACATTGAGCCTCGCGGAAAAAAAATCTTGCAACGGGAGGTACCAAAACAGTGTTTACCGCCTTTCTCTTGTGCTATTGAATTCTGCTTTCCTCAAGAGGCCCACCAAATGCCCAGAGGAAATGTAGGGTAATGGAAAGGAAACGCTAAAAGTCTTTTAAATTGATATAAATCCTATGAAAATACAGTTTAAAGACTGTTTAGGATGGAGTTTTAGTTTAGAGCTCAGACTTTGCGTTTTAAATGGGAATAGGAATACTTGAGTATTTATGCTTTGGGATATTTTTCCAGAAGCAACATAGTAGAGGTTTCGAGCATGAGTAAGGAGAGTTTGAAAAGCGAAATAGCTTTAATCAAAATTTTACGAACGAGTAAATAACGACATTAACAATGAATTAAGAGAAATAAAATTGCTATAAAATACCTTTCACCCTTACCAAAATACATTTCACCTTTACCATTATAACAACAATTTATGATATGTTACCCTTCGTTTAATAAAATTAAAAACTCAAATGCGTGGATTTTGTCACAATATTTCTACATAAAATATATTTAGAAAATATCGCCGTTACTAACAGAATTTATTTTTGCAAAGTTAACTTTTTTTTCATCTGGTTGGGAACTATGTTCCTTCAATTTGCGAAAGCTCTGAAAATACAAAACCTGAGGGTATTCGCATATAATTGTTTTTTTGGGATTTACTATTAGTATTTAAATAATATTAAATGAATACTACTATATGATTAAAAGTTTATAATTAAGAGTATAATGTCATTACTAACAGTACTCATTTATGCTAAGTCAAATTTGTGTTTTTTTTTTCTTCTTTTTTGGGAACTATGTTCTTTCAATTTGCGAAAGTGCTTAAAATACAAAAACTGAGGGCATTTGCAAATTAATTGTTGTTTGTGATTTACTGTAAGCACTTAAATAATATTTAATGGACACTATACGATTAAAATTGTTAAAAAGTAGACAGTTTGTAAAAGTTTCCTAAACTATGCATAAAGTTTGTGAAAATAGCCCATGGTGACAAAAGGCTGTCGAAACCATGAATTAGTTAAAAAGTTAACTATTACTTTGTAACTTTAAGACAACTTATTGGCAGATACTAAAATTTCCCAAAGGGATCTTATTAAAAACTTAAAAAGGAATTTGATGGACAAACAATGTACCGGGTGAAATAAAAAGAATATTTTGAGTAAGAATATCTTACGCATATATTAAGAAAAATATTTGATGTGGGAAAATTCCCCGAAAGTTTCTAAAGTTTTCTTTTAAAATGTTGTTCTTTAATATATTGATTATCTAAGGCAATTTTGGACACAAAAAGATGTTTGAACTTTATATTTCTTTAAATTTATCGCGTATAAATTTTTAACTTTCCTGTTTACGAAAAAGAAACATCTTGGAGATGTTTTTCAGAAGCACTGCCGGCAAGATTCAAATATTATTGAAACATACAAGTACGATTAAAGTAATACAAAATAACCTATAATGCAATTAACTTTTATAAAATATTGCAATGTTTCATTCAGTAGTCAGAAAATTATTATATAAAACATCCAAATGCTATGAATTCGTACTTACTTAACATTTTATGATTTTTATTAACGTAACATTAACACAAATTGACAAGGATTGATTTTTTGTGCATGTTATAAAGAAACAAACATTGATGTATAATATGTTAGTAGTGTTAGGAAAGATGTACTTTTAAAAGAATGTTTTTTTGTGATTTTTAGGAATTTCATCACTTTGCAAAGTAGCGCAAATTATCAAATTAAGACTTGTTACTGTATTTAGCTCCATGCTGCCTTATTTAAAAGGTAAATCAGAAACCTGTACGTATTAAAACTTAACATATTATTCATTCAAAAACTTTCAAATATTTGTGCAACAAATACTAATGTCATTTATTTAAATTAGAATTTTAACCAATACATAAAACTTTTTATCCCTGAATTCGATTATCTTCAAACTAATACATTTTTAAAAGACCTTTTTTTAACCTTTTCTCTGTACTCAATTAATAACGTCACTGAAACACAAAACCGAAGAGTAATGCCAATAATAATTTTATAACTCGTTAGGTTTTGGAGAGGAATTTTTATCTAAATGATTTCCCGTGAACAGATCTTGAATATTCAAAGATTTTAAAATAGGAAGACATTTTAAAACCTATCATTATTGTATTTCAGATCTTGTATCAATTAAAAAAATTCATATTATTTGAGGATAGGTATTATATTACACTTTCTTTAATTAAAAAAATACTATTTTCACCATAGTGGGTAGATCTAATATTCGAATAATACTGCTGCTAAACATCTACATTGTGGAAAATGCATGCCATTTAAATAAACACTTTCAAATATAATGAACCTACTTCTCAAAACGTTTCCCTTTTAACAACATCAAATCTCAAGCATTACCCACAACGATCAATACCAACTTGTTCAGCCAAGGAATGGAACCTGACTTTGGTCGAAACTGTTATCTCATGGCGCCATTAGCCAACGCTTGTGTTAGCTTTCATTTACATACAGGTATTTTTTTTTAATATTGAAGAAGTTGAATCACTTTTCAGTTTTTAGCTTCAGTTTCAGATTAAAAAATCTCTGGAACAACAATTAACAAATGCAATATTTAAATATGAATTCAATCTAGCTGCTATCCTTCCCCATTATAAGAAGTTCATTTAAATAAACCAAACTCATGTAAATAAACATTTTTAACATTAACTTTAACTTCGTTTCAGACCAAAGCAAATCCCAAACATTATACAAAACCAATTTCAGCTGAACGATACCACCAGCGAATGCGATGCAGAATTTTCGCTGTAACTGATATCTCATGGCGTCATTGGACAATGCTTATCTAAGATATTATTTTCAGATATTCTGTTAGTACTTAACATTAAAGTTAAATAAAACTTAGGTTTTTTTTTGTAATAAATTTTCCATTAAAAAATATAAGACAAAATTTACAATATCTTTAAACAATACGACGCATTTAATACATATGCTAAACTCCTCTATTGTTACAATAACTATTAACGCATATCATTTAAAACATTTCCAACAATAATGAATACAACTTTAACTCCCTTTCAAGTTAGGCAAATCTCAAACATTAGCCAAAACTATTTTCAGCTGAATCACTACAGCCAACGGATGATAAGCAGATTGTTTTTAGTTTCAATTCCCCATTAAAAAAGTTCTGAAACTATAACTATCAAATGCAATATTTAAATAAAAGTCTTCAATGTCTACTTTCCCTCTCCATTAAAAGAAATCCTTACAATTACTAGCTATTCGCCAAACTCATTTAAAAAAAACCTTTCCAACAGTAACTTTCAAGCCGAAGCAAATCCCAAACATTAGCCAAAACCATTTTCAGCTGAATCGATGAGGAAGCAGACTTTCGTCTTAGCATTATCAGCCAATACTTACCAAATATATAATTTTCATTTATTTTGTTAGTACTTTAATAAAATATTTTTAAACATTGAATTTAAATAATATTTCGTTTTGTTTTAATCAATTTCCACTAAAAACTTTTGGAAAAAAAATTAACAATTACAGTATATTTAAAAAAATACTTATTTAATCTATCTACCATCCTCCTACGTTGTTACAATAACTAATTACGCATATCAATTAAAACACTTCCAACAATAAAAAAAACTATTTTCAGCTGAATCGATAGAGCCAACGGTGGAGAAACAGAATTTGTTGGTTTCAATTCTCCATTAAAAAAGTTCAGAAACCATAATTATCAAATGCAATATTTAAAATCTTCAATGTCTACTATCCCTCTCCATTATAAGAAATCCTTACAATTACTAACTATTCACCAAACTCATTTAAATAAACCTTTCCAACAATAACTTTCAAGCCAAAGCAAATCCCAAACATTAGCCAAAACCATTTCCAGCTGAATCGATGAGGAAGCAGACTTTCGTCGTAACTGATATCTCATGGCGTCATTAGCCAATGCTTACCTCTTATATCATTTTCATATATTTTGTTGGTACTTTAATAAAATATTTTGAAACATTGAAGTTAAATAATATTTCGTTTTGTGAATCAATGTTCCATTAAAAAACTTTTGGAACAAAAATTAATAATTACAATATATTTAAGCAGCACATATTTAATCTATCTACCATCTTCCTATATTGTTACAATAACTACTTACGCATATCAATTAAAATATTTCCAACAATAATGCATCCAAAACTTTTTTTCAGCTGAATCGATACAACCAACGGTGGAGAAGCAAAATTTGTTGGTTTCAATCCTCCATTAAAAAAGTTCTGAAACCATAATTATCAAATGCAATATTTAAAATCTCCAATGTCTACTATCCCTCTCCATTAAAAGAAATCCTTACAATTACTAACTATTCACCAAACTCATTTAAATAAACCTTTCCAACAATAACTTTCAAGCCGAAGCAAATCCCAAACATTAGCCAAAACCATTTCCAGCTGAATCGATGAGGAAGCAGACTTTCGTCGTGACTGATATCTCATAGCGTCATTAGCCGATGCTTACCTCTTATATCATTTTCATATATTTTGTTATTACTTTAATAAAATATTTTAAAACATTGAAGTAAAATAATATTTTGGTTTTTTTTATCAATTTTCCATTAAAAAAGTTTTTAGAACAAAAATTAACACTTCCAAT
The DNA here is from genome assembly GCA_023701765.1 of Hylyphantes graminicola. Lineage (NCBI taxonomy): Eukaryota > Metazoa > Arthropoda > Arachnida > Araneae > Linyphiidae > Hylyphantes > Hylyphantes graminicola. The sequence goes on along the minus strand of CM043114.1, from coordinate 61,160,902 downwards.
ATATTTAAACAATACACATTTACTCTATCTTCCATCCTCATATATTGTTACACTAACTAATTACGCATATCAATTAAAATATTTCCAACTATAATGCATCCAAAACTTTTTTTTCAGCTAAATCGATACAGCCAACGGTGGAGAAGCAGAATTTGTTGGTTTCAATTCTCCATTAAAAAATTTCTGAAACCATAATTATCAAATGCAATATTTAAAATATTCAATGCCTACTATCCCTCTCCATTAAAAGAAATCCTTACAATTACTAACTATTCACCAAACTCATTTAAATAAACCTTTCCAACAATAACTTTCAAGCCGAAGCAAATCCCAAACATTAGCCAAAACCATTTCCAGCTGAATCGATGAGGAAGCAGACTTTCGTCGTAACTGATATCTCATGGCGTCATTAGCCAATGCTTACCTCAGATATCATTTGCATAATTAGAGATGCGTCTCCACCAACCTCTTAACCCTGGAGATTTAACAGGACGAAGTGCAAATACGTCTCCGTTCCATTGGGTCGAACAAGCATTCTATTGCCTAATCGAACGAAATGACATGTCCGCTTAAAATCTTGGAATTGTTTGGATGGAACAAAAGTTGTTATCTCTTGGCATTAAAAATCGATTTGCTGCCGGAGTTTTATGGAGATGAGGATATATTTTGTTCACCGAATAATTTGTGACTTAACTTTGGGGGGGAAAGTAAATGTTGATTGGTATTTCAATGGTATTTCCTGTTGAATTCTATTGCCGTTATTTTTAGTCAATTAGTTTTGGGATTACGTTAGAATAGGGAATTGGTTAGGTTGGAGAGTTCCAGAGGCAAGCTTTTACCTAGGGACTTTCGACGTCAAAACATGAAATAAATAAGTTTTTATTTTGCCATTAAAATTTGTCTTTTTTTTCGAACTTTAAGAAGCAAGATGTTTTCTAGGTATATAATCGGTTCATTTTAAAAGTATTTAGTAAGTTTTTGCCTTAAAGCGTTTTTATTTTTTTTAAATAGTTCATTACTTTTAATTAAAATTCAAATATCAATATATAAACAAGTATGCACGGTAATGCCATAACTATTTTTATATATTTAATTATTATTCATTAATTAACGTAACTCCATCGTAACTCCATCTCAGTTTCTTACTTTCAAAACATAATTATTATAACAGATAACTAAAAAATATTTATTAAAATAATTTATTTTCTCTTTAGATTGTTTGCGCAATTAAACTTACCGACTAATTACATTTTTCGTTTAAAAAAAAAATAACATTTTCAAAGTTTCGTTTTCTAATAATCCTTTGATATTCAAATAATAAACAAATTAAAGTATGAGGCAATTTTCACCTTTAGTGTTTAAATCTTTTAATAGGATTAAACGTTAAAAAAAAATTAGAAAGCATAAAAAGACTTGAAATTTAAGTAGTAATTTTGACTTCTTAAAAGTTAACCAATAATAATAAAAGGATGAAAAATTTCTAATAACAAAAAAAAAAAGAACTTAAACACATTGTGCTCTCATTGGTTCCCGTTTTTAATTTATTAGGAAGAGTTAATGATAGCGAATATTTTTAAGATACAAAATATATAGTATTTAATCTATTTATTTCAATTAAATTAGACATTCAGAATTTCAACTCGTGGAGTTGTATAGAATACAATGTAAGAAATCAATTAACACTTCCGCCATTAAGACATTATTTTAAAATTAAAATGTGTTTTGTTATTGCATTCTCAAATCCATCAAGAAATAACACTGAATCTTTAGTTGGGACGATTAATTGAACTCCTATTTTTCCTTGTAATAATTTAAAGACATTGAACAACTTTATCTGTTCTTCAATGTCTACCATGCAATAATATAAAAATTGGGCTGGGCCAAATCAATAAATTTGTGTTCTTCGTTGAAATACACAATAAATCGCAAAATTGCACGTCACAAAAAGGTTTGGATATCTTCATAAGTAAAAAGACAGTCCAGGTCTTTAAGTTTCTCGAAGACAAATTATCCAAATGTCCATAACGTGTTACAGATTATAATGTTTTTAATTTTATTGATATATCTTTTACTTTGGATTTCTTCTTTCTCGACACAGTTTTGCATTTTTTACCCTATAAATAACAAAGGCAACGCTAAATGTGGTGATATACTGAAAATTATAAGCGTCTAAACATTACAATCACGAACAGAATCTTTCAAACATAATAAGTTGGAATTTTTTTTCATCTATTTATATTTTTAGCTACTTTGGTAACCGACTAGGATGTTCTGTCTCAAAGAATCTATAATTCACATTTTTTTATTAGCGTTGCATCGAAAAATCGTCCATTGAGACACATACAAACTAACAAATAATAATTTGTATTCAAAAAATGTATTTTGAGTATGATAAAGAATTAAAAGTATCATCCATTTACCCCAGGTTCAGTTGCTTAACCATGAGAATCCTCTATTTCCTAAAGAGTTCTATAAAAGGGTGTAAACTGAACCTGGTAACAGCACCATGGACCAACACGGAGATAATATAGGGTGGAATGTGGGGCCCGACGGTCGAGTGAATTTAATCGCAGGTCATAACGCTAGCAGTCCGCGCGCTGTAACGGGGGCGGGTTTGATACCCGCCTCTGCCCTGGGTGTACTTCCTTTATCAGTATCAAAATTATAAATTAACTAGCACTTTTGCCACTCTATTCGGGTTCCATAGTGAGCCATGGCTGCCGATGGCAGCTCAGTACGAGTCGTTCGTCTATCCTACTATAAAACTCTTGGTATTGGCCAAGCGACCCTGGTATGGGTTATCATATCCACCCTAACATCCTATTTAATGGTGACAACAAACAAAACAATAAAAAATTACGATGCATAGTTTTAGTAATAAACCCACAACAATTCAACTCATCAACACGATATGAAATGAACACGGTACAAACATAACGACCCAAATGCAACACCAACTCCTCCCCTTAAGAGCGAATGAGCCCTATCGACCGAGGGTCTCCAAACCCAAGTGCTTCTGTGTTAATCCAATGGGAGAACAAATATTTTCTAAGTTACATTTTACGGGCTGTGTCACGGCCTACTCAATTATTAAGACCGAAGAAGCTTTCGACAAGGAAAGAAATTTTGATTTAATAGCTCCGAGTGACGTTTTTCCGAAGATGAAGAAAACCTGTCTCGGAACCAAGCATTCACGGCTGAGCACATTTTTAGGGTTCCGATGAGTCCGAACTAGTTTCTAGATCTTCGGCACTCGGAACAGTGGCGTCAAAATCTCCATTTAAGCTCATATTTGTGAGAGCTTCTTTGGCCTTGTTATTAAAGTTGGCTGTGGCTGTGTAGAATATTCAAGAGGTTTTTTTTAATGATAAATGCGGAAAAACTACAGGTCTCCATGATTTCTATTTTTTTTTAAATCGATTCGAATATTTTGTTTAAAATTAATTATTGAGAATTGAAAAAAAATTCGAACCAATTTCAAAATGTATGATTGTCGGGACCTGTAAGTCAGTTACATTTATCATATGGGAAAAAAAGCCCTTTCTAAAAATAGTCAATACAGCCTTAGAAATGAGGTTTAGAATTATTTTTTCTCCATTGGAATAGCACCGAGGCACTTTGATTTGGAGACCCCACATGCAACAACAACTCCGCCCCTTAAACGAGCAAAAAGGCCTATCCGCGCAAAAATATGACTTCTCTTAGTCCGGCTCATTTTCGATAAATCATCAACACCGTACACTGGCCACTAGGGAGACCCGCTGCGTCTTCATGAAAAGAAACAAGTCCCAGTAATAACGTCGTAGAAATATTGTAACGTGATTTGACAAAGGTGCAGGCGATACTGTTGTGTATATTTATCAAAAAGCTCTTTAAAAAAAGATGATTACTTTCTTGCTACGTTGATATTTATAGAAGTTTTAAAAGAGTACGTACAAACATACACAATATTGTGCAATGCTTTCCAATAAGTTATAAGAAAAAAATCTCTGAACAAGCGCTTACTTTCTTGTTATATCGAGATTTATTGTACGGGCAAGAAAACACCAACCTGGCTAAAGTACGACGTTAGTTTCACCAAAATCTGTCAACACTATGGATTTTACTCGATATTAACCATTTTTTGGATTCTGGGACCCATGAGAAAGTTTAACTTTTCTCTTTTCAAAAATACGGCAATTTATTGCCAAGTTACTCGAATGTTCAAAAAAAGTTCAAAAACTGGAATTGACGAGTTAAATATGGAGTATTGGCAGGTGTACAAACAGTTAGGAACTATGAAAGGACAATATATTTTCTAATCCTTCAAAAAATAATTTTGGTAATCGAACTGTTAGAACAGAAGTTGAAAAGAAATTCGGACAGACTGGCGGAAATCTCAATCAGATCAATAACCTGCTTTTCGATGTTTAGTTCTTCAAAATTGAAAAACGAAAGTAGGTTAAAAGAATGGTTCTGAAATTATTCAAAATGAAGGGCCTGGGTGTCAATCCTTTGTAGCCTACATTCTAACACACAAAAGAAAACATTTTTAATTACCATTTTACAGCATTCAAGTATACAAAAAAAAACGCAGACTGTTTTATGCATGGACTACATTCTTAAAACAAACGAGCTATTTTGACTCAGTCGGATTTAATTTTCACTCATTCCAGTGTCGAAAATGCACTTCCCCTACAGGAGTGGATTTCATTCCTTTGTTAAGTTAAACCTACGACGGGATCACTCCAAACGAGTGATTTTAACTCCGTCTGAGTTAATTTTAACTCAGTCTGAGTTAATTTTCACTCCTTTCCATAGTCGAAAATGCACTTCTATAGGAGTGACTTCACTCTTTTGTTTTAAGAGTGTACTTTGTTCACTTCTTATAATGCATCGCTAACCTAGACATATTGTAAATAAATGATGTCGTTATAAAACATCATGCTAATTTGAAAGTTAGAATTAAGGTATAGTAAAACAAAACAAAAAAAACCCTTCAGATTAGCTAGTGTGGACTAATATGCTCTGTCAAACCCATCAGTTACAATCCCGTCAATCTAGACTTACGATCAATATCACCAACAAAAAGAGAACGAAAGCAAACCACAGAATAAATATCTAATTCTATTCCTGTACCTTTCTGAAAAGAAAACGACCATGAGAGGGGAAACAAACACTTGCTAGAATAACACACAAAAATTACCTTGGATATACTTGGAAGTAGAAAAGAATGGATGACGGAAAAAATGACTGAATATGGTAGAGTGGAATACGGAAAAAAACATGGTACAAGAAAATCGATCCTGTACAAGGGACTCGTTACTTTTGGTTTGCCATAATAGTAACATTTTTATGCATCAAAAACTGGTTTATATTCGAATTGTTAAATGTAAAAAGGAGTATGAATCGTTGAATGTTAAAAGGAGTATGAATCGTTAAATGTAAAAAGGAGTATGAATCGTTAGATGTAAAAGGAGTATGAATCGTTAGATGTAAAAGGAGTATGAATCGTTTAATGTAAAAATTAGTATGAATCGTTAAATGTAAAAAGGAGTATGATTCGTTAAATGTGAAAAGGAGCATTTGAATTGGTGAGTGCAGAAACAACGTCAGTCACAAATTTCAAATTTTTCAGGAGGGAGAAACAACATAATAATTCCTCCATTATTTCTGCACTCAACACTCGAAAGAAACGTCCTGTATTTACGGAACTACTCAACAGACTAACGTAGTTTTTGTACCCAACACGCATCTTGCCTTTCTACGCTTATTTTCATTGAAAACGAGTTTTCGGATTTTTGTGACTGAAGTGGTTTCTGCACTCACCGATTCTTTTATAAACAGCTTTTCTTACCCATTCCTAATCCTAAAACCTTTTTTAAGAAACTTGTGAAAACCAATGAAAAGATTTTTCTCTTAAATATTCGTTTCCAACTACAACTATATTACGATTAATAATATGAAAACTAGTAAAATATAATTAAGCTGAATTAAATTTATTAATATTACATATTATTAAACTGATAAACCAAAAGGTGAAAACATTGATATTGGTGGCAGAAAATGTTTTATAGCGATGACATTGTGTAATTAACCACAGCCGTTATACAATGATAAAGTAGGTACACAATTCACCTATAAACACTAAACAGGGTTGCGCTGTTTAAATCTCGGAAAATGTTTCATACATATTCATAATGTTAAATGGCAGACAATGCTTGTCCGGAGGATAGTGTCATATGAAGCAGGACTCATCTCCAATTTCGTAACCATTTGTGGCTCGGTTCATGAAAGCATTTGTAATTGCTCAGTGGCTAGTTCAACTTACAAATAAATTCCAGACGAACTGGCCGAACTCTTGAGAATAAATTGTGATAAAGTAATGCGAGTTCATAAAACAGATAAAGTAGTGTGAATAAAACAGAGAGACATGGAGAGCTTAGGTTTTACCCTTAATTAGCCGGACCAGAGGACATGGTCAGAAATTGATTACATCATGCTTTAGAAGGGAGGTAAGACAACATTATTTTATAATGGAGTCGTCAATGAGTGGAATGCTTTACCAGAATACGTTGTGTATTCGAAGAGAGTGGAAGATTTTAAGAAAAATATCGATAGCTATTGGAAACTGGTAAGGAATTACAGATATATTGGACCAACCTTGCTGGGCCTCTGTCCTGTTGTTGGTCGACAATTTTTTTTTATTTGTATTTGGTAATTTTGACTCTTCTTCATTTAAACTCAGATATTTAATTATGTAGTTCATTTTTGATTGATTAAAATACACCACTGCATATACCTAACTAATGTGACTAACACCAGTACTTCTCATTTGACAACTTTATGTAATCGTCAACTTTAGTAAAAAAAAAATTTGAAACATACTCGAGTATAATAGACCATTAAGTGGTGCTCAGCTCCATTTCTTAACACTCTGAAGGATACAGACGTAGCCCATAATGTGACTTTTAGGTTTTCCAGTTAGTTAGAAACATCTTCTACAAAAATATGATTTTAAAAAATAATAAATTAATTAAATTTCAGTTGAAATTTCTATCTTAGCCGTGAAAAAAATATCACAGTCCTGGTAATTTGCTCACACCCCAAAGTGTTTAGCCTTGAGACCGGAGAAGCTAATACTATAGATTGTTAATTCAAAGTATCTAGCTCAACGAAAAACCCTCAAACTTTAATTTAAAACCCTCAAATGTTTTACTCTGCTCGTAAAATATTCGGGATTTGAACCTTATTTTTCATAGCCCATGTACAAAATAATTCAACTTCAATAACATCTTTGACAAACTTATACAGGGTTCTGGCAGTCAGTTTCGAGGCTTGTCATGCTATCACTTTTCTGAGAAAGGGGCATTTGTCATAACAGAGTCTCATAAAATGAGAACCATATTTTGGCACAGGTGTGACAAAGACAAGCAGTAACGGATGATGTACGGTTCTTATCATAATATTAGATCATATAAGAATTCAGGGAATGGCCTGGTGTTATGGTTGTAATAAGAATGTTTCGGACAGACGTGAATATAATTACTTTTTACACTGTTAGAAATTTGGCGCTGTGGTCCATCAAGAAAAATCATATTCATAGCAGATGCAACTTCTGTGTGGTTAAATGTATCACCATCTTTCTATATTTAGTTTCATTATTTCTCGGGTGTTTACAGCGTAAACCCGAAATATGTTTAAGTCGAATACCAAAGATATGGTGAAACATTTAAGTACACAGCCATTGCAGCTATTTTGAACCAATTCGTTTGGTGAAACTCAATATTCCTTAATAACAGTGTACTTAATATGTATACACTAATATAACCAACACTATATTAATAAGCAACACAATAAACCATTTTCTTTAATCGCAATAAGCAGTTTTTTGCCTACAAGGTAAACAGTTTTTTACCTACACAATAAACAGTTCTTTACCTACACAATAAACAGGTTTTTACCAATAAGTCACTTTTAACACATTATGCTTAATCTGATCTTTATATTTACAAACATCCGCAAACATACATAATTTAACGAATCACAAAAAAACCTCGCGGTTGATTTTTATTTTCAAAAACTCAAACACTTCAAACTTTTGTGTACATACGTTTTAAAATCAAACGTTGATTAACCTCCTCATTAGTGAGTATAATAATATTTTAAAAATTAATCCCCGCCTAACATATTATTTAAAAAAAAACTATCAACTCTGTTGCCTTAAAGTTTCATTTTCTTAATTACCCAACCTAATAATTTTACGAAAAATACTTAATTATCTCCGTGGTTTCGATAATGGTACTTGCATTCAAGTATTTGCGATTATAATTTGCGTTCGGTATTTAATTAGTTTTAAAATTTAAATGAACTTTTTGCCTGTGAAAAAGCTTACGTTTTAACCTTAATGAGTTGAGAGCGTTTAGTTTTTTTAATGAGTTTATAAAGTTTTCTATGAAGCAAGTTTAAGAAGAATAATTATAGTTCTTGTAAGGAACTTTGATGTTTTGCTAGTAATACAAAGGATACTACGATAAGATTGTTCTCGCGTTTGATTTAAGATAATATTTTTTCTGCGATATTCCTTAAGACAATGTTTATGATAAAGTTCCCATAAGGTGTTACGCTTAAAAAAATGCATTTCTTCCAACGAGAACCTTTAAATTATATAGATCATTAAAAGTTAGTTTTTACTTTTAAGTGGAAATAACTGATAAATTTCCAAACAAAGTTTTATATTTTTAAAAGAGATAATAGACTGATTAATTTTTTTATTTGAACTAATAATTAAAATTAATTTTTTTATTTCTATTAACATTGAAGAAGAAAATCACCAAGAAAAGAAACGTGACTTTTAAAATAAACGTATTATTAAAAGAAACAATTTATGTTTCGTATTCATTTTGAATTAAGGCAGATTTCGTAGTAAGTTCAATTATTATGTGTCTCAAATTACACAAAATGTTTGAACGTCATATTTGCATTCTTGATATATTTTTTAACTTTAACGGTATACATATGGATTACCAGTTACAATCCTAACAGTAACTGTTCTACTATATCTAATATTACCATTAACTGTAAAGCACCATCATAAGCTCAAAATTTCTCAAATTTTGCTACTTTGTAAATAAAAATGCAAATTCGATTCTTTAAGCTTTACTAACAAATAAAGAATTACCACAACAGTAACTTCTATTTCAATTCATTACTTTAACTATGCAGCGTCATTATTAGTCAACACAGCCGTAACACAATAAAAAATCATTATTTTTGAGGATCAATCACTGAAACTTATTCTGACTGAATGATTATGACGTAATTGCTTTTCCTATATGGATAATGAACACAAACTAAAAAAATATTTATTAATATAATACAACATCTATGAATATTATTTTGAAAAGTGTATTCTTAACAATTTAAAATTCCTTACAAAATTTAAAAATGATAATTTATACTTTTACTTAATAAAAAATCATTATTTTTGAGAATCAATCATTGAAACTTATTCTGACTGAATGATTATGACGTAATTGCTTTCCCTATATGGATAATGAACACAAACTAAAAAATATTTATTAATATAATACAACACCTCTGAATATTATTTTGAAAAGTGTATTCGTAACAATTTAAAATTCCTTACAAAATTTTAAAATTATAATTTATACTTTTAAGCATTTACTACTGAATAAGCAGCTACAGTGCTAACAGTAGCTTCTACTTTAACTCAAATTACGTTAACTACACAACACTACCATTAATCAACACACCCGTAATGCAACACAAAAAAATAACAATTCCTTTTTGGGACTCGTCCATCGAAACCTATTCCGACTGAATGATTATGAATCTAATTGTTTTTCCCATGGATAACGACTAGAAACCCGGGGTAATTGATTAGGCTAATGACAAGCACAGCACATCAAGGATAAAAATAGTCAGGGCTAGTAATTAACATTAACGTATTTTCATTAAAAGCTAGTCATCAGGACCTGACGCAGGTCGTATATATTTCAATCGTGGAATTGCTAAACGAGGTTAAGTCTGTTGGGGAATTTTCCCCTAGGCTCTTCATGTTAACTATTTAGTGAGAGAAAAAGGGTATAGGGAATCTTTCCAGGTCCTTGATTAATTTTTTTGGTTAAGGGATTCATTAATGCAGTGACCAGGCGTTTGGAAACGAAAAAGGCGTGACGCATTTCCTGTTACCATCAGGTTACTTTTTTAGGAAATGTTTTTTATCCCGGATATTTTAGTAGTTGACTGGAATGGTTTGACATCAGTGCTTAAAGTATTTTTATTAATGCTATTTACTCACATTGCACTTAAATGCGAAGTAAAACTGTCTCTGAACAATCTAGCTTTTGCAACATTATTTTGGATGCTGATTCCAAAAATGTAAACACTGTTTCTCTCACACTTCCATATTATCTGAAAATCAGTTTAAAATAAACTATGTAACTAAGAAATATTATTCCATATTATAGAAGCTAGTTACAAGTAATATTTAAATATTTTCAAAGCATACAATAAATATTTGAAAAGCACTTGGCGAATGTAAAAGTAAACCAATAATTTATAAAAACAAATAAAACAAATGCTTGTTTGGTACGAGAAAAAAAATTTCAAACCATAAATTACAAAAAGCAATTTCTGTATTTGTTAACACGCTTTCCAACTAACTCGACAAAAACCTTCGAATGTAATTTCCTTACGAGAGCCGTTATATTTTTGTCTTCCGTATGATTAATTCAGAGTTAACGTGCTACTCAGTGGATGAAATTTAATTCTGCGTTTGGTTAAGAAAGGGTAAAAAGAACTATTTCTCCAAGTTATGTAAACACGTGCGTGAAAGATTTTTGCTTCACTAATGTAGTTTTATTCATTAGCAAGTCTTATGCGGGTCATATTTTGCTCTATGCATTATAAAATTAGTTAGTTTGTATTCTTCGTGCAAAATCTTTTAAGTATTCTGTCAGCGATAAGTAGGTTTATTCAAGTGGTTTTATTTTTATGACTACTATGCTTTTGAAAATGATAAACATATTCTAAATTTAATGCAAAGAGAGAGAGAAAGAGAGAGATGTAGATTTTAATAATTCAATACAAATATAATAAGAAATATTTTTGTTCGAAACATATACCTTTTGTTGGATTAAAAATTCTTGGGAAAATAAAAGTATTTTTTTTACTAGGATCTACACCGTTTTTAACGGAGCAGGTTTTGGTTCTAAAAACCTAGTTTGTTATTTGCATAAATGAAATTTAATTCGTCGATTTCTTTAATGCTTCATACTTTGAAATTTGTAGTGTTAAGGTTAATTCTTTGGGTTGCACTTTTTGAAGTCTGGATTCAATTTCCAAGAATTGATTGTAATTTGTAAAACTCGATTTAAAAAATGTGTTATAAAATATTTAGGATGCGTGTTAAACAATCAAATCGTTAAAATAAATGTTTAATAAAGATTTTATTACGTTATGAGAAAACTATTCAAATGGAAGTTATTCAATAGAAAGACAAATCACTTCACCATTCCACGAATCCCTCAAAATAACGCATGCATAATACCTACTTCAGTAATTTGTCAGGCACAAATTCCCCCTACATAAACACGACGACTAGGCATTCAAACTGCCAATAACGAATCTAAAACATATCCCAATCCATTTTGACGCTAAGCAATGGTATCGATGAAGGCCCGCTCCAATTAAACTTCAGAGCTTATCACCCAAAACAGCATTCCAACACTGGGAATGAAATTTGAAAGCCCGACATTAAATTTTAGCCCGACCTGGAAAATTACAAATGACCGACCTCGACTGAGCTGTTCGACGGACGTCCAGCCATTCATTTCCCTGCGTAAGCGGGTCTCTGTCTGGCCATCAATTACAAACCATTGAGTTTAGAAGAATGTGGAGAGGCTTGGCGAGAAATTAAAGTGAAGCCGTCGAGAAAGTAAACATGCAACCCTGCACAGATAAAATTTGGTGCTATATTGCATAAAAATTCTGGAACTTTTTAGCTGTCACCACTATATTTACCATAAAGTTAGGAAAGAGAATAGAGCGGTCCATGTATGTGCGCAGTATCTCACAAAAGAAGCAGGCAGGCTACAGCGGTGCATCTTGGGACCCCACAGTGCCAGTTTCGGTTACAGTGTTATGCGCAGTAGCTAAAAAAAAACTAAAGTGGTGCATCTTGGGATACCTCAGTGCCAGTATGTTATGCGCAGTAGATCGAAAAACCTGACAGCCCTGCTTCAAGCAATTTGAATTGATGGTTACCCCACTTTTCCTCCTTCCTAACTCTATGATTTGGATCGTAAATCAACCACGCTAACAGTGTATTAAAGTTATGGTTTAAACATGAAATCAAAAAATTCACTATTTAAATAGTGGTAGCAGCTAGGAAGTTCTAGGATTTCGGTGCAATCTAGCACCAAATTTTTTAACAGTGTAGTGAGCCCAAACATACCGCTCACTCAACTTTAGTTCGATGCAAAAAGCATCAGTTTATTCTTAGAAAAACGTTGATTAAAACCAAAACATGACAGTTAGTGCAGTTGTAGACTGTAGCACAATATCAATGTACACAAAAATGGAAGTAATTACCTGCACACACATGTAAGCATACTTTAGCATCCCCAGAAAGCTCACATTCATTGTAATCTGAGAGTCATAACTGTTAACGAGAGTCACCTAGATGGTGCTACACACAAATGGCTTCCAGTTCTGGTTAACATGCAGAGTTTGCAGGCTCAGAAGTCAATAAAGCAAAATTCAATGGGAAAATAAAACCCGTCACAGGTAAAAAAATAAGTTGTAAAAATAGTTTCCATTTAAATCAGAAATCGCCAAGTCGATGTAGCAAACCCATGAAAACTCCACTGTAAAATGGCGCCAAACACTTCACCGAGAGCGTTTGTTTGGGCTCACTTTAGAGCGATGAACAGCTTCATTTGGCGAACCAGATTTCGCATTGGTTTTTGCCTGGCAGCATACCCCTATCCTCCTCTTGACTTCTATGGATACAAAATTCCGCTAGAAGCAACCCGATTCGTACCACGGTAGGACATTATTCAGTCACAAATTAAGCCTTGTCACTCCTGCGGTCTTGCTAATGTTTCGTTTCGGCCAGGGCCTGCGTTATCATTTTGGCCTAATTACACGTGATTCGATCTGTGCTGGGCTTTAAACACAGTGTCGCTAACCGCTGGGAAAATGGAAGGTTGGTATATAATTGGAGATCTATTAATATGCTTTGAGCGATGAAAATTGAGCTGGTATTTATTCAAAAATCATTCTGATCAAGATATGCCAGGAAATTGGTTGCAAAAATTCAAAAATACACTAAGTATTTTTGAAAGGTAGGTGTAAGTATTTTAAAACGTTATTATTGAATAAATATAACTATTGAGAAACACATATTGTTGAATAAGAAGTAGCACAAGTGAAAAATTGTGGCATAAACATTCAAATATATTAAATAGGGCTGCGGGGAGCCCAGTCGGTCAGGCGAAAAATTCCAAGTACACTCTTAAAACAAAAGAGTGAAATGCACTCCTATAGGAGAAGTGAATTTTGGACACTGGAAAGTAGTGAAAATTAACTCAGACTGAGGTAAAATCACTCGTTTTTTTTTAAAGAGCGTATAGGTCTGTTCATTACCAAAACACCTGCTGACCTATACCACGATAAAAAATATAAGTCCAACAAACAATTCATAATTTAGAGGGGTAGCACGTTCAAAAATGCTCCAAATTGTCAAGATGCCGCGTACGATGTCGTCGCCCTAAACGTTGTGTTCGGTGTCTACTCGGGTGTCGGCTCGTGGCTCCATGAATATGGCTCTAATTTATGACGCCAGTCGACAATAGCACTCGTGTAAATCTAGCTTCGTGTAAATCTAACTTCTATGTACAAAAGTATTTACCCCCCCATAGTACATACCATAATTTGAAAATAATTTATCATTTTGAGAAAAGTTGATGTGATGACCTGGATAAGGTCGTATATATTTCAATAGCGAAATTGCTAAACAATTTTAAGTCAGTTGGAAAATTCCCCCCAAGGCTCTTCATGTTAATAAATTAGTGAGAGAAAAAGGGTATAGGGAATCTTTCCAATGACTTGATAAATTCTTTTGGTTTAGGGATTCATTATTGCAGTGACCAGGCGTTTGGAAACGAAAAAGGCGTGACGCATTCCCAATGACAATTTGGTATCGCATCACTTAAATTTTTTTTTCTGATCGCCTATAGCCATTTATGGTATCAAATAGAACATCATTCGATTCTTCAATTTTTTTTCTATTAGAAAATATTTTTTATTAATCCCAATATATGTCCAGTCTTATCATTTTTTTAAAAATTATGATCAGAAAAATGATGCCAAATGACATCACAGGTACTGACAGGGTTAATGTAACTCATTTTTTAATAAACATTTCCAAGACATTTTTCATGTAACAAGTTCATTTCTTATTTTACTCGGGGCTTTTGACAGACTTTTATATACATCAAATTCATTAAAACACTAACTGAAAAACACGCTTTACCGAACCTGATAAGAACCTCCAAGCCATCTGAACCTGTAGGCTAGCGGAAGAGCAAACACAAACGTTTTACAGCCACTGGCTCGGCTTCCTCCGAAGCAAATGTACAAGAGGAATTCGAAATTTACTTCGTACCAAACGGGACGTGAATAAAATTGAAACAAATGAGAAACTCCGCGTTGTCTTGAAGTTGGGTTTTCTTTTTTCTAGAAGCGTAAAAAAAGTAGAAAGACAATAGTAGAAAAAAAAAGAATTGATCTCAATTTAAGAGGCGCTTTGAAGCAAAAGTAATGTGGCAGCAGCCAGCTATTGCGGGATAAAACTATTGCTCGGAGAAGAGTGCAGTAAGCTTTATGGGGGAACGGGAACAGAAGGCTTAAAAGTTGAAGTTGAATTCGGAATGGAAAGAAATGACAAGTCTTGAACATTTATTCATGAAAGACCACACATTTTATCATTTTTTTTCTGCATAGGTAATCAAGATGGCTTCTAGAAGGTATGCAAAAGGTGCTCTAGCACAATACGCCTTGCTTTAAGAGAGGCCTCGGGTTGGAATTATTATGGAATGTAAAATATGTATTTTTATGTTTCAAAAGAGTTATAAATACCTACATTTGCATCGAAAATAGATTTTGAATCAGTATTTTCTTCTTTAAAAATGTGTATTCGTGCTACATTAAACAATGATACATATTTAAATAATGTCATTCAAAAAATATCGAACGAAAATATTTCTGCAAACAAATAGTTTTTTTCACGCAGTTCTTCAATACCAAAATCATTTTGACTCGTAAAAACATAACATACCTTGTTTATTATTCCATCTATAATAAGTCAACAACGTCAAAAACCATAAAACAAATATTTATCATTTTTTTACCGAGATATTTTTTTAATACTTTTTACGCTTTGGCCAAGCATAATGTGCATTAAAACCTCATTAACGTGGTTAAAAATGGTTGCTGATGGAAAGTCTTCACACGGCTTTCCGAATTTTCCGCTGGGCTGCGTGCGAGGCAGACAGTTCATTATTCTGCGTCAAATATGGCGAACCAACGCTTCACTTCACAGCTATGTTAAATAGAATATCGACCCTCTAATTTCGACATGCAGAAAAAAAGCTCTACATAACAAGGAAAAAATTCCTTAAAGAGAAAAACATTAAAAAAAAATGCTCCTGATGATTAAAACCAAGATTTTTTTTAACAGCAGTTTTTCCCAACCCGTGTAAGTTATGGGCTGTTCTTCTCATTTAATTTCGTGTTTGTTATTCCAAAAATCGTGCCTCCCCTGTTTCCTCGAAGCATTATTAATTTACCGGAGGTTTTTATAGGGGAGTGTAGACACAAGAGGGGATGTAAAAAAAAATTGTGATCATCAAGAATGAGGCATATAAAAAAAATGTGCCTTTAATTCTTATGGGTAAGTTAGGGCTAGTTCTTTTACTTAATAATGAGCCCAGGAGTCTTAAATGGTGGAGTGCAAGTTTGCGTAAAGAATCTAGAATTCCCTCATTTATTTTTGATTTAATAATGCCCAAGACTAAACTCCGAGAGAGGAATATTATAGCAGGTATTAATTGGATTTGCAGGCTTGTTTTATGGCATGCATTAATCAGTTTAAATATTTAATTAGGATGTATATTAAAATCATAAGATTGCAGAAGTTTCTTATAATATGTAAAGTAAAAAACCTCGAACATTTATGCAAATTTTCAAATAATATTTCAACCATTATGCTAAAGTAATACCCAAATAATATTAAAATATTACGCTATAGTAAGAGAGAAAACTCGAGATAAAAAAAAGTTTGGCATTAAAAAATTTAACACAATAGGTTTTGAAAATCAGCTGATTAGTAAAGTTCACTAAATATTTTGATAAAAATATTTTATTTCAATTAGGTGTTTTGGTTATTTCATGTTTTCTTCTATAAAATTATTCACATTTATTTCTAAAAAAAAAATCTAAATTGTACCCGGAAATTGTTTAAAACATAATTTGGAGCTTCGATAAATATCTATTACATTTATAATATTTTACTTTAATAGAGACAATCAAGGACATGTGCATTTAAGATGCATATTTTTAAACTTAGGCGTCTGGAAACCTGTAAATCAATACGCAGTATCTATTTTATTTATAATATTTTAGTTTAAAAGATGCAATAGGGGACATACATTTTTACGATACACAGAAGCTCAAACGTAGGCATTTTTTAAAACCAGTAAAATAATCCACAGTTTAAAATATACCAACAAAATTTCGAGCTACTCCAACCCACTTAAAAAAAAATTCCAAATTTCCAACTGATGAATCAGTTTCGTCATCACATCGTTTTCGTCTGATGCATTTCTCCAAAGTCACATACCGGACTTTTCCTCAAGTACGTTTCCTCGAATCCTCGAGAGAAATGCGGAAAGCAATCATCATAAACACTCGAAAGATTGCCTCAAGAATTCCTTATTTTTGGATGTCTCGCCACGAAACTCGTACATGAAGGATTTTGTTGGAGAGGCAAACTTTTTTTTTGAAGTGTAGTGATAAGTAGTTGTTATTTTTAGCAACAGTATCGATATTGGTACCAATAAAAAAACTTAAGTTTTTTAAAATTTTTAACGGAAAAAAAATAGCTAGATAAGTTACGAATATTTTAAATTATTTGTTAAATATGAGAAATAGTTCACGAAATATTGGGTTCAAAAGCAGTACAAAAAAGAACGCCAGACGTTATACACATTTTTACTTAAAATAATTCATTAAAAAATTCGAATTAAATTATATTTAAATGGCATGTAAGAACTAAAATTTTTATTGAAAAGTTCCCTTCCTTGTTATCACTAGCTTATCTGCCGAATAATATTTTGTCAATTATTTCAGTATAAATATAGTAATAATTCTTGAGTATTGTTTAATTATTGACGCCCTGTACAGTAAACTAATATAAAGGAGAATATTTTTTATGAGCATGTTTTAAAGCTAATTATTAAAAAAAAATACATTTAACTAAAGTAGAATATAATTACTTGTATGAATTATTACGAATGTTATTCGCTATTTGATGAAAGAATATTCTAAGTTAATATTTACCTAAAATTATTGCTGTTTATGCAATTATAACAGTTTTTCAAAAATGGTTAATAGACAATTGCATATTTTTTTCCCTGCTTCAATTAATTGTAAAAAACCCTTTGACATTTTTTGAGACCTCTTTAATTTCAAATTAAAATTTTGAAATATCTAGTTTCCTCATTAGTCTGAAAGAGGAATTCACGTAATAGTCTGATGGGTGACGTAGAGAGTCGATTTATTATGAAATCGGCGGCATTTTTGTGTGTGTTTGGTGTGTTCAAAAGTGTTGAAACTTAGTGAAATCGAGTCTGCGTAATAACAGTCACTGAAGAGCTGATTGTATCACAATCATTCGAAGCAGTATTTGATTTCTAACTATTTTTTAGTTTTAAAAACACATATTTCAAATGATCCAATATAATTGAAGAGCTTAGTGGAATGATATAATTAGATGCACTCGAAATAAAATGCATTTACATCTTTATAATATAATTGCACTACCGTATTGATGGGTACAATTAAATTTATGAAAGTGTAACGTTAGCTGGCTAAAGTAAAAAAAAAATCATAGTTTCTAAAATTTTCTTTTAAAAATGTCTAATGAAAAATTGTGAATTTATTCGTAATAAATATTTAACATACTTGAAAAACTTGGAAGTAAAATAAAAGGCCTGCAACCACTAATCCCAGATTTTCATTTCTTCTATTCAAATAATAAAATACAATTTAGAAAAGAAAATTAATCCCGCTTCTCTTGAAATGAGAATCACACTAGCATAATACCCACAGAAAAACCAATTCCACCTCAAAAAAATCTCAAAATACAGAGACCCTCTTGAATAAATAATAGAGTTATCTCCCTATCTCCACCACAAACTACCACAGTTTCAATTTGCATGTATCTCATTTATAATGGACGCACCCGGCCCCTTACAAAGGCCTATCCCGACAACCTCCCACCCCCCATAATCTGCTACTGCTAAATGATCAGCGTGGCTCGAATTTCAATAATTAGCACATTCCTTCCCTCTATCTCCTTAACAGTAGTTAGAAGCACAGTGGCGTAACTCGTGACCTCCGTAGCCGAGTAGTTGAGGCATTCAACTGGAATATCTGACTTTCGTTGAGAGACGAGAATACATCATACAGTTATCTTGTAAAAAAGATTTGAGCTGTAAATGAAGTAAATACAGACCTGATACCTCGATAATACCCGAGTACACTAGGGCATATGCTTTCTTGAAATATGTGGAGACCAAAGTCCAGGCGGTGTAAAATAGTTTTACCATGTTATCAAATATTCACCATAAATGGGAATCACTAAAGCATCAATTTAATCTAAATTGAAAAGAAAATAACATCGGTTAATGAATTGTAAATTGATAATGTTTTAAAATAGTGTTGCCATCTGCTGGACATTTGGGGAATTTTAAAACTTCAAAAATATATAATCAAATAATTAGATAAAATTTTCGTTTCAAATGTGTTTCATTCCGATGTTACGTTGTTTCCCATACCTGGGGGAAAAGGGCTACCATGGTGAAGTAATACTTCTGCAGAAGTTGGGATTCCAAAATTTATCTAATTAGCTCTACGAGACTGATAAGCCCTCTTAAACCTACAAGAAACTATACTGAATGACTGTTTCAGGGCGAAAATGGCTTTATTTATTGTCGTGGTTACGGCTACCAAACAGGACGGTTAGCGTGACGTCACAAAGAGCTTTTGCGGCCCTAAAGTTGACTATTCTCGAACTGGGGTTCATTCACACATTGAAGCCTTTTAACTTGCCCATTCTTAACTTAATCGGGCTTGTCAATGCTAGTTTGGGTATTAGTAACAATAACATGAAGCAACGGAAGAATTTTTTTAGCATTTTCTTTCAAGTTAGTTAATTATTTGCATCTGTTTTGACTCGAAGAATGTGATGCAAATGTCATTTTTTTTTTAAAATTCATCTTCTAACCACTCCTTTTCCGTACCTCGGGAAAAGAGGGGTATATTTTCCGTTATCCTACTTTACTGAAAATCTAAATGTAAAAGTTGCAAATGATTCTAATGCACTGGGGAATTTCCCATTGCAGTCCCAACTATTAACATTTGAATATAAAAGGAAGTGTCTACGAAAACCTCTGTGTACTTGACGCCTTATTACATACACCCACAGCATTTTCGGTCATACACCTCTGTCCTTCCTACACACAGATTATTGGATATATAAAGAAGAACGCCCCCCTCTTCCCCAACTTTTAACGGGGGTCGTATATTACCGGGGCATATTTATTTTCCCCACGACGCAGGGGGGTAGGGATTGAAGAATGTTTAATTATCGTCTTCTTTTATGTATTTGCAAACGGTATTCCGGTTCGCAATCAGCTTATCCCTGGTGATGGGGTGAAAGGGGTGAAAGTTGATGGGATGCTTCGGGATGTCGTTAAAGCTTTCGGGGAATTGTAGGAGGGGGTGCGTGAAAGTGCGGGGGAAATCAATTTTCAACCTAATTAGTGCGTAATGTGTGGCCTTTCATTGTGTGCGGGTTGATCAGTTGTTTGATAACGAAGCCTGTATTCAATTATTTTTGTAGGGGTTTTTTATATACGAAGGGGTGGTATGAGAATGTTAGCAGAAAAAATAGGCATATTTTAATCACTGTGTTATATTCAAATGTCCTTTTCACGAAAACTAAAAAAAATAGAGCAAGTTGAATCCATTGTGATCCAACGCCAAATGGTTTCGCTACGGTGAGGATTTGGATCCCCTATTATGGCACTTGACCTAAAGATATATTATAACGTCGGTCAAATGACAAAACTACTAATGTGCCAAACCACAGAAATGGAAAACTGGATCAGTTCATGGTTTTGTCTTTTGACCGACGATATGAAATATTTTCATTTTATGAGAGAATTATTACAGATCGTGCATACTGCATAGTGTTAATCCTCAATCTGATAAAATTCAAAAGGTGAAACCCTTACTGCTTGCAACAAGAATACACTACGATGCAAAAGTTTAGACAATAACGTTTTTGAACTGTAAAATTTAGAATTGTGATAGTATAATTACAAAACATCTTTGAATATATATTAAATAAATATTTAGAAATGCTATAATTGAAACATAATTGCTGGATTTGCTAGATAATTTTTTTTATTAAAATGAAATTTTGTATAATGCAAAAGTTTAGATACAAATACGATATTATGATAATTTAAAAAAGAATTCTTCAATAAAAATTTGAAATTAGGCCATTATGTTTTTTATATGATAAATTAAAAAGCACGAAATACAAAAAAAAATTAAAAAATTAAAATATTTGTATATGATTATTGGAAATGAAAGAAATCATTGAACTGATTTATATTAAAAGAAAAAAACCAGTGAAATACAATTTACGATTTTTTTAGTACTGATGTTTAATACTATTCATGATAAATATAAGCAATTATTTTGAACTCAAATTGATAAAAAGAAGTTAATTAGTTATTTTTCTTTATTCAACATCTTACATAAATTAATATCTATAAAAACAAAATAAATTTTAAAGTTATCATTTCGATTACAATTTAAAGTATTTTTTATTCATTTCATTCAATTTGGTTAACAATTCCAATTAGTGAAATTTAATAAATTAAAATTTATGTTTCAAAAAATAGTTTAGTTGGTAAAATAGTAAAAATAAATATTGATGATAAATTTTAATAGTTCTCAATTAGTTTTACAAGACTTATTTAATTTTTAACGAAAGTAGATTAAATTTATTAGAGGACATTTTTCTTTAAAGCTAGGTTTTCGGAACAGAATATTAAACAAATCTAATAAGAGTATGTTTGGTACCAGCATTAACGATATTACGACATTAAGTATTTAACGTTTAACTAAAATGGGATTCAGAAAGCCTTTCTCGGTATCAAATACGAACTTAAGATGTCTTAAAGAATACCACTAATGCATTTTCTAAAGAATTCCTTGAAGATCTAATTTATTTTATCTATGCTTCATTATACAAGATTAATTTAAGTAGAAATTCGAGAAGTTTGGAATAAATAATTTGAAACCCCCCGTATCAATTTTAAACATCTCATTTTACAAAACTTTCTTTTTCAAATAAGAGTAATTAAAAGACAAAGGTTGATAAATGATAACGTTAAATCAACAAATGTTTGGATGCTTGCAGAATAATCGTGTACGATTGTAAAAATCGTGCATGTGTAAATGTATAATTGAGCTAGATTTAAATAATACGTTTTTTGAAAAATAATGTTATTAGCGATGTTACAATGTAACGTTTTGTTCAAATAAAATACTTTTTAAGCAATCCAAAATAGTTTTGTTAAAATGTTAATTCAGTTCAAAATACAACTATTCTATTTTAAAACTTTTGCTTATTTTCCAAGCCATACGTTGAAATTTAAAAAAAAAGGTTTTAATTTTAAAAATTAAAAATGACTTTCAGGCAATTAAAAAATAAATAGTACAATTAGTTTGAATAATAGCATTTTGTTTTAAAGTAGCTATTGTAAAATTTTATTTGCAAATAAATGAAAAGAAATTAATTGACTTCAGCCTCTTTATTCTGAAAGATGCATTCAGAATCGAAGATATATTTTCTTTTAAAAAAATAATTGATAAAAACGTAATTTCCTTAAAATTCTCAACAATTTACAATAGTATTTGAAGTGCTGACCAAATTATAAGTGTTTAAAAGTTTAAAAAAATAGTAATGACTTTTATTTTAAAACCACGTATGAAACATGAAATATTATAATGTTTTTTATGCTTGCAATTTCATAAGGTAAGAAGTAAAAAAATATAAGGTAAAGTAATATTTCTCTAAGTAACAGATTGTGTGACTATTTTAAACAATGAAAATACATCCTAATAAACAAAGACTCATAAATTATGTGTTTAGCGACAAGTACAAACTCCATTATGTCTTCGCACACAAATTAAACTTTCGCGTGATATTTACGAAATTTGATTAAACGCTACAATGGTATTAACGCCCACTGAAATATTCCATTTTAATTAAGTTTGTATTTATTCCATTTTAATTAAGTTTGTTTTAATAATTAGAACAAATAGACTAATACGCAACAAGGAAAGTTCACGGTATCATTTTAAACAGTTAACTTTGTTAAAGATAACACAAAATTGTTGTAATAAACTCAAATAATACTATTTTTGATTACAGAGGGTGAATTTATTGATATTTAAAGTATTTTATCGACAATATTTGTTAAGAAAACAAGTTCATGATCGTTTTATTAATCATATGAATATTAAAAATATCGAATAACTGTCATTAAAGTAAATGTAGAAAATATCAGTTAAATATATTGTTGTTATTTTACAATTGAAAATTTAAAAAATTACGTTGTAGTAAATTATTAGAGTACATTTACTCCCTTTCTCTTATGGTCCTTAATAACCCATGAATTACTTGTAGCGATGATACAATTTGAAAAAAAAAACTAATACTTTCTATAAATAATTTTCATGTGTTTAGTTAAATGAAGGAAAATATATGCATATTCAACGAGGTATTATATTTCATATTCATAAAACAACCCTTTGCACCTATGAATATTTATTTGAAGTTTTACATTTACATTACATCCATCCTTTTTGTTCTACCTTCACATCAACCTCAATAGATCAGTTGAACAAAGAACTTTTTCCCACACAAAAGTAATTACTTCGTGTAAAAAAAATCAGACTGATAACGCTCATATTGCGTGAGATGTATGTCTTCGTCCCCTGGTATTACCAGCTGACAAAATACTACATAATTACCGCACCTCTGAATCACAAGGGTACATCTATATACTGTTAAAAAAGCATTGGTGGAAGCTTGCGCCAAAAAAATGCCACCAGTTTTTGAGGAAAGTTATACGATAATGCTGGTTTCAGCCTAGCTTCCTCCAGCTTTTTTGTGTAACGTTACTAAATAATGCTTGGGTAAAATTACACCAAATTACATTTTAGGAAAGGTGTCAATTTTTGCTATTTTGTTGCCGTTTTTATCGAAACAGAGAATAAATTCTAGGTTAGGTTTTGAATTATCGTCACAGTAGAGCTACACGGGGGCTATTGCTGACGGATGTCGCATTTTAGAACCACAGTCAAGTGACGAGCCGACACCTATATAGGCACCCAACGCAACCGCAAAAATTCCAGAGAATGAGTAATAGCGGACGTATTATCTATTTGGATTGGATTGGATTTCACTATTTGGTATTAGGTAAGGTTATCTAAAGAATTCAAATACATCAGTGACAAGAATTTGAAAGAAAAGTAGTAAAAAAAAACACATTGACTTTCTTATTTATAAAAACGGGCTTGATAAAGCGGTGATGATCTCAGAGATCTTATTAAATACACGTGCCTTTGTTGATATTAACTCAAAATAATCCAGTGAAACCGCATTTTACATCAAGCTATAAGTTCTTAGTAATGCATTTATCTATGAAATTGTAGTTTCGAATGTTTAAAAGTAAAGGTGAAAATATCGGAAATTTACTATTGATTTTAAACGGTCAACACTTATTCCACACCTTAGATCGAACAAAGCGCCTTAGGAAAATCTTTCTGTTTCGATGAATCTTTTATTACACTTAACGACTCAAGTATTTGATGTAATAAAATATCCACTGTTGAAAATGATGGAATGTTACTCTCGGTTACTGCCTTACGGAGTAACGTTCCACTTTTTTTTTTTTTTGAAAGTGTAAGAAACAGTTAATATATGAAAACACATTTTGGCAAAGAAACAATTTTCACTCTTAAGGGGGAATGGGCGCGCTGGACCAGGGGTTTCCAAACACAAGACCCTCGATGTTTATCCAATGGAGAAAAAACTAGTTTCCTGTGCCTCATTTCTCCACTTGTATTGAATATTTTTTACAAACGATTTTTTTCTTAAAATAATAGTGTAGATAGCTTACAGGTCTCTGTAATCTCACTTTTTGAAATTGATTCGAATACTTTGTAAAATTATTTAGTGTTTTTCTTTTTTTTTTAATCGATCCAATTTCAAAAAGTGGGATTGTCGTATGTAAGCTACATTCATCACATAAAAAAATCCGTTAAAATGTTCAATACAGCCGAAGAAATGTGACAAAATATTCTTTTTTCTCCATTGCATTGACACTGGTGCACTTTGCTTTGGAGACCCGCTACCCTGCGGGCCCATTCCCCTTAATAGAGACTTGAGAAATGATGGTAACTTATCAGGATATCAGATGTTCATACAGTTCACATAACTCCTCTTGGAGCAAACGGTGAGAAAACTAATTATTTGTTGAACGAATAATGGTAAAGAATAATGTCACGTAAAATATTTTTGATGTAATAAGCTACTGTGAAAAGTTTATTATTTTTTTATCTTTGCTTTTATTATTCGAGAAAAATAAAATGTTTTTGCAATACAGGTATTCGCTACACAATTACTCGGGGATGAATTTTAAAACGTATTACATTTTAATGTGATAAGAAAATAAATAACGTATTATTTGAAATTCAAATATCAAATATAAAGTCACAAAATTTACCACTACACAATTGTCAAATATATTACATATAAAAAACATGTTTTTTAAAATTAACTCAGTATTATGAAAAAGATAACCGTTAGTTGAGTAATTGTGATATGTGGGGCAATAAAAATGACAATATTATAACCTTAATTACCATCTTAAGAAATATTATGCAGATTTCATTTAATATTCTAAGAAAAACACAATGGTGTCATTCGTTTGCGCTTCGTTATTAAACGATATAATTTTCTGCTTGATGCATATCTATTTTTGATCCATTTTATATTAAATTGCGTACTATATAAAATATTCATCTTAAATGCATATAGGTTTCATTGGGAATACAAAGTAATTTTGGCTAGGCAAAATTGTCATTTTATCACCATAATAGACTTTACAATCGTTTGCAATCTAAGAATAATTTAAAATATGATTTTTAAAAGCATTCATTTCAAAATATCAATGCAAAACAATCTAAGCAATTGTTTTTCTTGACGAAGTATTTCTACGAAACCCATTATTTTCCAATTACATTTTATTTTCATATAATTTATTTTCTCCGTTTTAAAATGAACAAAAAAGACAATTTCTTCTTGGAGTATCACTAGACAGACTGAATGCTTTTAAAAGAAACGGGTTCGGCGAAGACATAAAAAAAATACAGACAGCTTGCTTTTTTTAATATATAAATCTTAGACTGATTCTCGTCACAAATAAATTGAATTTTACAGGAATTTTCTCGCCTTATCTTCCATTTCACGTTTCAAGGAATCTAACCACGAAAAACTGGTTTGACAAACTTCAATCACTATTATCAATACTAATTATAACGTACACTTTAAACCCAGTTTTAATTAATAATATATGTGCTGTCGGTTTGCGCTACGAATATATTGAGGAATTTCAGCATTTATTTCAGATTTTATATTTTGTGTTGTAAATTAGAAAAAATGTCCTTCTAAAATCAAATTGGCTAACTAAATTGCGATAAACAATATTTATCAAGATTTCTAATTTCAAATACAACTATAAACGGTTTTTCAAGCCCTAATTTAAAGAGTCAACCACGAAATATACAAAAAGTATGGTGAATCTGACATTCTAAAGGTGGTAAAGGCGTCCCGCATTAGGTGGTTGGGACATGTATTTCGATACGAAGATAGCTTCCCCGCTAAAAAAGTAACTTTCTCGAAGATGGAAGGAAAGTGGCGCACAGGAAGACCCCCAACTAGATGGCTGGATGTGGTTGAAAGAGACCTCAAGGTGTTAGGAGTTAACCGTTGGAGGGCCATTGTGGGGGACAGAGTCAGATGGAGGGGACTTGGAGAGACGGCCATGGCTGTACGCTGTAGTGTCAGCGAAGAAGAAGATATTAAAAGTAAACTAAGGAATTTAAAACTTCTGTAAAATCGTAGAGGGCAGGTATAAAGCACAGGACCGATTTTTGCGAACAATTTTTGGACATTAGCTACGTCATTAGCTGTTCAACGCTTCTCGGTGGCTTTTAGGAACACTGACTTTGCAGTTAACTAAATAAATTATATAACAATATCGTATTTCGGGTATAAGGATAATTATAAATGGCTCCTCCATACCTAAAATTCAAAACTTATTAAAATTATTGCATTTATATTTTTCGAAATTTCGTGTGTTGAATTAAAACCTGACAGGTAAATGGTTTATCCGTCTATACTCACTATTCTACTATTCCCACAGGGTTAAAATTGGACGTGGAAAAGGAAAAAAAAAAGGGAAAATTCAGTATCTTAACTTTCATAAACAAATTTCCTTTTAGTTGAATTTTGCAGTAAAAACTTCAAAATATTTTTTAAACAAAAGCACGATATATAATGCTTTATAATTATGTCAAACTACCTATACGACCTGTCCCGTTTCCCGTTCGAATTATAACGAAAACCGGAAATTATTTTCTGTCGAATAAGTCGTTTTTTGCCCGTCTTTGACTTCACATCAGCGTGTCTTCCTTATCAGAGGTGAAATCTCATAAAAGGTAAATTGACTTCATAGATTTGCATAGCTGCGGTTGTCGTGGTTTTGTGTCGAACAACGAGTTTCCAAAGTTAATTACTTCAACGCTCCCCTTTCTAGGCTGGAAATGAGAGTTGTTAGATAAAAATTGAAAATCTGATTGGGAATGGAGGTGTTTTAAGCTTTTTTGAGAAAGTTGAGTGGTGAATAATTGAACAGTTTGAGCACTAGAAGAGTAAATTGGTTTCAACGAAGCAAACCTTTTCAGAAAAACATCCTTAAAAGCAATCGCAACTACGTCACTTTTGTTTATTACACTTTTATATCGTTATAATTTGGCTTTGTTTATTAAACTTTCAAGCCAATCCCCAAAAACTGTCTTTGTTCCAGTAAAATATGCATTCATTTGAAATTGTCTTAAAAGTTTTGGACAGCAATTTTTATATGTCAATTATCGCTTCCAAATAGCAACGCTTCAAATTATAACGCAGCCAATCAATAATATTTTGATGAATATATTTTTGATGTTGATCGACAAAAACTTTTTTAAACAACACAAACTGTTATAAATATACATTTTTTATCAATCCAATAATACAACATCATTCGATTTTATATTAATATCTAACAGCTGCTTATTGTTTTGCTGCTACTTATTCTTTAACACCAACAAACAAAAGCCAAGGTAAGATAACAATTTTCAGATAATTGTCCTCGATTTTTTGTGGCCACTATAATTTTGATCTCCCTTAAAATTAAAGTCGTAGTAAAGTTTTAAATCAACATACAACATTGAAACCATATCACCTTCAAAAACAACTTTGCGAATGGAATTTTTTTAAACATTTAAAAAGCCATTATCAATATAAAAACCCTCATTAAACTGAATAATTAATATTAAGATTTATTCTTCATTAATAAATGCTCTAACGTAAATAAAAAATTATGTCTTTTTAAAAATAAAAAAATAGAACGAAT
Source organism: Hylyphantes graminicola (assembly GCA_023701765.1). NCBI lineage: Eukaryota > Metazoa > Arthropoda > Arachnida > Araneae > Linyphiidae > Hylyphantes > Hylyphantes graminicola. The sequence goes on along the minus strand of CM043114.1, from coordinate 61,132,787 downwards.
TCTGACATTTTTAAACAAATAATGAACATTTTCAAAGAACTTCATTGTGATGTGTGTATAACGTCATTTGAAGTTGATTTATTTTACAAAAATAATTTTATTAAATGAAAAATTAATGGAAATTTAAGTTTCTCATGCTATTTTCGTGAGTGACAATGCTGATTTAATTCCATTAAAGAAGCCTTATTTTTAAATATTCAAATACTAAATTTTTAAAACATTTAATATAGTTCAAATTTTTTGAATTTTATTTTTTTTCAGAGATTTTCGACAACTTTTAGTTTTGTTGCGCTGATTATTTTTTGACGAATCGCACTTGCTAGTAGCATTTATAGCTAGGGCTTTTATAAAAACTACTTTTTAAGTTAGAAACGCTGTTGGTATCATAAAATTACGTGCTTGTGGTAAGTTAAGAGGGAATACTTTAAATTGAAAAATACATAAAAACGAAGTTTACTTTTCTAAATATTAAGTGTTTTAGAGACAGTAGAACAATTTAAGTTAAATAACTATTTCAATAAGACCCGCATAAAATATTGAAGTATGTATTCCTGAAGTATTTTATTATCAAAAAACTTCGACTACACATACACAACTATCTCCAAAAATTTCCGTTAAAACGTAATCAAACCAACTCTGCATTCTGTGCAAAAGACCAAACTAAACCGATGAAAGCAAATAAAATTATTGCCCCCAGATCTTGACAAGGGGTATTTATTAATCTTAAGAGCGGCGGACATGGTGAATAAAAACCAATAATTAATCACGCCGGGGTATCCCGAAGCCAAGATAACATTCCAATTTTCGATAAACAGATTTCCTCTGCATCCTTCCCGGAGATATATCTGGTAGTATTAGTTTTTCTGTATCTATGTTCTAGTATGGATTTAGGAGATCATACAAGGGGGACATATTGGGACAGTGGTTTAACTATGGGTTTACACAATGCTTACAACTGATTATGTTTTTAATGCATGTTGTTGAAAGCATCACTTAAAACTTTGTAACATTGCATAAATTATTTTTGCTGTAAATTTTGTGCTTGCCCTCTGGAAAATATGACAATTAACTTAAACTCATGCATTGAAAGCAAGTTTACATTTAATTTAAATTTTTATTAAACTTTATTAACATATCAGAGGAAAAACAATTATTATTCCATGTTTTGAACTTTAAAATTTCGTTTTATTAGAACAATTAGATTTTTGTCTAAATCATGCCTGTTAATGAATACCTGACATTCAGGAGACAAATTAATACAACTGTATCTCTCAGAAGAACAGCATTTTTGGGATTGGCAAAGAAAGTTGGGTTCTTGTCCTTATACCAATAAAAAACATGAAAAGGGAGTGATCTTTAATTCTAGGTTCAAAGTATTATATTGCAATTTATGCTGCGCTTAAGTAAGAATTTTCGCTATCTATGTCTCGAACAATGTTTTATTACAATATTTTCGTCACTTTCTTCAAGACTAAATAACATATTTGAATTCAGACCTGCTAACTCTCCTGATTCAGAGCATCAAATGTCCGTGCCATGTCTACCAATTGCCGGATTTTCGGAAGAAAAAATATAAAACTTTTTCTTGGCGTCCGGAATAAGGATTACCGAGTAAAATCTGGAGAATTGGTAGGTTGCTTGGTTGAATAAACCTCGCAAGTAGGCTAGTCTGTTACCATTAAATTTAGTTTTGCTTGAAATATCGTCGCACGAGTTACACGAGGGCTATTGGCGACGTGCGTCGTATTTTCGAACCATAGTTAAGGGACGGGCCGACACCTGGCACCCAACGCAACCGTTAAGGGCGACATTGTACGCAGCGTTAGGACTTTGAAGTATATTTAACAAACATCCCCTTTACACGGGGTATTTGTCGTCGGAATTTTTTTGGCTGCATAAGCCGTTTATAGGTCAGTTACTTTGGCGATGCCCGGACCCGAAACTGGGACATTCCGCATGCTAGGCGAATGCCTAACCGACTGAGCGCCCCAGCCCTCCCTGTTTAAATTAAGAATTTAAACGAGTGGGTGGTCTAACAATAATAAATTATCTAATTTGGCAACAACTACGTTAGTGAATAAAGTTACCGTGAATCATACCCTTCTATAATGCCATTTCCCTAAATCAACAATAGACATAAACCACTATTCATACAAATCCATCTCATAATAAATGAGTGCATATATATGGTCCGAATACAGCGGGGAAACAAATAATAATGGAACACTAGCCAGGGAGGGTATTTTTGTTCTAGTTTTTATCGTCTGTTGATGGAACGTTCGATCTATTCTTAGGAAAAGTGGGGTGGGCGTTGGTTTGACGTGCGAAGACGCCTCTTAAGCGAGAATTTGGACGCCCCTCTATTAAGAAATAATTTATGGTCCACTCTTAGCGTCAGGGACTTAATGTTTCGGGGAAAAAAGAACCTGCCAAAATATTTTATTTGGTAGCTATGCAAACTGAGTTTTATAAATATCGATATTTCTGTTATTTTCTTAATAATGAATAAAAGAATGTTGAAATATATTATTGTCACTTTTATGCAATAAAAATGTACGTAATTATTTTAGGCTCTGAATAAAAATTTGATTATTTGTGAGACAACTTTCAATTTAATTGACACTTTGAATTTTTTTATTGAAATAAATCTTAAAGCATTCAAATCATCAGCGGGAGCTTTTTTTTTTAATAAGGACACTGATTTATTTATCTCAAAATCCAAAAATTAAACTAAAAAACTACAGCTAATAACGTGGAATAAATCTATTAAACCAATAACAGGGATAGAAGGTTCTTATTTTTATACTAGCCAGTGGCTGAGACATGATGGCTGTGCACTATTGATATATAAAGTAGGTCTGGATTGGATTACCAGCTTAAACAAATCAAAATTTTATGACGCATATTTTTAAATAACACAATAAAAAAATTAACTTGCACCTCCAAGTAATACAAAACGACACCATGTTCATAATCTGATTAGTTAATTTGCCAAATTCCAATTACAAAAACAACAACACTTGACAATTTATTTATATCATAAGAATGACTTAATAACGTGTAAAAATTATTTAAAACAGTACATATAATTATAAAGATTTTTTTCACAATCGTGAAAAAATCGCTCTCTGAAATTCCTACTAACTATTCACAAACCATTAGTAATTAAATTAGTTTTGTTTAAATTATCGTCGCACTAGAACTACAACACGGCTATTGGAGACGGGCGTCATATTTTACAACCACAGTTAAATACGTAATAAAATATATTTTTATTTGAAATAACAATTAACTAGATTTATTGATTAAAATAAAAGTATATAGAACTAGACAAATTATGTATTGTTATGATTTTAATATAATAGTTTACATATGAATTTACATATAACTGAACACAATTGACCGGCGACAGAGGTAGAGAAAAAAAAAGTTTCGAATGTCTCAAAAGAATATTAATTTCATTAGCACAATTAACGAAGCGTTTTTGAAATCAGAGTCCGTTCATATACTAAGCAATTCAAAAATATATTTAATCAAAACCAATTCGAAAAACTTGTACCCTTTCAAAACCTAAACAACTTCTGCAAGTTTAGTTATTTTTAGATAAATATTTTAATATGTGAGTAAAAGCTTCCTGCAAAGCTTTATTAACTAGAGAAACATTTATTTTTAAATAATAACTGCAGAAACGGATTTTGAATGTATACACTAGCATTGTTTCTGCAACTTAAAACAAAAGTTTCATTATTTGAAAGTCGTTTATCACAAAGATTCGAGAGAGCGTTTTTACCTAAAGATAGTTTATTGAATCAATTATTAATGAAACTATATTAAAGAACTATTGAACAATTTTCTGTTCAACAATTTTGTTGATACATAATAGTTTTAAACGATGTAAGAATATATTTTAACGGAGAAACAAATTTATAAAATTTCTGTACTTGAATATTTACTATGGCTTCAAAATAGTAAACAGATTGGTTTGAAAAAAAAATGAGATATTAGAAGTATTAAAATCATTTTTTTCTGTGATATTTATTTTTCAGGATTTATCAAGTAAAAGTGGCCTGGAGAACCGAGTATCGAGTTACAAAACAACACAGATCTAAAGAAAGGTTGATTGATTGAGTGGGGGTTTTCCCGCTTGAGAATAATATTTGTCAAAAAAAAAAGAAAGTTCACTCATACATGCAATTAAAATTGCGTCGGACAAGTGTACAATCAAATGTGACTGCCTGCATGTAATTGCACCATATGATATTAGAACAAGCAAACATCGTACTCACAGTACAGCAAAAAATTTTCGTTGTAGAAAGTTATATTAAAAGAAAACTGTAGAACGTAATAGTTCGCTTACGTGTTCGAAAAAGGACTAATATCAGATTGAAAAAACATTTTAAAAATATGCGTTTAAATATGTATTTTAAGCGAATAAACCACACTCAACCAACCTTTCCTTTGATCTGCGTTGCTTCATAACCCTTAGTTTGTTTTTCCGAATGATTTTTCTTATATACGAACTGTATAACTTATACAGCTTGTATATAAAGTGTATAATACGTGCAAATATAATTCAGAGTTCTTATGTTTTCGAAAAGTATTTTAGAAATTAATTTTTTTTATTATTTTAATCATCCGATAAAACAAATTAAAACTTAGATTGCACATTCGGTTTTGATTTTAAACATTTACTTTGTATTTCAAATTATGTACTATTAAAATGTGGTTGAAATTAGTAGAAAATACTGAGCGCAACGCCGGCTAAAAGTAAACAAAATAAAAAAAAATAGTTCAAATAGTCTTAAATCAAGCATTTAAAATCGAGGAAACACAATTTGCAATTTAAGTAATAGATATCCGAAAGTTAGGTAAATTTACAATGCAAATACAAAGCATGTAATACGCGGTAAAAGTAAACGAAGCGCGAAAAGTATTTCAAGTCACTCTGTGATTTCAAAATTTAAAAGGCATGAAATACAATGAAAATTTCTAACATTTTAAAACATTAAATTATAACTTACCAGGAAGTATTTCCGAGTTAGCTTCCACTCTCAGGATACAATAAAGAGTCACTAATTGTCCGATGATTGCAAATATCAAATTCATGTTTCGAATCACTTTGTTCACTTGAAGCAAAAGTTCTAAAATCTAAGATCTTAATGCTTCAAAAGCATAAATTCTTTGTTTTTACATAAATTAAACGAATAAAAGTAATTTTTAAAATTAAATGTAACGTAAAACAAATGTTTCAATAGTCCACCACTTTTGAAATAATTAGTTTGTGTAAGAGCACATTTTATCTGCCAAGCATCAATTTCAAACGAAAGCTTTTAAAAAGACAATCGTTCTTCTATTCATTCTTCAAAAAGTTCAAGTACAGGATCTTCAAACACCATGCATCAATAAATATAATCAATATGCCTTACACCACACCAAAGTTTAGCAAAACACACTAAACTAGTTGATTAAGTTGAATTCAAAAAAAAAATAATAAACTGTCCCAATTTCTTCTGCAGAAAACCAACTCACGGACTTTGAAACCTGCACCAAGCCACAACTCTTCGCAACCTGTCAAACTCAAACCATTCCAAATCACAGCAATGTGCTGACGTATGTCACTACCAAACGGCCGGATCCGGCTAGAGCGATAACTACCGAACTGCTGAGTATCCGGCTAGTGAAAGCCGGACTGGGGCTTTAGTGGGGTAGCTTTTAACGTGCCTGACTCTCTGTGGCACAGCCAGCGCCCTCTTGTGCCGGATCGGTGAAAAGGGGCCTCTTGTAACATAAATAGAGTCGGGGGTTCCTTTGGGATTGTTATAGAGCAGCTGTTTTGTGTTTACATTCTTGTAAACACGGTATGTTTCAGATACATTGAAGTTTTTTCTACTGATAATGTATATAAATTTTTATCAAACATAGACATTCTTATCTTTTGGTGAGTCATTTGTAGTCTTGAGAAGACTGCAGTTAAAATATAATATTTACTTTTATAACAAACAGATTGCTGAAATCGATTCGTACCACTTAAATCCCCTTTGGATTTTGTTTTGATTTCAAAGTTTCCTATAGCTTATTACCAGAATCCAAGAGTAGCTTTAACAAAGCCGCATAAGCCTCGTGACTTTGTACCGCGATCGAGTCGTGAAGTCAACAACTGAGCTAGCACCCACCCAGTACTTTTGGTTGAAGAAGGCCGAAACTTGAATTACATGATCTCAGCACAGCCCAAGTATACATTATTTTAGTTTTGAATTACCGTCACACTGGAACTACACGAGGGCTATAACCAAATATGTATTAAGTAATTGATAAAAGTATGCCTTTTTTCCAAAACGCTCTAATTATCTGAATTTCATATTTTCTTAATGTTGTTAGAATATAATTTTAGTTCCACTATAGAATGAAATTTAGTTTTGCAAAGAGCTTTCCAAACCGAATGGGTACTCTAGGAATATATTCCTTTCTAAATAATCATATGACATTGCTGCATACAATTTTATCATAATGAAAACCTGCCGACTGAGAAAAGAGTAGAACCTGCGATCTTGTGGTTACGAGGCTTTTACCTAACCTTTAACTTTACTGAATTGGCAAAAGTATGTTTTAAAAAGAGCAAGTAATATGATCTGCTAATGGCGCCACTCTTTTGCTTTAGGTGCACTCTCAGGCGTCAACTTCGTCGCTTGACCATGGCTCTAAATTATGAGGCACGATTGACTCGTTTAAATATCAATGGATGCTAGAAATCGCGATCACAACCTAACCTAACGAAATGTCAATATTTATTGTTAATAATCAGTTACTTCTTGTTTTTACAAGTAACATCGAATTTGAGCTACTTGAGAACCGTTATCCAGTGCCTCGTAAAGTTTGAGTTGTTTTTTGGTTATTTTTGTTAAATGTATGAATCATTTTTATGGACGATAGTTACATATTGTATGAGCATCTGAAATATGACCGTCGTTATATTATTTCTCACCCCGTATCATAAATATCCAATTACATCCCCTCGTGAGTGTTTCCTTTTTAAGAATAATATAATTGCCTCATCACTTGATCAATTTTCGATAAACAGATTTGTTGCAACCTTCTCGAAGATATATCTGTTAGTATTTAAGTTTTTCGATAGGCGCTTTTACATGATCATGTAAACGCGCCTATCGAAAACCTTAAATGCTCTTTAATCCATGGATTCGAAGGCTATCGAGCCATCGAATCCATGGATTTAAGAGCAAACTCAGCAATTTTTTCCTCTTGGGGATTTTCTCCCAGACAGAACCGGAATTGCAGGGTGCATTGGGGGGTTTCGCAAACCCGCTAAAGAATTAGAGTTTGTTGTTTCATTCCATGGATTTGGCCACATACTATCATTTGGGTTAGAAAGCCCGATCGATAACTTTTTCCCATAATGGAGGGTTTGTCATTTCATGGATTCGATGGCTAATGTAAACGCGCCTAATATCTATGCTCTAGTATGGATTTAGGACGGACCACGGTTCTAAATAACTAGGAGTACTTGACAGTGCACTTCTCATGGAGGCTATAAATGAATGCAAAATTATCATTAAGTAAGCTGGGTGAGCAAATCTCGGCTTCAAACTGGCAGGGGTGAATAATTGACAAAGCTTCTAGGCCGTGGGGAGCCTAGTGGTTACGATCTCGATCTCAGGATCGGAAGGTCACTCGATAGAGTCCCAGTAGGACTCTATCCCAGTAGGACCCACCGAGTGCATGCGGAGTACGTGCTCGCTAGATCTGTGTATTAAAATATTTTTCTTCCAACCAACCAACTTAACAAGCTTCTCACCCAAAAATTTTTTTGTACTAACCTGTCCATATTACAGTGGTGGAAATTGATTTATGAACTAACATTCTTTTCATCAGATATCGCTTTGTATTAAGTGCTCACAATTCGAATTTTTGTGTGTTGTATATTCAGAGTATAATAAAGGATTTTCGCACATAATTTTTTCAAAAAATGATATTAAATAAAAATATATCTATTTTTAGTTTTTTAGCATGTCAAATGGTGGAAACTGATTTATGAACTCAAATTTATTTTGAACCTAGGTACCAAATATTTTAACTTGTTCTTTATTTGAACTTCAGGGGAGCTTACTATCATTTTTTATAAATAAGCTTAAGGCCAAATTTATCTGTTTTATTCCCATTTTACTAAATAGGAAAGCTTGCGGGACTGCCTGAAGCCAAAAAGGTAAAAAATGACCCTTATATAATATTGTAACTAATCTGTAAGAGAAATCAGCATATTAATTAAACGATCAATAAATATAATTAATAAATATTTGAAGAATCATACTGACTACGGTAAAAACCATCAATAAAAATTGTGTAACCCTCGTGGGACGAAGGAGAAAAGACGAATTATTGGACTTGCATCCCCAAAAGTTACCATTTGTGGCAGAATTTGTGCATTACAGGACGAATTTGTTATGAACTATCACTTCCTGTAACTCCCAGAAGAAAAGGACAAATATTGATATCGTCGTTGAACTTGAAATGTTCCAAAATGAAGGCTGGTCCAAAGCTGACTCTTCACCACAAGAACAGGCTATTCAAATATGGTCATAACTACATAAAAATGAATTGGGTGGGGATGGATTGAGAGAAATGAGAAAAAAGTGAAATCTGCTGATGAAAAAAATTAAATTTGGATGGACGTAATGGTTTAGACTTTTATTGAAAGGATCATCGAAAATATCCAAGATCTGTCTTCAGCAGAAATATTAGAGGTGGAAGTTTGATGGTTTGGGCAACGATATCTTATGACAGAAGAAACAAGGTTTTGTTTCTGAAGGGCTGACAAACATCACTTTATTGCAGATTTGTTCTAGAAAATTCTTTGATTCCTTTTTGCATGGCAAAACTATGCTTTTGATTATATTTTTATGCATGATAATGCAAGTATCCACATTTCAAACGAAATGGAAGACAGGTTTAATGTACAAAGTGTTGTTCATTTAGATCATACTGCCAATAGCCATGACTTAAACCCCAAGGATAACGTCTGATATCAATTGGTTTGAATAATTTACTCAAATAGAGTATGGTTTTAATGAAGTGTGCATCAGTTATGGAATAGAATGACTTAATCATTAAAAACTGCATATTGCTTGACCAAAACTTGATTCAAACTTATGTGTTGTCTATGAAAAACAAAATCAAGGAAGCATTAGCGACAAAAAATAGTTTTAGCAATTATTAATTGAGATTGAATGTAAAAGTTCATAAATCAATTTCCCTATGCTAAAACTAAAATATCAACAAAAGAAATTGTTTACGAAATTATATAACATTTTACTTAAGGGTATAATTTATAATACAAAGCCTGTATAGTGCATGAAATTTAAATCGATAAAAACGCATTTAATAAAGAAATACTGTTAAAAAACTGCCAGTTCATAAATCAATTTCCATCACTGTATAAGCGTATTCTTGCAAGCGAGAGAAAAAACCCATCAAAAATCACTAGGGTCCCCTAGTTCACTGCGATATACGAGTTCATTAAATCTGTGGAGTTGAAAGTCCGGATAGCATTAGAGTAGGGGAGACTGGGTACGGTTGTGACAGGGTACGGTTGTGACAGTAGCCCATATTAGCGAAACCATAAGGAATAGCGGGTTGGGTGTAAGGGGTAAGGAGCAGCTTGCCTGCCTGAATATGTTCCACAGTATACCATCAATCATCGCACGACATTAACCCTACCAGAGGCCTCGGTTATTTTTTCACCGTCAAAAAGCTCAAAAGTAAGTATTTTTATTCCATTTCTTTTCATAACTGTTATTAAAATGTGTACAGATAGAGCAATGAATTTTTTCTTCGTTATAAGTTAGACTTTAATAATGAAATACCAGTGATTACTTTGAATGCAAATTATTTTGCATTGTCATGCCGATTGTTTTTTTTTTGCAAAAGAGTAGGCTGGGTACGGTTGTGACAGCACAGTAAAATGTATTTATTTTTCTTTTAGATGCCTATAAAAAGCCTGAGGAAGGCAGAAAGAGCACAGTGTGACCTAAGAAAATATGAAGAAGCTTTTATAGAAGTGAAACGGTGGGATTTCATAATGAAGAGCGGCAAAAAACCACCAAATTAATCGTGTGTTTGTTACGATACATTTGTATCGATACAAGCTTCAAATGTGCAATATTTTTATGACAATATGCAAATTGTTATGTACATACACACCTATGAGCCATAGGATATACATTGTTGAAGAAACAGATGTAACTCAAAATGATTTATTTGTGTTATATAAGAACATGTATATTTTTTTTTATGTAGATAATATATTTTGTTTCTTTTTTTTTAAAACACATTTTTATTTATTTGTTTTGTATTTGACATGGTTACAGCAATGTATAATTATAAATATTTAGTTAACTTTTTTGATGATAGTGATATTATGAAGAGTTTTTATAAATAATTATAAATTAATTTATAATTATTACATTTATTAATTAAATGATGAATTAAATGTTATTATTATGAATATTGAATTTATAGTTTCTAAAGATGATGCAAAAAGAGTGATTTGATGCCATTTTGGTGTCTTTTTTGACTGTCACAACCGACCCCAGGCACTGTCACAGGTCGGTTGTGACACTACTTCCTCTTTTTTCTAATTTGCTCATACAAGCTAACTATTGTACTTAGGGACGCATTTTTTTATTTATACGTAGACAAGTGTCGCACTTTACTATTAATGCAACTTTCATCCAGCTAATCGACATATTAACGAATTTATAAGCGATCAAATGAAAACTGTCACAAACATACCCAGTCTACCCTACGGTGTTGCTCGAAGTTACGTTGGATTCCCCTCACGTGTTGTCTTCGTCAATTGACCAATGTTCTAAATTACGAGGCGTGAATTGGCTGTGAGAGTCAAATAAGGAAAAAATATATCAAAGGTTTTAAAAAACCAGCTACGAAAACCCCCAAAATCTGAACCTGACGTTTCCAGTAGCATATATACATTTTCTAAAAATACATAGTTAGGTTGGTGCATGTATTTTCCAGCTAATATATTTGATCAAAGACCCGCTTATAAACCTTCGTCAAGTAAGACACACAAGTCAAGTAAGACCCACAGTTCGAAACAGATAAAAACTTACACCAAGTTCCAGCTATAAACAAACCCCACCAACCTCACACCAAGTTATCGGTGACTCCGTAGGCCAATTGTCAATACGTCGGCCTCTCATACACAAGGTTCTGCGTTCTAAATCGGTCACATTCATTCGAAGATATTTATTACCAAAAAAAAAATACATAATAAAATTACTTAATTGCGTTGAGTACCCACTGGTACTCACTGAGTACACTGAAACAGACATGCTCGTAAAATCTGTGGAGTCCAAAGCCCTGACGGCGTCATAGCGTATGATGTCAACGAAGTCCAGTTGGGAGTCAGCTCAGGTGCGACCTCCTTACTTAAGGGGTCTAAGGAGTCTTAAAAATGTGCAAAGAAGGAACTACAAAGCATAGTTTGATCTTTCATGTAATTTTTTTAACTACTCAATATACAAGTATAATTTTTTTATATGTAATTCTACAAGATTTATTTAATATGAAGCAAATTTTAAAATTTATGAAACTTTAGCCAAAACTAAAATAAATGATATTAAACATAAAGCTATTTGAACACATTGTGATTAGGCTTGCGCGGCAAATTGTGAGGTCAAAATTGAAGACATGACCAAGAAAATGACTTTATATTGTACAAATATGTACAAACTAGAACTTATACCTAAATTCTCAGCTCAATTTTAATTAGAAATAATTTTTTAAATTTTTTTTAATCAAAATTCAAAAATTTTTATAAATTTTTTTAGAAAAAAGTTCTTAAAATAAATTCTAATTAAAATTGAGCTGAGAATTTAGGTATAAGTCTTTGTTTGTACATATTTGTACAATATAAAGTCATTTTCTTGGTCATGTCTTCAATTTTGACCTCACAATTTGCCGCGCAAGCCTAATCACAATGTGTTCAAATAGCTTTATGTTTAATATCACTTATTTTAGTTTTGGTTAAAGTTTCATAAATTTTAAAATTTGTTTCATATTAAATAAATCTTGTAGAACTACATATAAAAAAATTATACTTGTATATTGAGTAGTTAAAAAATTACATGAAAGATCAAACTATGCCTTGTAGTTCCTTCTTTGCACATTTTTAAGACTCCTTAGACCCCTTAAACGAGGCTCTAAATTACGTGGCGTACTTTAGCTCGGTTGAAGCTCTTTGGATACTTAAATTAGAAAGCCGGAAACGTTTGACTCAAACAAATTTTACTGAATTTGCTTGGTAGGCAGCACCTCCCGTTGGATTATCGACATTTTTTGCGGATACAAGGATGAAACGCATAAAATACGACCCGTCGTTATTTTATTCTTCATCCCGTATCATAAATAACCAGTTAATTCCTCTCGTGGAGTGTCCCCCGCTCTATCAATCATCCATCCCTACCTTGCCGTGTTTCTACATTGCTTTGTGAACATGCCTGTGTGAATGCTCCTCACAGAGGATGGAAATAGACAGTAAGAAACGTTTGAAACTAACAACACATTGAATACAACTGGCCGGCTGAATGGCAGGCAATCAGTAGGTCTCGATTTCGAATCCCGGCATATGGACATGGATATTTGTCTTGAACAAGGACACGGTTGCGCAACTGGTTAGTATTGGGTGTTCCGTCACGTATCAACCTCGTCACTTGAGCATGGTTCTAATTCATAAGCATAACTGTATCCGGAAAATCGTTCAACCAACCAAATCGAATATTCTCCAAGTAGGTAGAGCAAACAACCTATCCAGTTGGGTAGGTTAGGTTTGAATTATCGTCGCACTAGAGCTACACGAGGGCCATTGGCGACGGGAACCACAGTCAAGTGACGAGCCGACACCTGAATTGGCACAAAACGCAACCGTTAAGGGAGACATCGTACGCAGCAGTATTACTCTTTGAAGGATGTTTTGGCAGTTATTTTGGCGATGCCCGGACCCACCTGGGACCCTTCGCATGCTAAGCGAGTGCCTAACCGACTGGCTCCCCCCCCCCCCCGTTTGGGTGGAGGTCCAGTTACACTCTTAAATCAAAAGAGTGAAATCCACTCCAGTTGGAGAAGTGCATTTTCGCGCAACTGGAAGGGAGTGAATATTAACTCAGGCTGAGTTAAAATCACTCGTTTGGAGAGATCCTGTTAGAGGTCTAACACACAAAGGATCCACTCCTTTCAGAGAATTGCATTTTCAAGACTGGAAGAGTGAAAATTACTCGGATTGAGTTCAATTCGCTCGTTTGTTTTAAGAGTGTAGGTGGTTGCTATAGACATTTTTTTAGTGCAAGGGCAGGTTCTATGAAACACATGAAACACGACCCGTCGTTATTTTATTCCTCATCCCGATATCATAAATAACCAGTTACATCCTCTCGTGGAGTGTCCCCCGCTCTATCAATCCCCCATCCCTACTTCCCGATAATGATTCCCTGTAGGGGGGGTCGCGGGGTATTTATTTTTCACGACCAGCCCCCCATGGCGCCGAGGAGCACACGGATTCCATATGCCATCAAATATTTTTGCTCCCGGGGTTTTTTCCAGGAAGTACCGATATTGGTACATTTATTTCATCCGAGTCTTAAGGGAACACCGGGGAGGTTTTTAGCAAGGAGAAATTTATTAGGGTGACTCTTCATAGAAATGAGTTTCAGACGTAAGGGTTCTGTTTTTTTTTGTTTTTTTTTTAATTTACAACATAGCATGCTTAGACTGTATTTTAAATCAATGCAAGACTTCTCAATGATGAGAAAATTATTGTATTTGGCCAATTCTAACATAATGTTTGTTTTTATGTCCCTTGAGCTTAACGTACGAAAAAATTTATATTTCGTTTTCTTTTATACATATATCAGCAGAAAAAAATAGAAAAACATAATTTTCTTACCATTCCCACGATCAAGGGATGGAAAACCGAAACCGGTTTTAAGACTAACCGGTTTTTTGTGGAATTCAGTTTCAATAAAAATCCCATTCATCCATTCCCCAATTCATTAAAAAGACGTCAGAACCCATTGTTTTTCGCTAATGAGCCTTTTTGAACTTTTTGTGTAATTCTAGAACTCTTTATAAGCATTTTCACACATATTTAAAGTGATTAAAGAAAACTTATTTCTCAAGTTTCTTATACCTGAAATAAAAAATTATGATAGACTGTCCATTGACGGTTTCATGAAAAATAATAGATCACGTAGTGGAAATGTGCCACTCAAAAAAAGCTTTACAGTTTATTTCAAAATTTACGGTACTTACTTTCTTCTTGTTTATAATTCATGGTACCTTAAGTACGTAATTTTTTTCGTCGCGTGTAAAATCATCAATTGATGTAACGTTTATTACTTTGATCATGCACAAAACTGCAAAAACCGTTGTTTGTGAGGCGGCTCTTAGTGTATTGCCATTAAAGAGTAAAAGAAGCTCTAAGTTATTAGCATAATTTGATCTATTGGCAAACATGAAAATGATAGATGAAGCATTACCAAATGAGAAATTCTAGAAAATGTTTTGCACACATAGCGTAAGTTTATGTGAATAAATAATGCATGGTTTAGTTTTGGAATACATAAATATATGTTAACTTTATACCTAAATATTTAGTAAACAATATTTATCATTGAGGTTTGTAAATAAGTAAAAAGTTAAGAAACATGGGCAGTAAATTTGATTTGAAAATTTTATAAATATCTTATGCTTGATTCCATTTATGCTGTTAAATATTTCTTTTCCCTTGATTTTTCGGTTTTTTGTAGGGCCACACCCATATTAGTACATTTATTTAATTCGTGTTTTAAGAGAACGTGGAAAAGTTTTTAGTACAGACAATAATATTGGTGTGACTTTTTATTAAGAGTGTAATTGTCAAACTAATGTACTCCAAATCATAAGATATGTCGTCCGTTCCGTCATCGGAGACTTCGTCCAATTAAGTTAACAATCTTCAAAAGACGCCAATGAACGAGCAGGGCCCTGTATCTTAGTTGTACTTCCGAGAAAGCGAGTTTTGCGACTACACTTATTTTATAGAAATATCTTAATGCGGTGGCATGCGAGACTCAAGTTTGTAAAGGACAAATATATTTCTTGACTTGAATGAATATTTTAGATATTACTTACCAAAGATGGAATGTTTTGTCTGAATAATATATTTTCATATGAATGCATTATACATGGAATAGATAAATGTAAACTTTCTACTTGCATACTATTAAGTATTATGTGTATTGCCATAAACCATAGTGTACTAACTTAATCGAAGAAAATAAAATCGTAACTCGCATCATCTGACGTACAACTAATATATAGGGTCCAATCTGTTCATTGGCGACTAACTGCAACCTAATTCATGATTACTAAAAGTCGAAAATTAATTTATGGGAAGAGAAGCCTTCGGTTTTACTTTTTAATAATGCGAGTTTTTGGAACTACGTCGTACAATTTGTACAGTTTTAGAATGTTTATAAAAATTGCAGAATATTGATCAGGATAAAAAAAAATTAAATTGGATGTTTGGCCCATTTAATTTCCCTTATGTCCTACCTTTCACCTATGTTTTGGTCTATTTAATCACAGGCAATTATGCAGAAAATTATGCAGAAAAGCATACATAAAAACTTTCATTTTGTTAGTGTCAATTTGTTTTATTTAGTTTTATATAGCTATAACTGACGATCCAAACATTTTTTTTTGTTGATATTACAAGAAATGGCTCACGAATGGAAAATCTTAGAAGTATGGAGTGAGTTCATGATAACAGAAAACAAATAAATATAAATTATAATAATTTTTAAAATAAAAATGAGTAAGATAACATTTCATTCATGTATTTTAATTTTAAAATATCATTTTCATCCCAGATCATTTGGTTAAGTATACACAAAAAAATCTAGTTGATCCATAAATCAATGACTAACAAAAAGTACAACAACGAAAAGTATATATTTAACTATTGACTTCATGACATTTTTCAATATTCTACTTTTTGAAGAATTCTTGCTTAAGATAATCACCAATAAAGACAAATTTTATGAAAAAAATATACATTATGTTTTGTTATTATAGTTATAAATAACATCTTAAAAATAAGTATAATTTGTTAACAGCTAAAATATTAATTACATGATTCTGTAAATGCTTTCAAAAGGTTCAAAAAAAGATTTTAAAGTTTCCATACTTACCTTTTCGTAAATATTTTTCCACCCGATTTAAAATTACTTTAAATGTTTTCCATTTTCGTTCCAGACGACAGCACGGTACCCAAAAAATAAGTTCAATCAGCCCCTAGAAACAAAACAAAAACAAATATTTGAACCGAAACTTGTCACCTTGACAATTTCTAAGTTTCTAGAAAAGTTTTTATAATTGTGAAATGTTCTTGCTTGAAGGTAAAATAGTGTTTAGAAACTAAATAAATGTCATTAATTTCAAGAATCCATTTTAAATGTTTCATTTAAAAGGTAGAAAAACTCAAAAACAAACTTTCAAATTATATTTGATTGCCTGCATTTCCCAAAGGTGGAAGTTTAAATGATATTTTCGACACTGAAAAAGTTTATAGTTTGAAATTTAAATCGTTTTATAATAAAATAATTATTTATGGGGAGGAAACCCATTTCAAAATGGAATATTGCGATTGCTCACATTTATTGTTCATGTAAGCATGAAACGCAGAACTCTGATATTTATAAAATACAATTAGCGAATGATACATTTATTAATACAAACTTAATCAAATTTATGATTGAAGGTATTTTCTATGCCTCTCCTGCAAAGATATATCAAAACGTAAATCTACATATAGTGCGAGTCTAATATATTAAAAACTGAAATAACCTAATAAAAAATTAAAGAATTATAACTTTGCTTAAAAAAATATTTTGAAAAAAATCCATAATCACTACATATTTTTTTAGACATTTGAAAAACTGTAAAAATATATAAAATCATATTCAATTAACTAAAGATGGTACAGATTCGATGCAAAATAAAAATTCTATTTCATTTCATTAAGAATGTAATGTTCATAAATTTTATTTAATAGTGAGAATAATAAGAGAAATTGCAGCAAATCACCAACTCGCCATACGAAGACCTTTATGAGGACCACTGTCTGCAGATCGCTGAAGCAGTGTATGATACCTTTGGTCCCATATAATATTTGTCCATGGACACGACATCATGATCATCATCATCATTTAGTCATATATGTACTCAAACACTGTCTTAACACTATAGGGTGGAAAAGTACCAATATGAAATTATATGGCTTTTCTATAGAACTTTTGCTATAGGAAATCCTTTAATCTTTTGCTTTTTGTATTTCCTATAGAACTGTTTGAAGTTTTTTGTTTCTATTATTTTTTTTGAATAAGACACAGTTTTGCTTATGATAGCACAATTATTGTGACTTATGACTTTCTTGGTGGGGGACAAGATCGCCAAGCACTGCGACTGCACAATTATTGCACCCGTCTATTGAAAAATACCAATTAACAAAAATTTAATTTTATAATTTTGCTTCGATTAGTAATATTTGCTAGATTTGTCGCTTTTTCGACCACAATACACCCTCTTTTTACTATCATTTTCTTGGGCTGTTAAGATAATATATACCCATTAATAAGTCAACAGTGTATAAAATTGCTGTATATAAACTGTATATATTGTATTATATTGTATTATGCCAATCTTTTTAAAAAATAATAACTATAAATACTAATTACTTGAATTTTCAAGTAATTTTAATTCGAGTTTTAGTATTCGTTAAATGTCTATTATCCACCATCTCTAGGGCTGCTATGAAATATACCCCCAAGTTAACTATCCAGTGTATTATATAACTCTATATTTATATTGTATATATTACATTACATTGTATTGTACCAATCAATTTAAGAATAATACCAATCAATAAATGCCAAAAAATAAAACTTAAAATTAATTTCAATTCAAATAGCAATATTCGTCAAATGCCGGTTTTCCGCCCACAATATACCTTTAATTTACTGCCATTTCTAGGGCTGCTATGAAATATATCCCCATTCATAAGTTAATTGCCCCAGTGCATTATATTTAATTCCACACGGCCGCTTTATTCCCCACCCCCTCTGCAAATCATCCCCTCTCCTTAACCCTCCTTTAAGTCCCACAATAACAATCAGACCCGAGCGGTAATGAGACACCACACCGCCATCAAAACAGACACTTACAGCATGTCGCAATTCGCACTGTCTCGAAGATAGGGTTGCTGAAGAAGCTCTAAGACGCGGGTCTACAGGAAATATCGCCAACTCTTTTCGTCAGTTTCTGATTCGAAGGTTTTAATTTAAAAGGAATGATCAATTGATCAGGCCCTAGACATAACGCTTTGTTCTTTTTAATCCTCATATGTGTTAAAATATTCCAATATACGTCGAAATATGGCTTTAAGACCGGTGGTCAGATGGCGCGATTTAAAATTGAAAAACTAGATTTGGAGTTTTATCGAAAAAATGCGTTAAACAACATCCATGCCCCAGAAACTTCTTTGAAACAAAGTAATTTTTTTTTACAAATAACGAATGGTACAAGTCAGCTGCTTCGGTATCTATATTTTTGAAGAGCTTGAATATTCTTTTTTATACTCACACGATCGTGATAGCTCGTTTGGAAAATGTTAAAATTCAAAGAATTTTATTTGTCAAAGTGTATGAATTGATATAGTGTATGAATTGATATAGTGTATGAATTGATATAGTGTATGAATTGATATAGTGTATGATCGATATAAGTGAATTGAAGCTAGTTAATAATAAGAAAACCAATTTGAAAAAAGCATACCTTGTTTAGGGAGGAAATATCTCCAACTTTACGAATGATACACAAGGCCATCCAAGAAGAAAACAACGCAAATAATTAGTTTTTTTCTTAACTATTAATTTCATATGAGAAGATTCATTATTTTATAAAAATTTTAAATATTAAAAACTACAAATAATCTACGAATAAAAATCATTTACATCTAAGGGAAGGACATTTTGTCATGAAAAATAAGCGTTTAACTCTGTCCAAGATTACACTATTTTACCATAAAAGTTATTTAATTTGCTATTTGAAGGCGTATTTGTTCTTTGAATATGTCACAGTGAAAATTAAACTCCAAATATATATTAAAAATATAATAACTAAATTAATTTAAGAAAGTTAAATTTTATTTGGTTTTCATGTTGGCCACCAATAAAATGTATCCTCATTTTCATTTCTGCAGCAAAATTAAAAGGAATCATTAGGTTAAAAGCCTCACAGCTTTTATCACACTAATACATTTCTTAGATCATGCATGTTCCCTTTTTTCAAATTCAATCAGTCTTCAATTAAAGTAGAGCCTCTCGACAAATCTGTGTTATTTCTATCCATTACTTTTCATTTTGAAGTTTTAGTTACTAATTACCCTCATAGATGACAGTAGTAAAAGTGTATTCAAAATAAAAGAGTGACGTTATTAACTGCTGTGAAATTACGTCTTGGGCTGTATTCAAAGTATAAAATTATAAGTACTAAATACAAATAAATTCTTTGAAAAATAATAATATTTCAAGAGGTTTATTTTAAAATATATTTAGTTGTTTTTTACTAATCATTCTTATCAAAATTGGAATTTTTTAGTTGGTTCTTGCCACATGGAATTTTTTTTTAAAATATAAATTATTTAAATTCCAATGCAGTTAATTTTTTTCAGTATTTTTCCCATAATATATGAGAATTCCCATAATGTATTTTTTTGGGATGAAAAATATTCATGCAATACAGGGTTAAAAATATGTTTCAATCTATTTTTAATGCATATTTTCTACTAAATTTCAGTTATAAAAATGTATAACTAACAATTTATTGAACAATCAAAACAAATGATAGAAAGGCAATATCTAGCCAAATCTGGCACCACCCCCTTCATCAAAACCAGACTCTTCAAATCCGACTGGGAAGTAAATGACAAGACGGGGAGGCCTCGAGAAAATAATTTCCCTCCCACCCTTCTAATCGCCCGAGAACATGGCCGGGAGTATAATTATTTTCGCCAAGACAGTTTATCGCTCGATGCAACGTTTTCTCCGTGTGTTAATTAACGAGGCACTTTCGAAGGCAAGCGAAGAATTCCTTTTCCCGAAGTATTTTGAGGAAGATTCGAATTCATAAACTCTTTTCTGTCTCCTTGAAAACTCTCTCTCTTCATTGTCCGGCCCTCCTCGTTTGAAGATTAATAGGGGGGTCGGTTGTCAAGAGCAGGCGATGGGGTTTTGGGGCTCTCTCGATTTTATGCGGACACAAAAGATGAATAAACGATACGGTGGGATGGGTTGGTTTTGTTTGAATGTAACTGATATTTGAATGATTCTGAGAAATCGCTTTTTAAAGTGTGAAATATAAAGGAAGACTGGGTATAAACTTGAAATAATAAATATATTTATGTTAACATAGACCTAAAAATGTATTTGCTAGAAACGGGTTGTGAGCACTGCCCAAACATTTCGTGGTAGAATTCACCAAAAAAATAAAAAAAAAATGGTTCCTATAGTTAAACTCATAGTTTCCTCCCACAGAAGCCCCGACCATGGGCTGAGCTATAAAACGTGCGGAGCAATCAGATGAAGAAAAAATTTCTGCCGTTGTATTTTGTCTTCATCTGATTGTTTCGCGCGTTTTATAGCTCCGCCCAAGGTCGTGGCTTCTGTGCAAGGAAACTTCGAGTTTAACTAGAATCCATCTCTTAGGTTTGGCTTCCGAAATCTGAAAGAGATTCAACCTAAATCAGAAAGAAATATGGCGAAACGTTTTACCACACAGTCATTGAATAATTTTTGGTGGAATAAAATACGAAATTTTGATCGATGAGGAAACGAGTTGGGTGACACGAATGTATTGCTTTTTTATATAATTTTGTTTGCAACATTTTTTTTAACTCAGAGTGTAATAAAGGTGGCGTGAATCAGATTAGTGTTCAACAATCCTGAAAATGTACATAAAGATTCACATTTAAAGCATTTCCCAAAAACCTTCACACCCAAAATTATATTCTGGCTGAACTTAGCAGTTTTTGACGACTAAAATAAAAATGAGGTACAACAGCGAAAGTCATTATCTTTTTCATAGATTCTGATATATTATTAACGATTTGGGTTCTAAAGCTAAGTTAGGTACTAAAGGCTAAGTTACCTAGGTTAAAATATCAATTGCTTGTTTTTTTAGAAAAATTTTGCACTTTTGTAGGAGCAGTAAAAATATGAGCCTTTATGAAACATAATTACATTTGTTTTTTCAAAAGCCAACTCATCTCGTTTAGCGGAAAGTTTAATATATTTATTTTAATACATTATGTTATTATAATTATCACTAAAAATATAATTTTATCAATTCTAAACGAAAGTGTCGATAACAATTTTGTCACGCCTAAGCATCAAATAGCCATTGAAAAAGAAATAAGGGTTTAAGTGGGTTAATGATAGTAAGATGTAGGGCAGAAGATTATTTTATGGAAGTTTAATATGAATTGAGTCAAAATTAAAGAGTTTTAAGTTTAAAAGCCAAAAATAAAATGTTTGAAAATATTTCTGAAGGACATTTTTTGGGAAAAAGTTTTATCTATTTATAATACTTTGCTAAGTTTTCATTTGCGTTGTGGGAAATCAATTGATATTTTCCACTAAAGAAAATAGATGGTCTGGCTGGTTTGTATTTATTTTATTCTTTTACACTACAGTAAGAGTAAATATTGTGTCACTTATAAGTAGTTCAGTCACAGAAAGTTCATATCAATAAATGTATAGATTTTTTAAGTTAAAAATAATTGAAAATAAGTAGTTTACAATATTATTTTTTTAGGTCGTAGTTTGAAATTCACAAAACACCACATATTTTCTTTTTATTTTATTTTAATGATAAATTATACATCATTAAAAATCCTTTTCACTTAAATAAGCTTATGAATAATTGATCTTTCGAATAAGATATATTTCATTATGGCACTAATTAAATCTAATATGTTAAGATATACAAGTACTTTAGAATAGTGGTTGGTGGATAAATCTACCACAAAAATCATTGTCACCACAAAAACCAAACCTAAGAACCAATCACTTGAGAGACATTGGAGTTCTGCCATCATTAATAGATCTGTTTGACAATTTTATCCAAAAAATTGCAGACTCGGTTATCTTATCACATGGTTTCATATAGATTATAGAGCATATGTATTTCGGCAACGTCAGAGACACGACAAAAAATTTACTTTAGTGAAAACCTTGATTCCGTTTTAGACTTCTCTTTCAGGAATCAGAAAAAAATATTCAAAAATATATTATAAACGCTGTGATGAATCAACCTTAAATAATTCTCTAGCCTAGCCAGAGTTAGAAATAACATGCTATTGAAGTTTCATATGTTTAAGTAATTCATTAACGGTGATAGTTTCTACTACGTTCTAAAGAGCAAAAAAAGAAAAAAAGAAAATCATGTATTTTGAAGCCCCTGTAGTAATATGCATTAGCAAGAGAAGATATGCAAATTAAAAAAAAAAACAATAATGAAACAAACACTATGACGCTATCTTAGTAAACAAAAAAGTAGCCCCCAATGAGTCCCATTGCATAACATCCAATGACGTCATTCCAAACTTACAAAATTCATTTCTTCGAACTTATAACAGGAGCTTTTGAAAAGGTTTTCTTAATGTCAAGTAAATATAAATAATTCGCTTGTGAATGATAACTTTGCTCCAACTTGCCTTTTTTTACATATAAAAGGTATTGGCTTAAACTTACAAAATGTCCGATTGAATTTTAATCTCTGCTAACATATATATTTTGTAGATGAATAAGCAAGTTTTATTAACACTGATATTATAAAAATTACGAGTTATTACAAACTCCATTAACGATTGCCAAAAATTGAAATGCATTTGGCGATGAATAGCAATCTTGGCGAAAAAAACACCAATATTCATTAGTTTAACTGTTTTAAAGGTAATTAAGGAAAGATAACTCCAGGTAAAAAAGAGCATATCACAATTAATTTTCCATCATTAATAAATTGTAAGATTTTTCCCTGCGGAATTTCTATCACCCAGAGGTTTCGTCTTACTGACGAAGTATCATGTAATGTGCCCTTTCATGCAGAATGATTATTTTCTTGGGTTTCAATTCGCTTTTCTCATTATCTTGTCCTAAATGGTTCGACTCACTCAATTTCCATTTCAATTTATTTTTATTATTATTATTAAAAATAAGAAGAAATGAAAGTTAATGAGGTGAAATGCTTTTCAGTAAGTCATTAAACAAATCACACGAGCTTTTGAATCTTAAGTTACCGGCATTGCTTTATGGTTTCTTTTAGATTATTCATTTCAGATTTCTACTTAGTATCTTTAAATATAATTATTTTTGAGCAATTAACTGCAATAGAAAGGCCACAGCAGTCTGTGCTGTACGTGTAGAATTGAAATATTTTTAAAGAAAGTTGTATAGCAATACGAGTTTATATCCTCAATGTAAAATTGAATGAAAGTTTTATTTTAAAAATTAACGAAAGTTTTGCTGTCTCTAGCTTTAAGATGTGACCTTTCACCAAATTCATTAGCCTTTTGGAGCTTCTTGGCCCGGGTTCGAATCCAGATAAAAAATGGATGTGTGTTTGTTGAGTATATGCTCGTTAAATCTGTTGGGAAGTGCGAAAGCCCTGTAGGCGGTCATTGCGAAGTTTCCCACGGGTACAGGTCCCTGGAGACCATCCCCCTCCCTTTCAGGACATGTCTAAATTGTAAAGGTGGCGCGCGATAGATGGCAGCATCTGTCGAGTAAGTGTGTGTTGGGTCTGTCTTACTTGACGTTTAAGTTTTATAAGAGGATCTCTGATCAAGCACCCAAGCCTGAAACTATATGTCAACCATCCAACCTACTTTATGGTAAAACGTTACACCTTACATTTATTTTGCGATGTTACGTTCCCTTAGAATTTTTGTGTAACTTACATGCTACGAGCTTTATGGAGTATCTTCATAGAATTGTGGTAATAACTACATGAATTTACTTCATAAAGCCGGAGGCAGTAAGTGCACACTCCAGTTTCTAAATCAACAGTTATATGGAGTAACTTCATAGAACTGTGGTAATACTTTCATGAGTATAATTCATAAATCCGGAGGCATAAGTGCACACTACAGCTTTTATGCCACCAGATTTAAGGGTCACTTTATAGAACTGTGGTAATACCTCTACGAGATATTTACTTCATAAAGTCAGAGGCAGTAAGAGCACACTCCAAGTTTTACGGTGTAAACTTCTTTCGGTGTAATGCTTCTTCAAAGAGCTGCAGTAACATTACTCCCAATTTTTCCTGTGATAAACAAACAAATTTTGATTTATATTTCAAAAGTACCAACCCTGCGTTACAAGATATAACCGTCAGATAAACAAAAAATATAAAATATATATATATATACGTCAGTATACAAAATAAATGCGTCTATAAAAAAATATCACCTTTTTGACAACCTTTAGTCAACAACGCCCACATATATTCGATAACGTAAAAAATACTTCACATATCTTGATATGAAAGGATTTAGTATCAAGCGGCGTTGTTTTTATGACTCCAATTTATGTGCGAATACCGTTCAAATTTCGTTTTGAAAGAAACAGGCCAATCTCAAACGAAGCCACTTATAGGAGTGAAGTTTTTTTTTTATGTCTTCATCCCCTTTAAGTTCTACATCCTGTCTTCGAGGATCGCAAAGTTGCGTAAGTTCGAACCCTTTGCCTGTTCAAAACCTGCATTATTTGGTGACAGGGGCTGCTAACACATTGCGAAAGTTTAGTATCCTTTTTTGTGTGTAAATACAGGGTGGTTATAAAATAACGCTCGCTATTCGGAGTATAGTCTGTAGCTTGAATGAATAATCCAAATGCACCAAATATTGAGGCACTTATTAATCAAGAAGGGGGGAAAAGAAGGGAATCATAAAAAAGACAGAATCCTAAAAAATATTCATAAAAGAGAATTATCATAAAAAAAAACCTCGTCAATTGACCAAAATCTTAATTACGATTAGTCGTCAATTATGGCTAATTACGGCCAAAACATCCAATTACGCCTCGTAATTTAGAACCCTGGTCAAGAGACGAGTTTGTTTTTTATGATTCAATTCTTTTCCCCCTTCTTGAATAGTAAGTGTCTCAAAGTTTTTTGCATTTGGATTATGCATTAAAGCTACAGATCACTCCAAATAGTGAGCGTTATGTTATAACCACCCTGTATTTGAAAGTCAGTTTCATATATGAAAGAAATAAAATATGAATTCTGATTCCAAGATGGACGAATTTTAAAGTAAATAAGTGAAGATTAGTAAAGCATATGTAAGTATAAAATATAAATTCTGATTCCGAATCGGGCGTCTTTTTGAACTACTGAAATTTATTTCTGACTTAGGAATTTAACTAGTTTTTTTTACTATAGTTTTGTCGAAAATATGTGGTTTTATAATATTCAGGTAATTTACATAATTAGAAAATGACAATAAAATTCTATTTAAATCTATAGGTACAAAATAGGATTTTCATAAGGTAAATTGGCTCACAATAAACAAAACTTTAATGTTTCTTTTTTTTTTCAGTGTATACCACATTAGAAGTAGTTACCACTTGAACACATAACTGCATTCTTACGATTATCAGTGCAATAGGGTGGATAAGCAAATTGTGTGAATATTCATTAAACGAATAAAATATGAATTTATAAAAAAAAACTTGATAAATATTGGCACTGTGTCCTTCAAACGTCAAGTGTTACAGTCCTGCACAAAAATTTAGACACAGACGCAATTCATGAAAAAATCGTCAATGTTACTATTTTTCAGTAGTTTTTTTTTTAATATATAATCTTTAGACAGCATGAAAAATAATAGGGTAAAATTTTTTGACAAAAAATATTAATAAATTTGACTTCCATCAACAAATTAAAAATTTCCATACTTTCCTTGCCACAAAAGTATAGACACAAGTTTCCGTTTTATGCAAATTCTATACAGGAAGTGATGGAGGGAGGGGTTTTAAGTTGCTTTAACAGGTTGAAGGTAATTTCCAATGCTTAGAACCATTCTGAAGTCAACTGAATTTTAGTATGAATAGATTTTAAGGATATGGACATTCAAATTCAGAGGTAAATCTGTTTCGGATATTTCTACTAAATTTAAGCGTTCGAAGCGAGGTATTTATAGAGTGTCAGCACGTGGCGATCAACATCCACCAAAATCGCGGTCTGGAAGACCTCCAATCACCAGAAAACGAGAGGACAGACAAATAAGAAAATTGGCTTCAGACAAACATTGCTCTTCAAATCAAATTAAAATCCCAATTGTGGCTTAATTTTTAACAAACACTATCAGGAGGTGAATCAATGAATCTGATTACTTGATAAAATCCAAACTTATAACGCATCCTAGCTTGCTATCTCATCATAAAGATGCAAGACTGCAATGGACTCAACAACACATGTCTTACAGCTATCCATTGCTGTCTTGGTTAGGTTAGGATTGAATTATCGTCGCACTAGAGCTACACCAGGGCTATTGGTGACGGGCGTCGTATTTTAGAACCACAGTCAAGTGACGAGCCGACACCTGAATAGGCACGCAACGCAACCATTGCAGTCTTGCACTCTTGCATCTTTATGATGAGATAGCAAACTAGGTTGCGCTATAAGTTTGGATTTTATCAAGTAACCAGATTCATTGATTCACCTCCTGATAGTTTTTGGTAAAAATTAAGCCACAATTGGGATTTCAATTTGATTCGAAGAGCAATTTTTGTCTGAAGCCAATTTTCTTATTTGTCCGTCCTCTCGTTTTCTGGTGATTGGAGGTCTTCCAGACCGCGATTTTGGTGGATGTTGATCGCCACGTGCTGACACTCTATAAATACCTCGTTTCGAACGCTTAAATTTAGTAGAAATATCCGAAACAGATTTACCTCTGAATTTGAATGTCCATATCCTTAAAATCTATTCATACTAAAATTCAGTTGACTTCAGAATGGTTCTAAGCATTGAAAATTACCTTCAACCTTTTAAAGCAACTTAAAACCCCTCCCGCAATCACTTCCTGTGTAGAATTTGCATAAAACGGAAACTTGTGTCTATACTTTTGTGGCAAGGAAAGTATGGACATTTTCAATTTATTGATGGAAGTCAAATTTATTTATATTTTTTGTCAAAATTTTTTACCCTATTATTTTTCATGCTGTCTAAAGAATATATATTTAAAAAAATCTACTGAAAAAAAGTAACATTACGCTTTTTTCAAGAATTGCTTCTGTGTCTAAACTTTTGTGCAGGACTGTACTTTCTATATTAATTATGCTGCAAAAAACAAAATTTTAACTAGAAAGAACAATTAAATTGGCTACAGTGTTAATTTGTTTTCAATTCATGAACATTAAATTTCTAATTTAAAATTTAAATTCTTTGAATTAAAAAGAAAAATATGTCTGCAGCAGACGATTTTAAACGATCCCTACATCCTACACATTAAAAAAAATTAAATTTTAAAATTAAAATTTCAAAAAAATATGTGTTTTCTGAAAAGCCCAAATATCAGGTGCGGTTTTTATACGTCTTTATCTCCCAAGGTTAAGATTAAATAAAAAAGCAAGTAAAGTGCTGAAACAAATGCAGAACACTAGTATATAATTTATCCTCTTCGGCTTTACTAAAGAAATCGATGGAAGAAAATAATTATTTACTGTAATAGAGAGGAGAAATGTGAAACTTATTTAAGAAAAAATATTCCATACTTCAATAAAGTACCATTTTAATTTCCACTAGAACAAAACAATCAAAATACAATTTCGATAAACAAACAAACCAATCAATACTTCCACCTCCCTTTGACAATCCTACCTCCAATTTACAAACCCTACCCATAGGCGAGCCCCCCGAAATCTCGCCAACTATCTTACTCAGCAAGTCAAACGAAGAACAAAAAAATGCATACATAAATAAATAATAATACGCGGGGTAGAGTCGATGTTGGCGATGGTTCGGGCCGTCTGGCATAATGAAGGGCCGCGGCTGCGAGAAGGCTTATTGGAAACTGGCCCTGTCGGCACAATGAGTTGGCGATATTCACTGTCGAACCCACTAATAGGGTTACTAGATAGTTGTTCTGATGATGTTATGTTAGGTTTGGATTATCTTCACACAGCAGTTACATGCTTCGAGCGTATGATTCGAGAAGCCATTTGAGAGTGACCTTGATTTTCTCAAGGTAACAATTTAACAAGCAGATACTCTACGCTTCGCTGAACTGGCGCTCATGGTCACGAAACCAAACGAGATGGGTTCGTTACCTTGAGCGCCAGTTTCAGCGGAAGCTTAGGGTATCTGCTTGTAAAATTGTTACCTTGAGAAAATCAAGGTCACTCTCAAATGGCTTCTCGAATCATACGCTCGAAACATGTTACTGCGGTGTCACACTAGAGCTACACGAGGGCTATTGGCGACGGGCGTCGTATTTTAGAACCACAGTCAAGTGACGAGAAAACACCTGAATAGGCACCCAACGCAACCGTTAAGGGCGACATCGCACGCAGCGTTAGGATTTTGAAGGATATTTAACGTGCACTCCCTTACACGGGGAATTATTCGTCGGTCATGTTTGGCTGCATTGGCCGTTTATAGGTCGGCAGTTATTTTGGTGATACCCGGACCCGAACCTGGGACCTTCCGCATGCTAAGCGAGTGCTTAACGGACTGGGCTCCCCAGCCCCTCCCACTAATAGGGTTACAAGATAATTGTTCCGATGAAGTGGGACACAGTTGGGACAGAATTAACAAACCACATTTATCAAAGTGGATCCGTGTTGTTTGACACCAGAGGATTCGAAGTCGGCATTAAATTGCTTCGGGAGGTTAAAGGAACAATGTAGGGAACAGGAAGTTTAGAGGAAGGTCCCTTTCACGCATCCATTCTCACTCACATATCGGAATTTGGATCCAGTTCAAAGGCCGATAACCCCCTGATCTGGTACGCCCAGAGGTATTAGTTTGGTATGGGAACATGGAGGACTTTGTGATCGCGACATATTTAACGTGCCCCAGCCACCATTAGTCAACACAGCAGTCTTTAGCCGAATACAAGCGCCGCCCTAGCAACCATCAGAATTGCGAGCACCGCCTAGGACCCAACCCACAACCCCTCCGATAAAAGCATGACGCTTCACACGACTGAGATACCGCGGCTCGTTGTTGGTTCTATACCCTCAAATTATGATTTTAAATAAAACTACGTTTTATTGCATAATTTTATAACTGTGCTATGCGTTTTTTTTTTTGTTTATTTGTAAATACCTTAGGCTTCTTTTTAAAAAAAATACCTTTGATTAGACCAGCTTAGACCAGCTTTTACACAAAAACGAACAGTCTATTCCAACAACCCTCAACCCTGAATACATTTCTCCAATAAAATCCTTTTGTATCCATAAGTGGCGTCGACGTTTAAGCCACCCCCACAAACAAAATATATCACCAATCGATTTCTCGAAGTTGAAGACAAGAGAGCGAAAATCTCTTTTCCGCCCTAATGAGTAGAGGTTTTGTCTATCATACTTCGGAGAGTCGATCGGTGGGTGAATGACTGGTGCACGCGGTGGCAGTACACGGCTTTTACGGCCACTCGTTTAGTCGATGACCCTGATTCCAGTATAATAGGGATGATGATTGTGAGGAAAAGTTGGTTATGCCTTAAAAAATTACATTTTGATACAAGTTTTTATAAATCTGTTATCTTAAGTAGAATGGAGTTAAACAAAAATAAAGAACTAAGAATACATTTATTTAATATTACTAGAATAATCATTAGGCAGTTGAACAGACTCTTTAAGTTAATCTTAATACCCTATCCCTCTCTCTGAAAAGTAATTATGATTAAAGGGACCGGGAACCCAACGACGCTTCAAAATATCGAATTTTTATTTTAACTTTTAGTCACTGAAACGAGTATTTATGCGAAAGCGAATATAATGCACGCATGAATATAGGGCTGTAGTTGGCAAAGGTATGTAAGTTAAGGGGTCTAAGGAGTCTTAAAAATGTGCAAAGAAGATACTACAAAGCATAGTTTGATCTTTCGTGTTATTTTTTAACTACTCAATGTATAAGTATAATTTTTTATACGTAATTCTACAAGATTTACTTATCATAAAACATATTTAAAAATCTATGAAGATTTAGCCAAAACTAAAATCAATGATATTACACATAAAGCTATTTGAACACATTGGGATTAGGCTTGCGCGGCAAATTTTGAGGCCAAAATTGAAAAAATGACCAAGAAAATGACTTTATATTGTACAAATATGTACAAACAAAGACTTATACCTAAATTCTCAGCTCAATTTTAATTAGAAAATATTTTAAGAACTTTTTTCTAAAAAAATTAATAAACATTTAAAAATTTTGATTTTAAATTATTTTTAAAATAATTTCTAATTAAAATTGAGCTGAGAATTTAGGTATAAGTCTTTGTTTGTACATATTTGTACAATATAAAATCATTTTCTTGGTCATTTTTTCAATTTTGACCTCACAATTTGCCGCGCAAGCCTAATCACAATGTGTTCAAATAGCTGCATGTTTAATATCATTTATCTTAGTTTTGGCTAAAGTTTCATAAATTTTAAAACTTGTTTTATAATAAATAAATCTTGTAGAATTACATATAAAAAAATTATACTTATACATTGAGTAGTTCAAAAATGACATGAAAGATCAAACTATGTTTTGTAGTGCCTTCTTTGCACATTTTTAAGACTCCTTAGACCCCTTAATTCCAACATAACTGTTGCCAGTTCCAAATGTACTAATTAAAAAAAAAACAATTTTCAGCCTTTAGGTACCCTTTTTCTTCTCTTTTGTGTTTAATGGCTTTAAATTTTCTAAGATTATGTATGTTTGTTTAATGTACAAAGTAAACCCCCAATATTTTTATAAAAACGTCAAAAAAATATTATTGAAGGCAAAAGTAAACTTTTTTTTCATTAAAAAAAGACGCTAAGGCTGTATTAAGGGTAATAACTTCATAATTATAAAGATTCATCATCCAACTTCTTAACTTTTGTTGATTTTAATGGAATATTTTTTTTTAATTTATATAAAAAATATTTAAATATTCCCTCAATAGGTGTGCTGAAAAGTGAGCCTAATGGCTGAAAAGTGAAAATAGCTGTCATCAAATAATGGCATTTGATGCTTAAAAAAAGTAACATTGGAAATAACTAATATCCTAAGCCAACTACAACCCCATATTCACATGTGTATGATACAAGTTTTTTCGTAAACATTTAGTTTAGTAATTAAAAGTTAACATGATAATTCGATATTTTGAAGCTTCGTTGACTTCCTGGTTCCCTTAAACCAAGACTAAGCGAGGAGGGCTCTAACTATATATATATTTTTTTTAAGATTCCAAGATATGTTTTCTAAGGTAGACAAAGAAGTCGGATGACCAGTGACAATGTCGCCGTCAAAGTGCAACAACATAAATATGCTTTAGGAGAGATGATGTATATTAAAGATTAATTTTCTTAAGTTTTAACTTTAATCCATTTGAGTTAGAAAAATATGGGGGGGGGGCCTCAGAATGCAAGTGAACCAAGTCCATAAACTGCTTCCTTGTGCTACAGACGTTTAAAGTTGAAGCCGCTAGGGGAGAAGCAATTGAAAACATTTTTTGTTTAAATTGCCACGGCTTAGCGCATTTTATCAGAACTGGGAATTTTTTCATTATTGCACTGAAATTCTACATAGATCAAACTACTCGGTGCAACAGCTCATTACTGGGCCAAGGCCTGCCGTGCACATTTTAGCATTCGTGACCTTGGGCTCAGGGGTGCTAGGCATATATTCTGGTAAGGTGGTCAGCCTCACGCGGAACCGTCGGTGTTTAGTTCCCAAGCATGCTTGGTACCCATTTTATCGACCCACTCAAGAGATGAAAGGAGGGGTCAACCGGTATTTGATCCCCGGCAATGCGAAGCGCTACCACTAAGCCATTGGTCCTCAACATAGATAGTACAGGAAATTCCGTTGCTAACTCGAAAATGATAAAAAGTGTACTTGGTTCGCTTAGAGTGGCTGTTGGTGATAATTATATAAATACTTCTAATCAACTTTAAGGAGGAACTTCAGCAATTTTAAATTAGTTTAATTTTGGTCTGCCAAAGATAAATAGAATCTTTCGAATTGAATAAATAACAAGCCCCACTTGACAATATTTGAAAAGATAATTTGTTTGGTGTTCATTCTATTTTAGGAAAGATGATAGGATTTTAAAATTTTCAGTTGGGTTGAGACGAATACGGAAACGGCAAAGGTTTCAATGGATGAACTTGTTCAAACATATACCTTATTTACTCTGGTATTGACTAAGTCTAATCACCGTAGCTTTGTCATAGCTAGTCAAAATTGAAACTCAAAACATTCATTGATTATGAGAAGTGTTAAAAATTTTAATTTAGTTTGGGAAGTTGTAGGACAAAAAAAGTTACTAAAAACGAATTTATAGACTTAAAATTAACGTGCTTAGTTGGAAATACAGGCTATATTTTATTTACAAAATCGACGTTAACACTTTCAGTACCGCGATGCCATTCGGAATGATCATGTTTCTGATCATAATTTTAAAAAATATTGTGCTGATATCTATTGTGATTAATAAAAATATTTTCTAATAGAAAAAATTGAAGAATCAAATGCTGTGCTTTTTGATATCATAAATGGCTATAGACGATCAGAATTTTTTTTCTTCTAAAAGATGAGACCAAATCGTCATTGGGACTGAAAGGGTTAATAGATAAATGTATCTTAATTTTTTTATATCTCTGCATTTTTAACTACCAATGCGTGCAATTTTTACTTCGTTATATTTTCATTATCCACTACCTGTACAACAAAAATGTTTAGTAAATGAGAAAATAATTATAATAGTATAGGTACAATAGGAATAAATTATAATTAAAAAAATTATAGCTTACTAAAGTAATTGTTTGCGAACATTAAAAAATAAATTATAATACTTAAATTTTCAGACAAACTAATTTAGTTAGTTTTCAGAAAACGCATAATTTTTAATTAAAAGTAAATCTCATCGGAAAATAATTGTCTCAGAACAACTGTTTGTGTTGTTTATTCACACAAGTTTTCTATCATTATAAGACTTTCGTGGAAATCTAATTATATAATAATTAATAAAATAATATTATTCAAGTGTTTTTTGCCTGTGCAATTTATTAAACTATATTTGCATTTTAAATAACTTTACCTTTTCCATCATTTCTGTCAAAATCCGTGGCTTTTCAACACTAAAGACTGTAGGCAATTAATGTTTCCCTGAGACTCGTTCAGTTTCAAGCCTTTCAATCACCCTATACAAAATATAAGGTAATGAAAATATTTCGATGGGGCCGGAAGTCCTGTATGGAGATTGGTTACTGTTCTCTACACGTTGTGGAGGGTTCCGATTAAAAAATGAATTATTTTAAAACTATGAATTTTAATTTTTTTTAAAGTACGTCTTTCTGAAGTCATTCGACATAATAAGGTTATAAAAAGCTGCGGTTGCTCAGTCGTGCTAGCATCGGAATGTTTTTGTTTTTTGTTATCGGTACGTGCGGTGCGTGGAGGTGCGTGTATTTGGCTAAGACCACCGTGTTGCTAATGGTATCTGAGGCACGTTAAATATGACGTGGTCACTTCCTCCGTGTGTCCATGCCGTGGTCACAAAGTCCTCCATGTTCCCATGTCGTGGTCACAAAGTCCTCCATGTTCCCATACCAAATTAGTACCTCTGAAGGTACCAGATCAGCATGTTATTGACCTTTGAGCTGGCTCAAAATTCCGATATGCGAGGGAAAATGGATAGGTGAAAGGGACCTTCCTGTAGAACGGATGTGTCATACTGACGAGCAAAAGTCAGACTTCCCCCTTGTGGCGCTCAATGAGAACGGAAGCCGCCTCTCTTTGCCTGAAAATCTGGTAGTTCTGTACTCCGGGCTCGGTTACCGAGTAGCATTAGAAACAACAACAACAGGTTATAAAAAAGTTTTTAATAAAGTTTTTGAGAAGAATGGGCTTGGGCAAAGGGTAGCTGCCTTAAGTCATTTTAAGTTTTAAAGATATTAAAATGGTCTTATATGGCAATAAATAATGTTAAATATGTATTGATTTATTGAGTTATATTTGAAATTCTTTTTGTCATTATATATGCATCTTTTTTAAAAGATGATGTTAATGTTGAATAAATATTTATAACTATATTATTCCGAGAAACTTTTACGAAAAACTTGAAGTAACGCTATTAGTATTATTCAGTCTAATGTCTCGATTAATTTTAAAATATGAAGACTTCTCTCTACTTTGTAAAAAGTGTGTTGTGTAGATAATGACTTTTATACTTTCAATGTAATCAACTCCTCGTTTTTGACAACTACTCTTAGCAAAATTTTGCCAAAGTTGTAACGGATTTTCAAGTTTTGTTAAATTTTGTTGGATTTGCGCCTCGCGGAACACAATATTTTAAATCGTGGCTAATGGCTAATTTCGGGCTAAATAGACTTAAGTGTTGAAAATTAATTTTTTCGGATATTTTATGTAACTAAACTATTTATAAATACCAAAGTTAATAAGGACAATACTGTTTATTCGAATGCTTTACGGTTTAGACAAGAATATCATCAAAGAAAAAAACATCGCAAAACCATAACATATGCCTCGTATTTCTATAAAATCTGTTTTTTATTACATTTGTAAGGATATTTTCTTAGAAGTAATTTAAAGGAATCGGCGATTATTAGCTTCTTTTGCTCAATCATTAATTATCTATGCGAGATTGCAATTATCTCGATTGTAGGTTCTTGTCGTTAGATTTTTGTCAAACCAATGCATCTTATTTCCAAAACTGGAGTTCGGATGATTGATTTCTTCAATTTTTATCCTTTGCTGTCAATGAAAAAATACTTAATGTATAAAAAAAGTTAAATTTCTCTGGTCCCCAAGATTCTTACAATCATGATGGATTATCCGAGTAATGATTGCATTCAACAAGAATTTTTAAATAAAAAAAGTAGATTTAAAAAATCTAATTAAAATTTCAAATGAGATTAATTAATGTAGTCATAAAAATATATTTAGTTTGGAATGCAGAGTCTTAAAAAATAAGCTCAATAGAAAGTAGCCGTATTAATGTTTAACCCTTTCAGTCCCAGTTTTGTCATTTGGCATCATCACTTTCAATATTTTTTTCCGAATGTTTATGTTCTGTTATGACATCCAAACACACATCATTCGATTCTTTACACTTTATTCTATTCGACAATATTTAACATTAATCTCAATAGAAGTCAGAACATCTATTTTTTTTATTTTGAAAATAGCTAACAAGCGTTTCTCCTGATTTTTGAAAAGTTCACTTCAGTTTCACAGATTTAAAACACAATTTAAACTATTTCGGTTAGAATAATTACTATTTTTTTAATAATATGGTCAGATGCCTTAAAATATCTAACTCGAAGTGTTTTTTGGTTGTACATATATTTTTATTTTGTTGTTTTCCACAGTTAAAATTTTGGCATTATTTCAAAAACCATATAAAAAATTAAAATAATTTTTTTATTATGGAGCACTTATCTTTGACCTAAAATAAGCTTATTTTATGAATATCAGATGTTTCTGTAGTGTAGTAAATTGTTGGGACTGAAAGGGTTAAATAAAATCTTACCTAGGCCTAAAGAATAATATTTTCATTAAACAAAGTTTTGTTTTTCAGTCTTAGATGCGTAATTAAATTTGCATGTGGTATCTAAATATTTTTGTTTAATTTAATAATAAGAACGGCAAGCGTGTAGGACATCAATGTATCAGAATCGCATAGACAAGAATTAATACTGTTACAGATATTTATACTTTGCATTTAGTTGATGAATGGGATTAAATGGCAAAAACCGAATAGAAAGAAAAGATAATGAATTCATTTTTATTTCGTTCAAACTTTGAACGTTGTCTTGCAATTCCGCACAGCGCGTTGAGCTATTTTCCATCTATTTTACGCATTTATAATGGCCCTGTAAACTAGGAATCGCGTCACATTAAAAAAAAAACTTGAGTTAGAAGTATTTAAAAACGAACTACTTGACACACTCGATTATAGTTTTGACTATGTGGGTAACACTTTAATGCTGTGTGCCATGGGTTTTGGTTTTTGAATTATCGTCGCACTAGAGCTACACGAGGGCTATTGGCGACGGGCGTCGTATTTTGGAACCACAGTCAGGTGACGAGCCAACACCTGAATAGGCACCCAACGCAACCGTTAAGGGCGACATTGTACGCAGCGTTAGGACTTTTAAGCATATTTAACGTGCACTCCCTTGCACGGGGTATTATTCGTCGGACATTTTTGGCTGCACTGGCCGTTTATAGGTCGGCAGCTATTTTGGCAATGCCCGGACCCGAACCTGGGACCTTTCGCATGCTAAGCGAGTGCTTAACCGACTGGGCTCCCCAGCCCCCCTGTGTGCCATGGGCTTTCTAAGACTTAAGAATTTAAACTTTTATTTTTAATTTTCACATGCGTGGGTAAAGTGATGAAGCTCATATTCAAAAAACAAGATTTAGTTCTCCGTCTCTAAAAGTACAGATCAGAAAAGTATTGAAGTTTTTAAAGTAAAAAGTACTATATTTATTTGTTTGTTAGAAGATTATGATCTACACTGCTCAAAATAATTAGGGGAGCGCATGATTTAAACACTTTCACTCCAAATGATTCCATTTGGAATCATCAACTTGCGATTTTTTTCTATAAAGATATATTTTATTTAAGCATCGTTATGTAGAAGAATGAAGAATATTCTTTTGAAGAATTAAATAATGTTTTTTTTTAATTATAAATGAACATATGAGAAGCATGGTAAATAAAAATTCACTCTGAAACAATTTTATGAAATAAATTGACAGTAAATTCTTCATGGTTTCATTTTTAAAAGTTTAAAAATTGATTTCAACGATTTTAACAAATAAAGTTTTGAAAGAAATATTGTTACTACCTATTTACTCAAAACCTTGATTCCAATTTTCTCCCCTTAAATTTTAGTTCGAAAAATTAAGATTTTGTTCTCTGTCTTTGATCTTTTCATTCTGAATATATAATTAATCTATTTCACAACATTTAGATTTGTATAATAAAATGTTGCGACTGAAAGGGTAACAAAAGTATGCAAAGTGCTCCCCTAATTGTTTTGAGCAGTGTATAGTTAAACAAAAAAAAGTTGAACTATGTGTATCTTATGGTTCAGCCAGGTTTTTTTTCGGACATCAATGATGCATAAAATATTTAATTGCAAAGTACAGGGTGTCTATAAAGGAATGTCAGAGTTTTAATGTATATTACAGCAGTTTATTTTATACTAATTATAACAAATCATACATGAAATTGATGGAAAACTAACCTAGTTTTTAATGTAAGTGCTCAATGTGTGCACCTTTAGTGATACGGAACACATCCAAATGAAAATGTAGTTCTTCCCATACTGTCTGCAGCAGGTCCGAAGAAATGGAAGCAACATCTTGTGCAATTGTGAAAACGATGTAGTGAAGGGCATGCTCTTATCAGAAACTGCTGGAGTTAGTCTTTATTCGTCACCTTCAACCACAACTGTGGAACGATTACTGTTGATTCTATTACAATTTGAATCTCGAACATTCTTTTACGGTCACCCTGTGTATATCTAGACTTTTTTTAGCCATAATATAGTTAAATGTGAATGAGCTCGATCAACCGTGGGTCTCCAAATCAACGTGCATTTGCGTTAATCCAATGTAAAAAAAAATATTTTCTGAGCCACATTTCTCTGGCTGCATAAAGGGGTCATAGGAGTCTTAAAAATGCGCAAAGAAGGTATAGTTTGATCTTTCATGTAATTTTTTAACTACTCAATATATAAGTATAATATTTTTATATGTAGTCTTACAAGGTTTATTGATTATAAAACAAATTTTAAAATTATGAAACTGTAGCCAAAACTAAAATAAATGATATTACACATAAAGCTATTTGAACACATTGGGATTAGGTTTGCGCGGCAAAGGCCCTCGCCAGATAAGACGGTGAAAAATGCCCCCGTTCCAATCGGGCTAATTTTTTTTCTGAAAATACCTCATAGTATGGACAACTTCTCAGCCAAGTTTCAGCTAAAAAATATGACGCATTTTTGAGTAAAAAATTAAAGTTTTTTTTCTTTTTAAATTGATTATTCCCTGAATATATTTGATAAATCCAAAAAACTACTCATGAGTTTTTAGATATCATTGAGTAGTATTCTCAGAAAAATCCGCTCATAAATCTGATCGAGCGATCATTCTTAAAAATGCATTTTTATTTTTCAAAAAAAAATTTCATGCCAAAATCGTTTGGTCACAACTTAGGATTTTGTCTCTACATATTCCTCTATTATCAATCTATAATATATATTTTTTTCAGATTTTTAAAATTATTGGACGATAGTTAAAAAAAAATAAAATATTCTTAAAACCTGACTTTTCGCACTACTTACTCGGCAGATGGCACTCCTAACAAAGGCGGGGAAATTCAATCTGGGAGAATTTCTTTCGGACTAAAGAATTTAGCATAGATTTAGAAAGTAGCAGATCTGCCTCTAGGGGGAAAGGTGAAGCCATTTGTTAACCATTATCCCATAAGGCAGTTCGCAAGCTCTTGCACATGGCATGCCATACGCCACCAGATGGCACCATGAGATAATTCGATTAATAAAAGATATATATTCAATATTAACTAATTAAAACTTTTTACAAGTTTCGCTAGCATAATTTTATAGCTGCATGCGTATTGATAATTTCTGTAAGGCATGAGGTATATATTCACAAAAGAAGCAAGTTAAAAATGCAGTTTTTATTGTATGTAACTCTTCATAAAAACCATTTTTGTGAATCAGTATCCCGTGATGCATTGCGAAAACGACGAAATGTGGATTCATCACGCATCATTGCGTTGTACGGGATTGCGCAATCGGTTGGCATGCTATTTCTAAATCTATGGATTTCAGAGCAAAAAAATCAGGCTTTAAGAATTATTTTTTTTCTATCGTCCAATAATTTTAAAAATCTGAAAAAAAAATATATTATAGATTGATAATAGAGGAATATGTAGAGACAAAATCCTAAGTTGTGACCAAACGATTTTGGCATGAAATTTTTTTTTTGAAAAATAAAAATGCATTTTTAAGAATGATCGCTCGATCAGATTTATGAGCGGATTTTTCTGAGAATACTACTCAATGATATCTAAAAACTCATGAGTAGTTTTTTGGATTTATCAAATATATTCAGGGAATAATCAATTTAAAAAGAAAAAAAACTTTAATTTTTTACTCAAAAATGCGTCATATTTTTTAGCTGAAACTTGGCTGAGAAGTTGTCCATACTATGAGGTATTTTCAGAAAAAAAATTAGCCCGATTGGAATGGGGGCATTTTTCACCGTCTTATCTGGCGAGGGCCTTTTGAGGTCAAAATTGAAAAAATGACCAAGAAAATGACTTTATATTGTACAAATATGTACAAACTAGGACTTATACCTAAATTCTCAGCTCAATTTTAATTAGAAATTATTTTAAGAACTTTTTCTAAAAAAATTAATAAAAAAATTTAAATTTTGATTAAAATTTTTTAAAAATAATTTCTAATTAAAATTGAGATGAGAATTTAGGTATAAGTCTTTGTTTGTACATATTTGTACAATATAAAGTCATTTTCTTTGTCATTTTTTTTCAATTTTGACCTCAAAATTTGCCGCGCAAACCTAATCCCAATGTGTTTAAATAGCTTTATGTTTAATATCATTTATTTTAGTTTTGGCTAAAGTTTCATAAATATTAACATTTGTTTTAGATTAAATAAATCTTATATAATTACATATAAAAAATTATACTTATATATTGAGTAGTAAAAAAGTTACATGAAACATCAAACTATTCTTTGTAGTACCTTCTTTGCGCATTTTTAAGACTCCTCTATGACCCCTTAAATAATTTTACAAACTTTTTTGCACTATAAATGATGGTTAGGCGAGTGCCTAACATACTGGGCTCCCCAGCCCTTTACATCTAGAGGAGTTTTATTTGTATTTTCCAAGTAAGATATTAAATAACTGTAACAGACTGATCAGTTGTTCTCCAAAAGCAGCGATCATCGCGCCAACAATGACGGGAGACGAAAGAACGAGGAATGGGATTTTCCCTTTTCGCCATTCGGAGAGAGAGACTAAAAACTTTGAAGCTGTTTGTTCTTTTTTCGCGAGACGTTTGAATGTTTTGTTTTAAATGATATTTCAATTTTCTAAACATGTATAAAAAGGTTAACTCGTCCATTAAAAAGTTAAACGTTGACTTGTGAATTTATTCCTACGATTTGGACAATGAACAGTGCTATATTTGCTACATAACTAATATTGAATGCATGCATCCTTAGATGGAACATATTAATATTAAAGGAACGTAATGATTAATGAAAACTATACGCCAAATTTTTAAGGATGTCAACGGTATATAGAAACCACTTGTAATAAAGGTCACACAAGTTCAGCAGAAATTATGAGGTAATGCGATTATTGATTATGCATCGTAAAGCGTCGTAAGACTCTTACAAAGCTGAAGTTATAACAATAACTATAGTTGAAAGAAAAAAATGATTATAATTAACTTGAAACAAAAGAGTAGAGAAAAGATAGTGCAATAAAGAACTTTATTACTACCAATACTAGCCGTACATTCAGTTAAAATAGTAAAAAGATGCTATAATTTACACTTAAGAACCGTAAACGGAAGTTTAGAACTATAAAATTTAGAATAACGAAATAAAAAAAAACATCTTGGATACGAAAATAATTAAAAATTTATTCTCCGAACTAATTATAAAACGTTGACCACAGTTTCAGTAAGTGAGACTTAGTAAAGGGTAATTATTTATGTCTTTTGTTTATATTGATCTATGCAGCAGCATGTCACAATGAAAATCTGTAGTCAACGTCTCCAAAATTGGCTGCGTACTTTATATAAAGTAGACTTGTGTAGAAAATTATATGAATTAGTACTTTATAACATAAGTTAATTTTTATCTTCGTATCAAAAGCATGCATGGAGAAAGAATTTCCCTTATATTTTTTTAGGAAACAATGGACAATCGACACCTTAGAGTGTATATTATTTATTTAATACAATGCATCGGTAGCTCATTACGTAAAAAGTATAAAGGATTCTTCAAAAACAAAACACTTTTAAAATTAAAATATCTAAAATTAAAAAATCTTCAGAATTATTTTTCAAAACAAAAATAAAATCTTTTTATTTATAGATTACAGCAAAAAAACAGCTTCATGGTGAATCAAATATTTTTGCTCATCAACTATTTCGCGCATACATATAACTAATTTATAGGGGCCTGTTCCTTAATAAAAACCATAGTATATAGCACTGGATCAAAAAAATCGAAAATTTTATTATTTTAGCAGCCACATAACAAAGAACTTTTCACACAGTGTAACAAAAAAATAATAATAATAGTTTTCAAATTCCAACAATGAATTATGGGATCGAGTAAAATTGAAAAATCATTGTTGAAGATCAAATAAACCACAAAAAACCTTTATCGTCCCATTTGAGCATTTGACTGCTGATCTTAATTCTGACGGTAACAAATATTAATTTTTTGCGATTTTATTGTAAAAAAGAAAACACCGTTAATTTCATATTGCTTGGACTAATCACAAATCCAAAGTAATTTTCCAACAAAAGGAAAATCTTAACCGCTATCTGTACCTGAATTCGTTGCACTAAAAACCAGGATAGCTAAATCCTGCACACGAATTTTAGGTCATTTGAAAAAATAACCATACAAATAAACAATGGGCTGCTTTGGATGCTTCGCTTGGTCTATAAGCACTTGTAAGTATTTTTTTTTTCTTTTTCTTGTTATTATAAATGAAATGTATGCCTTCAATGCTGATTTTAATAAGTAAACGCTTCTAACAAATATACTTTTAGAGTTTATATCAGTAAAAACTAGAGACCAAATAATAAAGTTTTAGAATATCAAAAACAATTTACATTCAAAAAGCTTTATGCAGAAGCAGTTGTAGTTTAGTTTTGATAGCGAGTGTCAAAATGTGAGTGTGAAAAATAAAGTTTGGATATATATGATTAAACACATTAGTGGTAGAGTAATGCAATACATCCTAAATAAAACATTATTAAATAAAAAAACATGTATTCAACTAATTTCAAATGTGATTGTCATATGCATGAATTCGTGATATGGATTTTACTTCTAATTATACTTAATCTCTTTCTCCATGTGTGTCAGACCATAAAACATCAACCACAAACAACGCCACACTAATCTTGCAAATAAGCAAAACTGGTTTTAAACTATTCAAAATCAAGATAACATTTTCGACAATCTCGACAGTCAAAATACTGACAGCCCAGAATCCCGACAACCAAAAATTAATAGTTAAAATGTTCTTAATTAGGCAAACGTCATTAATATTTGATTTGTCGAGATTTTTGAACCTCGAGGGATAATGTCTATTGGAATCACCCCTGTCGGTCTTATGTCTTGTTGGGTTACGTCCAATTACATAAATGTTCTTTGAATAATTTTTTGAA
Organism: Hylyphantes graminicola; assembly: GCA_023701765.1. Taxonomy (NCBI): domain Eukaryota; kingdom Metazoa; phylum Arthropoda; class Arachnida; order Araneae; family Linyphiidae; genus Hylyphantes; species Hylyphantes graminicola. The sequence continues at coordinate 61,089,952 of CM043114.1, read as the reverse complement.
AAGATGATTTTAAAATCATTTCCAAATGAAAAAAAAGTAAATTATGAATACAATTGTATTTTTTATAAAATTTTACAATTTAGGGTAGCGGCTCAGTGACTGAGAGGTCTAACGCGTCCGCCCCATAAGCCCAAGATTGCGGGTGCGAGCCCCAGCTGAGTCGTCGGATTTTCTGGATGGGAAATTCCTGGGCGCACATGTTATATGATTATGTGGCATGTAAAAGATCACTGGAGGGTCCATTTGGCTTGGATTCTCTCGGCAAAATTAAATCTCGGTATACTTTAACATCCACACAGAGCTCAGATTCATTGTTATCTGCGCGTCAAATTTGGTAGCGAGAGTCACCTAGATGGTGCCACAAAAGAATGGCTCTCAGTTATGGGGAATATGCCGAGTCTGCAAAGGCTTGACTGCCAATATTGCAGCCCCGTTATTAGAAAAAAAAAAACATTAAGGTTATTGTAGGAAAGAATGGTGCATAAACTGTGGAAGAAGCCATTTCTAACGACAGAGGGGGTTTTAATACGAAAATTTGACCGGAAGTGTCTTACTTAAAATTTTTCTTCCCTAGGTGACCCCCCCCGAACGTCGCCAACAAAAAGCAGCACAAATTCGCCGCGAAGCCTTTGTAGCTTCACTGTGGCAACAAGTGGACATGGACAGATGGGTCTGCAGCACTAAGCTATGCAGAATGCCGGAGTCGCACTACATGGCCCGTACCTCCAGAGTGACTGTCTAAAGAAAGTTAGTTCGAAAATTGACTATTTTTCTGAAGTAGAAATGATATTTTATTATGGATTTTCCCCAAACATTTTGTTAAAAGTTACTAGAGCACTATTGGTCATTGTGGGAATAGGACAGAATATACATAATGAAAGCTACAAATCATACATTATCCATTGAAATAGAAAACAATAACTTTTTAATTTTAAACCTTTAAAAAAATCATTAGATTTAATTTTATTATTTGTATACCCTCCGAGATCCACATACGTATAAACCCGTCACCTGAAAAAATGTCAGGTTTTCCTTCCTTTTCGTCTTTTATTATCCTCTGAAACCGAAATAAAGTTTTATAAAATTTAAAAAAAAATTAAATATTCAGTTAAAAAATTTCAAACAACAATGCAAACAATACTCTTGCAATGAAAACTAGTTTACACTACATCCAATTTCCTTATCCCTCAGAGTAATAAACATTTGGTCGAGTAGTTTGGACCATTACGCTAGCAGTCTGCGCGCTGTAACGGGTGCGGGTTCGATTACCGCCCTCGTCCTGGGTGTATATTCCTTTCTCTAAAACCTAAACTAAACTCCCCGGCGCAACAGTCCATTACAGGGCCAAGGCCTGCCGTGCCCATTTCAGCTTTCGTGACCTAGGGCTCTGGGGTGATAGGCATATGTCCAGGTAAGGTGGTCAGCCTCACGCAAAAACCCCAGTGTTTAGTTTCCAAGCGCGCTTGGTACCCATTTTATGGACCCACTCAAGGGATAAAAGGCTTTGTCAACCTCGCCCAGTCCGGGACTCGATCCCCGGACCTGTGGCGAGGCAATGCGAAGCACTACCACTAAGCCACTGGTCCTATATTCCTTTCTGTGTCACAGTACAAATTCCTTCTGTGTCTGTCTTACTTGACGAAGGCTTCATAAGCGGGTCTCTGATCAAGCATACAATCCGGAATAAATATGTAATAGTAGTAGTTAAACATTTTATTTTAAAACAGGATTTTATGACAAATAATTAGATCTTTCAAGTGAAATATTTATTAACAAATATGCATTTATAATATTAAGATTTGTAACATGGAATTTTCTTTTTTAGTCTGGCCGACTAGAAATCGCCTAAGAAGGGGGCGACCGACAGGACAAGAGTGCCTGTTGTGTACATAGTGTATATAGATTGTGCCTTCGTCATGTGTTTCGTCCCTGTTTCGTCCTTGTGATTAGTCTGTTTTTATAAAAAAAATTAAATAGTTGTTCACCTCAATAGATTGTAACCCTCGCTCCACCTCAATAGTTTCAAATAAAAAAAAAAAGTGTATTTTTGAGTTATAGTTATTACATATAAAATGCATATGTTATTATTTTATGTAAAAATCATATGTGACAACAGAAATATTTTTAGTTTCTATTCACATAGTTAACAAAAATCTAAATTTTTCTAATATATCACTTCTTCCGCTAAGCTCTTTCAACCCTTTCAGTCCCAATGACAATTTGGCATCATTTTAGATTTTTTTTTCTGACCGTCTATAGCCATTTATGATATCAAAAAGCACAACATTCGATTCTTCAAACTTTTTTCTATTATAAAATATTTTTCATTACTCCCAATAAATTTGAGTCCTATTATTATTTTTTTTTAAATTATGATCAGCAATATGATGATGCCAAATGACATCACTGGGACTGAAAGGGTTAACTTCGAATTGTTCCACCATACATATACTCCTAAATAAATTTGAAATTATACGAACTATTCACACTACTATTTACTTATGAATTGCTATCCTTTTAAAACTAGAGGTGCGCAACATTACATGATACCCTTAAAACTAAATAACTTCTTTTGCAACTACCCTTTGCACGTGCATGATTTTCACGAAAACCTTATCATGACGTCCAACAAGTACTAGAAACTTGTGTACCAAATTTAAACCTTGTAGCTCTTTTTGTTCGATCTATAGAGTAGTTTAAGACAAGCACACCAATGCGCAAAATCCCCCTTTTCAGAATCAGCACCCTCCAAAACATGTCGAAAACACAAAATCTCCATTAATGATTTTCGACCACCTCGCAATACTTCTACTACCTTATATTTCATATTAGGTAATTGAAGGCAATGAACAACCAGTTTTATAGGCTAGGGAAATGCTTTCAGTTCATTTAGCGAAATTTCGTGTCCAGCCAGTTCGTGACAATGAGTAGTACGGTGTATCCAATGGGAAACTGACAGTTGAAGAACACAGGGAAGAACCGATTGATTTCGTACAATCCTTTCCTTAAGGGGTCATAGGAGTCTTAAACATGTGCAAAGAAGGTACTACAAAGCATAGTTTGATCTTTCATGTAATGTTTTAATTACTCAAATATAAGTATAATTTTTTTATATGTAATTCTACAAGATTTATTTAATATAAAACACATTTTAAAATTTATGAGACTTTAGCCAAAACTTAAATAAATTATATCAAACATAAAGCTATTTGAACACATTGGGATTGGGCTTGCGCGGCAAATTTTGAGGTCAAAATTGAAAAAATAGAAGAATTTGGGAAATTTTGGGTATTCGCCTACCTTAACACCAAAAAAGAAAATGCATTTGATGGGCTGTTAACTGTAATTAGAGTTGTCCAAAAGTAAATATTGCTCAATGGTATTTGGAAACTTTATTCGAAAGAATGAAAAATGGAGAACTTTTCCAAAACAGAACGAGCCGAATTCCATTCCTGTGATTACAGGGCGACTCTTAACAGTCATAAACACACTAAATTACCGTTTATGGCTTAATTTTTGCGACAATTCCGAAACCCTATTGTGCATCCTCGCCATTAAAACAATTGAAGAGCTTATTTTAAAAAAGTGGTAAGTGACATCTTTGAAAATATTGAGATTTTTGTGTCAATGAATATGTCATTCCCGTCTTTAACGATGGCAAGTTTTCGATTATTCATAACATTTAAGTTTAGCGTATGTTTTACAGTTTTCAAGTAAGGATTCCAACAGAACTCAGAGCTCTAAACTTTCATTCAAACTCACTTTCTCATTTTAACCTTTTTTGTCACTTAGCACGTTTTTAAAATAAGTTCTTCAATTCTGAAAGGAGAAGTGTTTTAATTTTCACAGTCATAACGCGAGGGAAAATCTCCGACAAACTCTCAAAAACGCAATTTCCATAAACATTTCGGCTGTGAAAACGGCACTTTTGTTTTCACCAAGCGTACGTTTTTAGGTTTTTTAAAAACGTTAATGTGAACAAACTGCATGAGCTTTCAGACGCTATTTGTTAATTTTATTACCTTAAGAGAGAATGAAAAGTGCTTCGGAGAAAAGTTCTTTTAACTAAAACTTTGCATTTCTGGAGTATGGAAGTAAATATTGAAATGTTTCATTATTCGGTCTTTGTAGGTGATAATGTTTTTACTGCGACAAATAAAACTTCTTGTCGCTTTTAATTACGGCGAAGTTAAACATAAATACAAGTTTAACTAAGATATTTTAAGTTTATTACATCTTTAATATAAATGTGAAGGTTATTTAAGAAAATATTTATTTGCGTCCTTTTTCTTTGACGAAGTTTAATGTATTTAATTTGGTTTAATAAACTTCCTTGTCATGTTTCGTTGTTGTTTTTTTAGTTTATTACATCTTTAATATAAGCGTAAAGGTTTAAGTTTTAAGAAAATAGTTATTTGTGTCCTTCTTGGACGAAGTTAAATATTGTCTTTAATTTAGTTTAATACACTTCCTTGTCATGTTTCGTTGTTGTTTGCTTTGACATGGAGAATAAGGTGCTTTGTTATTTTAACTTCAAAGTTAACTTAAATGCAAACTTATTTCATCTTAAAGCTTAAAAAAAAGTTTTTAAACACTTTATATTAACATTGTTACAACCTAATTAAACAAGTTTTACTTAAAAATGAAGAAAACGTATTTGTATTGAAGTGAAATATTAAATATATTTTTAACAAGGACTCAATTTAAAAGGTTTACAAGGAAACATACTATTGAACAAAAGAAAATCAGTAGCTTCACATACTTATAGTAAGAAGTGTAGTCAGTCTTACTATTCTGAATAGTTTTGTTTGTTTATTATTCTAAACAGTTTAACATTAAAATTACTAATGTTATTAAAATATTCATTCTACCCACCAAAGTGCATGGCTCGTTTTTATACACCATGGTTACATTAATATTGGCCATATTTACGGCAACGGATGATCGCATTAAATGTGAAGTGCTATTTAGATCTTCCAAGTGCGTTGGAAGCAAATTCCGTTCTTATGGTTTTACATGCGGCTTGCCACCGGCGCAATCGTTAGGACTCTAGCCTCTGGAGTTGCAAGGGTCGGATTCGAATCCCGGTCAGTCATGGATGTTTGTGACCGTCAATAAATGTTATTTGTCTTTGTGTTATTCCTTTCTTTGTGACTGAAAAAATTCTTTCTGTGTCTGCCCCACTTGACGAAAGCTTATAAGCGGTACTCTGAACAAGCACACAAGCTGGAATCTATATGTACCATACCATACCATGCCATGCCATAAATGCGGCTTAAAAGTAAATGGTTGCAATTTAAAGTATATCTGAAGAAATTTTTGTACCGTGCCCAATGACGTGATGGTAGTAGTGCATCACATTGATATGCCAGAGGTCCGGGAATAAAATCCCGGATCGGGCAAGGTTCATTCAACCTTATCCTCTCTTAAGTAGGACGATAAAATGATGACCAGACATGCTAAACTTGGGGAAGCTGAGGTTGACCACCTTACAAGTACATATGCCTAACACCCCACAGCCCTTGTTCACCCAAGCTGAAATGGACACGGATAAAAAAATTTGGCCCACTTACTGACTGTTGTGATAAGGAGTTTCTACCTTGCAATGTATATTGCATTGCAAGTGTTATTTTTGCTTCCGTGCCGCATGCGAAAGATTAAATTCATTTAGCACTGCGTTTTTCTGTAAATGCGGTGAATTTTACCATAAGCGTTGCGTGTCAATCGAGTAAAAAATATTAACATCACTCAAAGTCAAACATTACTATTGTTTGAATTTTGTAGATAATTTTAAATATACGTATTGAGCGCTGATTTGTAAAGCCCGTCCTTAAGGCATATGATCCAAGAGAAATCCACTACTCTTTATCAGTCTTTCTAACTGCAGTGACCTTTCTGCCTTAACCTCTTGGCATGACAACAATGCTACTCTAACACTTGATTTTCATCGATAATTGAAAATTCAGAATTTAGTTCGTCTAAATTACATAATTGTGAAAAGTTTCTTGTACAAACAAACTCTTTATTTTTAATGAAAAATATGAGCATTTAATAGACAGTCATTTAAATTTATCGTTTAGAATGACATAAATTCATTATGATCCTATTTGCACTTCAGAGGGTTTTAGTTCATTATCGACGACATTACATTTATTTCCAAGTGAAAGCTTTAACTCAATTTGTTCTGCCTAAATTGTTCAGGATTATGGTCTGCCTTATATTTTTTTATTTAGTTAAACTTAGAAAACTTTTTTTCAGTTGCAAATTATATTGATGAGGGAAATACATAGAGTTTATATTCGTATATTCTGCCTACGATTTATTTAAAACAAATCAATTTTAAAAATAAATTTACTTTATGTTTTTGTAAAATGAGAATTTGCGCGTAATACATCCAGTTATAAAATTAAATCACACAATAATTTACATCTTTCAGGTGATTTTCTTTTAAGCTGAAAATATGTGCTGGTATTTATTATTTTCTTGTGTAGGCTCTTCAAATTTTATTTGATCCAAATGACTTTTAAACTACCAATAGAAGTCAACTAATTCACACCATTTACAATTTCTCCAAACCAACTCGAATCTCAGCCCAGGAGGTATTTCCAGAAAAGGCGAAGAAGACCAAGAGACGAAAGGATTGGGAGAGGATGGAAAAACTAAGTCTCTGTTCATCAATCAGGCGAGGAGGAATCACTTTGTTATCTCAAGTAGGGGGATATATCGGCGGAATCCAGGGGATTTTTATTCCGGCAGTAGGGGATAATAAGGAAAAATGAAGGCCCAATTGATTCCTCCGGAATACGGAAATGAGAGAGGTTCCGATTCCTGAGAGAACTTAGTTATGTAAGCTGTCTCTCTGGAAGTGATTATCTGTGAGCCAGGGTGTGTTATTGGTCAACAAAATAGAATCATATCTATTTTTGTCTCCTAAGGCACACAATAATGTTTTCGGATTCATAAGAAAACTTAGTTTTGTAAGACGTCCATCTGAAATCTATTCAATGGACATTATCTGTTTTATTGGATCCTGATAAATAGATTGAGTCAATAAAAAGGACTCAGATTTTTCCGAGATCGTTTGTCGATACAAATGCATAACAGTATTTTCTTACAGGCACACATAGGTTTTCTCTTTTGTCTTGTAAGTGCATACAACTATTTAAAAAATAATCGAATATTTTTATAAAATAATTTTGGCAGTAAGGCATAATAAGAAAAAATGAAGGCCCAATTGATTTCCTCCGGGATACGGAAATGAGAGAGAGAGAGGTTCCGATTCCTGAGAGAACTTAGTTATGTAAGCTGTCTCTCTGGAAGTGATTATCTGTGAGCCAGGGTGTGTTATTGGTCAACAAAATAGAATCATATATATTTTTGTCTCCTAAGGCACACAATAATGTTTTCAGATTCATAAGAAAACTTAGTTATGTAAGATGTCCATCTCTAATCTATTTATTGGACATTATCTGTTTTATTGGATAACAGATTGAGTCAACAAAAAGGACTCAGATTATTCCAACATTATGTCGAAACAAATGCATGAAAATATTTTCTTACGGGCAACGATATACTTTTTTTTTCTCTTTTGTCTTGTAAGTGCCTACAACTATTTAAAAAAACATAATCGAACGTTTCTATAAAATTCATTTTGGTAGTAGGGGATAATAAGGAAAAATGAAGGCCCAATTGATTCCTCCGGAATACGGAAATGAGAGAGAGAGAGGTTCCGATTCCTGAGAGAACTTAGTTATGCAAGCTGTCTCTCTGGAAGTGATTATCTGTGATCCAGTGTGTGTTATTGGTCAACAAAATAGAATCATATCTATTTTTGTCTCCTAAGGCATACAATAATGTATTCGGATTCATAAGAAAACTTAGTTATGTAAGACGTCCATCTGAAATCTATTCAATGGACATTATCTGTTTTATTGGATCCTGATAAATAGATTGAGTCAATAAAAAGGACTCAGATTTTTCCGAGATCGTTTGTCGATACAAATGCATAAAAGTATTTTCTTACAGGCACACTTAGGTTTTCTCTTTTGTCTTGTAAGTGCATACAACTATTTAAAAAATAATCGAATATTTTTATAAAATAATTTTGGCAGCAAGGCATAATAAGAAAAAATGAAGGCCCAATTGATTCCTCCGGAATACGGAAATGAGAAAGAGAGAGGTTCCGATTCCTGAGAGAACTTGTTTATGTGAGCTGTCTCTCTGGAAGTGATTATCTGTGATCCAGGGTGTGTTATTGGTCAACAAAATAGAATCATATCTATTTTTGTCTCCTAAGGCACACAATAACGTTTTCGGATTCATATAAAAACTTAGTTATGTAAGATGTCTGTCTGAAAGTGATTATCTGTTTTATTGGACAACAGATTGGGTTATTGGACAACGAAAAATGGATTCCGATTATTATGAGATCGCTTGTCGAAACAAATACATAAAAGTATTTTCTTACTGGCTACGATATATTTTTTCTCTCTTTTGTCTTGTAAGTGCCTACAACTATTTAAAAACACTTAATCGAACGTTTCTATAAAATTCATTTTGGCAGTAGGGGATAAAAAGGAAAAATGAAGGCGCAAATTGATTCCTCCGGAATACGGAAATGAGAGAGAGAGGTTCCGATTCCTGAGAGAACTTGTTTATGTGAGCTGTCTCTCTGGAAGTGATTATCTGTGATCCAGGGTGTGTTATTGGTCAACAAAATAGAATCATATCTATTTTTGTCTCCTAAGGCACACAATGATGTTTTCGGATTCATAAGAAAACTTAGTTATGTAAGATGTATGTCTGAAATTGATTACCTGTTTTATTGGACATCAGATTGGTTTATTGGACAACGAAAAATGGATTCCGATTATTATGAGATCATTTGTCGAAACAAATACATACAAATACAAATTAAAATACAAATACAAATACAAATAAATACAAAAGTATTTTCTTGCAAGCAACTATATTTTTTTTCTTTTGTCTTGTAAGTGCCTACAACTATTTTAAAAAAACATAATAGAACATTTCTATAAAATTCATTTTGGCAGTAGGCGATAATAAAGAAAAATGAAGGCCCAATTGATTCCTCCGGAATACGGAAATGAGAGAGAGGTTCCGATTCCTGAGAGAACTTAGTTCTGTAAGCTGTCTCTCTGGGAAGTGATTATCTGTGAGCCAGGGTGTGTTATTGGTCAACAAAATATAATCATATCTATTTTTGTCTCCTATCTATTTTTGTCTAGGCACATATCTATTTTTGTCTAGGCACACAATAATGTTTTCGGATTCATAAGAAAACTTAGTTATGTAAGACGTCCATCTGAAATCTATTTATTGGACATTATCTGTTTTATTGGACAACAGATTGAATCAACAAAAAGGAGTCAGATTATTCCGAGATGGTTTGTCGAAACAATGCATAAGAGTATTTTCTTACATGCAACGATATATTTTTTTTCTCTTTTGTCTTGTAAGTGCCTACAACTATTTAAAAAAAATAATCGAATATTTTTATAAAATAATTTTGGCAGTAAGGCATAATAAGAAAAAATGAAGGCCCAATTGATTCCTCGGTATACTAAAACGAGACAGAGAGAGGTTCCGAATCCTGAGAGAACTTAGTTATGTAAGCTGTCTCTCAGGAAATGATTATCTGTGAGCCAGGGTGTGTTATTGGTCAGCAAAATGGATTCATATTATTGTGTGCCTTATGAGACTTTTCGAATTCATAAGAAACTTAGTTATGTATAATGTTTCTCTGGATTTGATTATATATGTTATAGGTCAATATATTGTGCTATTGGACAACGAAAATTGATTCAGATTATTCTGAGATCATTTGTTGAAACAAATGCATTTAAAAATGTTTTCTTACAGGCAAACTATACATACTATACCAACTATATCACAAAAAGGAGTCTCATCTAAGGAAGAAAAAATACGAAATACTCATGTAATTACTAACTCCAATCATTCGGGATGTCTGCTTAATATTTAAAGTGCGTAGAATTAATTAAAAAAAGATGTTCTACAGATCCTCATAGTATTGATTAATGTATCTACATTATTTAAAAGTACAACATTTATTAAAGAGGACAAATTGAGAAGAATAGTATGGTATAATCAGCTTTAAGAAAATAAATAAATGAGTGTATTTAAGTGTTCATATTCTATACAACAAATAAATTTGTTTGAAAAAAGAATAATTTTCAAATGATAAAAAAAAACATTTAAACTCGAATAGCCTGAAGTTTAAAACACTTCATTAAGTCCGATTAAATGAAAAATCATACTTAATTAAAATTTAAAAAATTAACTCTACAAAATTAAACCGCGTATTACTTTATCAGTTTATTTTAGGATAAGGCATGGAAAGTAATTAGATCCTAATTTTGTAAGTTAATTATAAAGAACAAAAAACGCATCGTGGTAAACTTTCTCGAAATCTGTTAAAGAAAACTTTTTTTATAATTACAACAAACGTGATGGAAAAATGGAGTCTTATCAACGAGATTAACATTATTACATCATTTAATCTTCAACCTGATAAAATTTACTAAACTGTAAAAATTCGAAACTCCCGAAGAATTTTCCGTATTTTTTATTCTAATCGAAAGGAAAAGGCGAACAGATGCAATTATCGTTTTAATTTCACTTGGTTAGCAACCAACTTTACAGCGGAAAAAAAACAGAAATCGTTCCAAAGTTTCCGATGAGAAAATCTTATTAGCTTAAAAAATTTGGAGAACATTTTAAAGAAATTTAGTTGTATCTTTAACTGATAAAAAAGCGTTGTCTCTAAGGAATACGAAGAATACGAGTTCTAAGTTTTAGCCCGAGCGACAAATCGAGAATAGCGTCAAAACTAGGGATTTTTGTAATTCAAATAATACTAATGCTATTACTGATGCATGTCCAGTTCTTTAAATAATTGTGTTAAACTTGTACACGTTTGCATGAGTAAACTTCTTAACTTTAGTTTTTGTAACACACAAAAAAATATTTTATCTTTCAATTATTATCCGAGTTTTTTCCATCCCCAGAAAAAAATAAATGTTTTTGTGACCTTATTTC